>CM076578.1:671784793-672131942 GCA_034641835.2 Pinus albicaulis
GTCTTTTTGCAGGCTCCTGAATTTCACTTAAAAAGGTTGTCGCGGAATTTTCACTATAACATTTTTTCTACGAAGGTTCTGAAGTTGAAATTTTTAGAGCATGAAGCTAAAATCCTAAGGAACATCATCGCAAAATTTCAGAGCTTGGTTCGCAATATTTTTGGAGATATGATCTGTGGAATTTAGGTCTTTTTCAGGCTCCTGAATTTCATCTCAAAGAGGTGATCGTGGGAAAATATTCACAACGCTCTTTGTGAGTATCAAATTGGAATTATGTAAAAAGTGACTGGAAGTAGATGGACTGTAGTTTCTGGTATATAAATTTCAGAGCCAAAGGAGAAAACAGTGACATGTGGTAAATCATACAAGTTCACTCTACTGAACCAATCCATAATTAGGTCATTGTGGGAGACTGGACATAACTTTGTATTGAAGAATCGAAATCAAGTTAGACCTATGGAATTTGAAAGAAGCTTCAAGGGACTACTACAGGGCCGAATTTCAAATATTGAGGATCTACCAGTATAGAGATAAGTCAATTTAAATATCGAGCTCCTCAAAAGCAAGTAAAAGGTGTGTATTTTTTTTTTATTTTTTTTTTTATTTTTATTTTTATTTTTATTTTTATTTTATTTTATTTTATTTTATTTATTTATTTATTTATTTTCTGAATTGCATAAGTCTTGTTTGAATAATCAAGTTGAATTGATTACAATGGCATATTATAGAATAGATATTAGTATTGGATTCTCATATGGCCCCTAAAAGGAATTCAACACCCATTAAGCCTTTAGAAGGCTCTACTATGACTCATGAAGATGAATAATGGCAACATGACATATCAAAATTACAAGAGAAAGTGCAACAAATTTCTCTCTCGCAAAGAGCAACAAAAAATGACATTGAAGTTTTGAAGAAAGACGTGGAAACTACGATGGATGATTTGAAGAAAGGTGTGGAATCTAAGATGGATGGTTTGAAGAATGGCATGGAAGCTAATATGGATGGCATGGAAGCTGGCATGGAATCTAAGATGGATGACATGGAAGCTAAGATGGAAAACATGAAGAATGATCCAAAAGCAGACATGGAAGGTTTGACAAAGTTGATACAAGAAATGTTTCCTAATGGTGAAAGGATAGTAGAGGAAACTCATGATGAGAAAAAAATAAATGTTAATCGTGATTTCATAAACTCTAATGTTGGAGGGAAGAACCACCATATTCCAAAAATGGATATGAGGAAGTTTGTTGGAAAGGATCTTGTAACATGGATACTACAAATGGAGCAATATTTTGATCTCAATAATGTGAAAAACAAAAAAAAGGTACACATTGCAACATTACATTTAGAACAAAATACATTTGTATGGTATCGATGGCTTTGCTCCCATAAAACAATTGTCACTTGGCCAATTTTTACGAAGGAAATGATAGCACATTATGAGGATACAAAGAGAAACACTTTCTTTAGCCAATTGATAAATGTCAAACAAAAGTGTTCAGTGGGGGAGCACATTGAGGACTTCCAAAAATTGAATATAAGGGTAATTGATATTCCAGAGGAACACAGGATTGATTTCTTCATAGGTACTTTAAAGGATAACATCCAACATGAAGTTCACGTTTTGGAACTTTATTCATTGGAGAAGGCATTCAGGTTGGCAAGAAAAATTGAATGTAAAATTATGGCGACAAGGAAGCCTATCACTCACTTCTATAAAGATGGAAGTGTTGCTACTCCTAGATTTCCACAACCCACAAGGTTGGCACCACAACAATTGGAAGAAAAAAGAGAAAAAGGGATTTGCTACAGTTGTGATAGAAAATACACTAAAGGTCATAAGTGTGCTGAGAAGAAATTATTTTACATATATTGTGAAGAGGAAGAAGAAAATGAACAAGAAGAGGATATACACCAGGAACCAACCCTAGAAGAGGAAGAAATGAGTCTGACCATATCGTAATGCATTGACAAAGAATTTCCACTTTCAAACTCTCAAGATATAAGGACATATCAAGAAGAAAAGGTAATAGTGTTGATTGATTCAAGTAGCACCCATAATTTTATTCATTGTAAGGTAGCCAAGGAATTGAATTGCTTCCTATACTCAGCACCAGAGTGTCACGTGATGGTTGCAAATAGAGGAACTATAAATTTCTCCTGAAAATTCCATAATATCAAGCTAACCATGGGGGAATATTTATTGAATAGTCCAGTTCTTTCCATTCCAATGGGGGGTGTTGATGTTGTACTAGGAGTAAAATGGTTAAAATATTTGGGGATGGTAGCTTTTAATTTTCAAGAAATTTCTTGAATTTTTTTGGGAGGAAAGGAAGTTGAATTATGGGGTATTTCATGGAAGCCTAGAAATATAATAAGCTCTAATGTCATGACAATGCTTTAGAAGAAATAAAAATGAGGCATAATTTCACAATTATGCTCATTAGAAGTTCCAACATCAAAATCATCAATTTATCCATATCTCTAAAAAGTCTTGGAAATCATTCCAAGGTTTTTGAAACTCCCAAAGGAATCCCACCTATTCATGATCATGATCATGCTATTCATTTGATTCCAAGAAGTGTTCCTCCAAAATCAGGCCTTATAGATATTCCAGTTTAAATTAAATCGATGGGATTGCAGTGTGGTATAATTCAACCTAGTCAAAGTTCTTTCTCTCACATCAGACATATTGGTTCTGGATAAGAAGG
Organism: Pinus albicaulis; assembly: GCA_034641835.2. NCBI lineage: Eukaryota > Viridiplantae > Streptophyta > Pinopsida > Pinales > Pinaceae > Pinus > Pinus albicaulis. The sequence goes on from CM076578.1 coordinate 671,787,508, forward strand.
ATGGATCAAGGTGCATGTGTCCAGACAGTAGGAGCTCAATAAGCTCAAAATAGAAGATAAATTCTCCTATCTTATGTGATTGATGTATTATTGGATGAATTACATGGAGAAATTTATTTTACTGTTGGATCTTCTGCTCAAGATATCATCAAATTAGAATGAAGATCTAAGATATTCAAACAATAACTTTTAACTCATGACTATTATTATGAATTTTTGGTCATGCCTTGGCCTTACCAATGCACTTATGCTACTCTAAGGTTGATGAATTCCATTTTCAAACCCTTTCTTAGAAAATTTGTGCTAGTATTTTTTGATGATATAATAATCTACAACAGATCTTGGAAGGATCATGTTCAACATTTTGACAGGGTGCTCAAACTATTGTAGGAGAAACAATTATATGCGAAAACATCCAAATGTTTCTTTGGAGTACAAGAGGTGGAATATTTAGGTAATATTGTATCTCACGAGGGTGTTAAGGTAGACCCTAAAAAAATTAAAGCCATTAAGGAATGGAAAGTCCCCACAACCATAAAACAGCTGCGAGGATTTCTTGGGTTAACAGGGTATTATCACAAGTTTGTTAAGAATTATGGGAGAATAACAGCACCTCTAACAACATTATTGAAGAAATATGATTTTTCATGGACTCCTGAAGCAACTAATGCCTTTGAACATCTTAAAGAGGTAATGTGCTTAGCACTAGTCTTATCTACACCAGACTTCACAAAAACTTTTATTGTGGAATGTGATGCCTAAGTAAATGGAATTGGTGTTGTTTTAATGCAAGAAGGAAGAACCATTTCTTTTGAAAGTCATCCAATCAAAGAAAAGTATTTACAAAAACCTATTTATGAGAAGGAAAGATTAGCAATACTGCATGCACTAAATAAATGGCGAACTTACCTAATGGGAAGACACTTCAAGGTAAAAACTGATCATGATAGTCTTAAAAATTTTTGGAAACAAAGACTATCTTCAAAAGAGTAGTAAAAATGGGTCACAAAGATGTTGGGTTATGAATTTGAAATAATCTACAAAAAAGGGAAGCTAAATGTTGTTGCAGATGCACTCTCAAGAAATAATGAAGAGGTGGAAGCATTGCTTTGTGACATTTCTATTATCCAACCATTGGATAACATATGAGATGAATGGAACAAGGATGAAGAAGTGCAGAAACCATTCAAAGTCACTACTATATCCTAGTAATGATACATTAGTTGAAATGATTCTTATGGTACAAAGATTCTTTATATCTTTGTAAGAATTCCCAACTTAAAACAAAAATATTCTTTTGGAATTGCACACTTCTCCTTTAGGAGGACACTTAGGATTTTTAAAAACTTACCATAGGGTGAAGAAAGAATTTTTTTGAGATGGCCTTAAATCTGATATTCAAAATTTTGTGGCAGAATGTTTGGTTTGCCAGCAGAATAAAGTTGAGAAAATTAAGACCCTGGGTCTTCTACAACCTTAATCCATTCCAAGTCAACATTGGGAGGAGATTTAAATGGATTTTATCACAATTTTACCTAAGTCTGAAGGAAAGAGTGTCATCATGGTGGTAGTTGATATACTTACAAAGTATGCACACTTTTGTGCATTATCTCATCCATTTAAAGCAAGTACAATTGCTACTACATTTATGGACATAATTCAAAAGCTACATGGGAACCCAAGGGTTATTGTGAGTGACAGAGATCCCTTTTTTTACTGGAAATTTTTGGACGGAGTTATTTTCTTGTTTGGGTACTCAATTAGCTCATAGCTCATCTTATCATCCTCAATCTGATGGTCAAACTAAGATAGTAAATAAATGTTTGGATGGATATCTTCGTTGTTTTGTATCTGATAAAAAAACACAATGGGTCAAGTGGTTACATCTCGCTGAATGGTGGTATAACACTTCCTTCCATACTACAACAAAAATGACCCCATTTATGGAACTTTATGGATATCATCCACCATCCATCACATCATCTTTAAGAGAAAAATTGAAGGTTCAAGCAGTGGAATATCACATCGAGCATCAACAAGAAGTTCTCTAACTCTTAAAGTATAACCTGAATTTGGCAAAAAATCAAATAAAACAAGAGGCAGATCAACATCACAGCGAGAGAAGTTTTGATGCAGGAGTCTGGGTAATTTTACGGCTACAACCATACAAACAAATATCCCTCAAGCAAGCTAAGAAGGATAATAAATTATCGCCAAAGTAATATGGTCCTTACAAGGTGTTGCAAAATATTGGTACTATGGCATACAAATTGGAGCTTCCTGCTTCTTTACAAGTGCACCCAGTTTTCCATGTTTCATGCTTAAAGAAGGTTATAGGTGAAAATCTTCCAGTTCAAACAATATTGCCAGAACTTGATGAGGAAGGAAAAATCATATTGGAACTTGAAATGGTCACGGAAACAAGAACTTGACAGCTACGGAATCGATCAATTTAAGAGTATCTCATCAAGTGGAAGAACTTACCCACTGAAGATTCTACATGGGAGGATGATAATTTTATACAAAAGCACCCAGAGCTACTCAAGCATTGACGAAAACACATTTTTGAAGGAGAGGGGAATTTTAGGTCCCTATATTACTAGTATAGTCCATTATTGTTGTTATTATAACCCCCTTATTATTATTGTTGTACCCCTGTAACCCCCATATTGTTATTATTGTGCCCTTAAATTATTATTGTTAGGTCGGCTAGGATTACATTGTGGCCCCGTGGACTCCTATATATAGAAAGGAGGTTTTGTAATTTGTATCATCCAAGAATTGTTCATTCATGTAATGTATTGGAGTTTTCCCCCTCAAAGTGGCTTATTTATAAGGCTTTGATATCTCCTTTCTTCTATTTTTGGAGTTGGTTTCACAACATGACCATCAGTGGTAATGTCACTTTATTAGGAACTATGATCGTGGTAGGTTTGCTCGTGATGAGACCTCCTATCCTCTAGTTGACTATTTATGTTTAAAATTAAACTATGGTTATTGTTAATCAATGAAATATACTTAATAGATGGGGTGGCAGGTCATCTCCTCAAGAGCTAGGGATGGCGTAAAAAGTTGTGTAGTAATTATTTTAAACTTTGATATTTTTGCTTATCAAAAAATAATAACCTTCAAATGACTACTGATAAATATATTTTTCATTGCTTAGATTGGGGTTGAGGAATAGTTCTTTAGATAATGGCGGAAAGATTTAAATACAATTTTGTGGTCATCATCATAAATTTTAAAAGATCAGGGACTTGACCAATTAGGAAAGTTGAAAGCTGGCATGATGAAATCAAATTTGCATAATTATTCCTTAAAAATAAGATTATGTTTATAGATAAACAAAGGTAAATTGACTACCTAAGAATTATGTCAAAGAGGGCCTAGACCATTAAAAGTATTTCCCGTTCACAAAAGAGAAAAACAAATCAGAAATACCTACATATGTTGAATTCAATGTGAAAATTGGCCAACAACAGTATTTGTGACTGAGGTAACAACAACCATGACTTAGCTAATAACAAGGAAAGGGGAAAAAGAACGATGGTAGGATGGTGACATGAAGGAGAATTAGTCACTTTAAAAATTAATGAGGAATTAAGAGTGAATCATTCCTAACAAGAATTACCATAATAATCATCCTTATTACTAAATACGAGACCTCCCCCCAACTAAAGTATGTCTATCATCAGTCATAGTTGGTCATGTCGTAAGTAAAATAACAATTAAATCTATGGAGTCGATCGAGGACATACCTGGCGACTTACCTTGGTAGAGTAACAATGCTGGAGGTGTAACAACACCAAGTACTTAGAAAAATATCACCATGGAGTAACATCACCGAAGGAGTAACAACATCAAAGGAGTAATAGCGCCGAACACTTAGAAAATTTCCTGTAGTAACAATATCAAAGGAGTAACAACATTGGATACTTAATTTTTTTTGGAGTAACAGCACTGGAGGAGTAACAACATCAAAGGAGTAATAGAAATGATGGAGGCACAGCAGTGGCAGAGTCACAGCACCCCTGGAGTAACAACAGTGACAGAGTCACAATACCGATGGAGTAACAACATCCAACACTTAGAAATTTTTTCCGGAGTAACAACAGTGACAGATTCACAACACCAATGGAATAACAACAGTGACAGATTCATAGCACCGATAGAGTAACAACAGTCACCAATTCACAGCTTCAATGGAGTAACAACAGTGATGGATTCACGACACCGGTGGAGTAACAGCAGTGACGAATTCACAACACTGACTGAGTAACAAAAATGATGGATTCACAGCACTGGTGGAGTAACAACAGTGACGGATTTACAACACCAACGGAGTATTAGCAGTGATAGGGTAACAACAGTGACAGATTCACAGCACCAGTGGAGTAGCAGTAGTGACGGATTCACAAAACAAACAGAGTAATAGCAGTGATGGATTCACAGTGCCAACGGAGTAACAACAGTGACAGAGTAATAGCATCTGAAGAGTAACATCATCCTGAGTAGCAGCATCCAGAGTAACAACATGCGAGGAGTAATAGCAACCAAGGAGTAACAACATTATAGAGTATCAACATCCAAGGAGTAAAAAAATCATGAGTAGCAGCATCCAGAGTGACAATATCACTGAGTAGCAGCATCCAAGGAGTAACAACATCACAAGTACTAGCATCCACAGTAACAACATCGCGAAACTTAAGAACTCGCTCCTTTTATATTGAAAACAAAACAAAAAAAATGTGACTTTGAAGTAAACAATACCTGAAGCATAAAAACATAAGAGAAATCAGAAAATAAATGGCTCTTTATTGAAAATCAATAAATAAATAACTTAAGTTACAATTGTTATGATTTTTGTTGCAGCAATGTTGTTTGTGAATGGTGAATGAATGGAAAAATTCTTTTTCGTAAATGACTTGGATCTTCAAATAGAAATCAATTCCCCATTTATCATGTTATAAATTCATTAATTAATGAAAAGTATTCATGTTGTTTTCTCTGTGTGAGGACACGTCTTTGAACTTTTTTATATTTCATTATCATTGCCTTCAAGAATCACTAGTTCATAAATTGACCTCATTTATTCTCTCGGGACTTGCAAAAAAAACGAGTGTCTACCTGCAATAAAACATGAAATCATGGAAGAAGATAGGCGATCGGGCTCTCCTAATCCAAGAAATATGCAAAAAAAATTAGTAGTTACTCTATAAAACAAATCCATGGGAAAAAAATCACAAAGTAAAATTAATTTATTACCTACGGGAGAGTGGTGGCCAACCATACTAACCAATAGTGTTTCAATGATAAATTATTTGTTTTTCATCTGATTAGAGTGATTAAAAAGCCAAATGAAATTTAATTCAGATGGATTTCCACAATAGAAACAGGTTTTAAAAATTCCATGTAATGCTATGTTAAATTTTCTTAGAACAACTTGCATAATATAGTCATTTTCGATTTTCCAGCTCAGACCAACAGTTGATATTTCAAGCATAAAATTTTAATTTTATGAAATATTGAACCCATTAAAATTGAATATTAAAGTATATTCATTTATATATTTCCAATAGAAACATATTTTGAAGGCAAGAATAATTGGTGGGTCAAATCCGATAGTGAACAGCTAGGAAAACAGAGTTTCAAGAGTGATGACTTGAGATAAATAGTCAGTATTTTGGTCATAACTTCCTCATACAATATCGAAATAAAGTGACTAGATTCATAGGAGAATATACCATAGAAAAAAGTTTCCAAAATATAGTCATTTAGGCCTCCAAAGACGGACTGTCTGAACTCTCTTCCATAGGTGCCTACAAGACATCTTGTCATTGTTTTGGTCATAATGTTTTTGTTTCAACTATAAATCGAGTGATTCAAATTGGGTTAGAAAGTAGACATGAAGGGCTATGTAGGATAGAAACAGGTCTTGAAAATATTCCCATTTGGTCCCTCAAAACATGACTTTCCCGACTATTTTTCCAAAATTTTCATCAAGCCCGCAAGCCATAAGATATGATAATTAAGGAATTTTTCCAAGAAGGTGATCAAAATTAATATGAGTGTTTTTTGACATTATATTTTCAATATAATACATCTACATACATAAATAAATTCGAATATTGATCACTGATGTTAATTTTCACAACCTGTTGCAACAAAAACAACTCTTTTTACATCTAAAGAAATTTATTTATTTATGTCTTTATTCATTCTATATTCTACACTACAATGCTCTACTTTGAAAAATAAAATATACTTACATATAAGAGTACTTCCAGTGAAGCCATTTTCGAAATAATTCCTCAAGTATGCACATACCCGCATTTTAAAAATGTATATTAATAAATACACGGGTATGAGAGACCAACTTCCCTGTTAAGGATGGTGCCAAGAGTTTTTGAAGTTAGAGTGATGTTGCGAGAAAACAACAGAGTGAAACCAGTCTTCAATATAGTCTTGATTTCCCATATTTTTCGCATCTTGAAGTTCCGTGACTGAGTTCCTGATTGTGTTGATGCTTGTAGAAATTTGAATAATTTTTTGAATTATTCACCGAGATTATCCTGGTCACATACTATTTGAGCTTCATACATAACACATAATCTCTTCTACGCATTAATCATCACATGCGGAAATAAAAACAACAAGCAGTATTGAAAAAATTCACATGCGCACATAGAAATTCAACACATATAACACAATATGTATACCGGGGAAAGCTTACAGCTGGAAACCCCCTACTGTCTGTATATTATAATGAAGAAGAATCATGTAACAATCTCAGTAAAACACTCCTCACAAGTACTCAGTACTGTCTCCAAAAGTTACACACAAACTAGCTCAGTTTTGAACAAGTCACGGGTTCAAAACTCCTCCACTGTTTGCCTGCCTCTACTGCGCAATCCAAGATGAGAGAATGAATGGAATGAATTTGAATTCCCTTGGCTTTAACTGCGCAATCCTCATTGGCAATCTCCTCCAATGATTGTGCAAATCTCATGCACACTATAGTCACAATTGATAGTACACTCTACCCTTTCACCCACCTCTAACACTGGTCTCCACTGAACTGTCCATGCACTGTTGTTAACTGATGTGTTCTTTAGTTGATTTATGAGTTAATAATTAGTGAATTGATTAATAATTAATTCACACCACTCATCACTAGTGTATTTATCAGTTAGACTAAATACAACTAGTTCAACTAAGTTAAACCGAACACAACTCCATCAATTGTCTCGTCAACTCCACCAAACTCTGCCACATGAGTTCTAACTGAAGTCAACCATGCAATAGCTCAACTAAACCTTAGGAAATTCAAATTTCCTTTTTCCAGCTGCATGTGCCACATCTGTAGCTCGAACTGAAGTGCTCCAAGAGGATAAGATAATGTTTATAGTCCAAATATTATTAAGGGCTAATAATATTTGACTGTTCTATTTTTAGACAGGCAGTCTAAAAATAGACTTCAACCTGTATGTCTAAAAATATATGTCCATCTATTTTTACCAACTTTACCAATCATCCAAGAATAGCATCCCGCAACTCCTAGACCATGCTCCATATGTCTAAAAATAGACATAGTCTAAAAATAGACTTTTCGACAAAAATCACATGTGTGGTCCCCACCTAGTTTAGGTGTTCACTCTCCAACTAGGATCAGGAAAGATGTTTCAGGAGGCCTCCTTCACTGTTTCTTGTTGCCATTTTCAACACTCCCTCTCAACAAGAAAGGAATGTCTTTGCATGCAACATGCAACTCCATGCATTCGCCCTGCAACCTTCACAAGCGCCATGCAACTCCATGCATGCGACATGCAACTCCATGCATTCGCCATGCACCCTTTGCATGTGCCATGCAAACTCATGCATGCACCATGCAACTTCATGCATACGCCATGCACCCTTTGCATGCAACATCTCCGAAACTGAATAGGCTCCAACAACTCAATCAGTCTGATGCATCTATCATCAAAGTCTTCGACCTCTGCTTAGCTACTGCACATGTCATCAGGAACCACTGTGCTGTTGAACTCTTGCACCCATGCACTCTGCATTTGTTGTCAACTATGATCCGTGCTCCAATATTCGACACTGTCACTTTGATCTGCTACTGCTACATTGTGGGCACCTTGTAGCCAGGTTCAATTCATGAGATCCACACCATCTCAATGAATCCTGCCCAGGAATTTCTTCTTGGATTATCCATGCATGTCGCCCCACCTCTTACCTGGTGGTATAGCTGCATGCACTCCCTCTGCCCATCTGGCACGAAATTTCTCTGCATGAGTGGTTTCTCCCACTCCATGATCCTCTTGTGGCTGCTCCACATTCCGAGGGTCACTTTCACCTGCATGCAAAACTTGCTCCCTCTCAAGCATCAGTTTCATGTCTTTCTCCCACTTCCCAACAGTAGGAAGCTCCGTAGACATCCCATCTACTTCAAGTCTGTAGAGATTCTTTGGCCGAATTCCAACCTTCTTGACTTGTCCCGTTGCCTTGTGCCGAAGGAAAACTTTCCCTTCTCTAAAGACAACTTCATACCCTTTATCCTCTAACATTGCGACTGAGATCAAATTCTTTGTTAAACCTGGTACATGCAATACATCTTGTAAAAGAATGAGTTTACCTGACTCCCTCTGAAAGGTTATGGTACCAATGCCGGTTGCATTGTATCGTCCACCGTCGCCCAACTCAACATGCATCTGGAGACCTTTCTCCACCAAGTCACTGAAAAGATTCACATCTCCCGTCATGTGAAAGGAAGCGCCACTATCAATATACCACCCCGATCCCAATGCACTAGACACCATGCATGCGATCAATGAGAAGTCCTGCTCAAATTGCGAGGCAAGAGCCTCACCAACTATAGCTCCAACAGCCTGCTTGTTATTCTTCTTCTGTGGACAATTCATGGCGTAATGTCCGTGTTCGTGACAGTGAAAACACTTCACTTTGGATATGTCATGCTCTTTACCATCCGCACTGGATTGAGAAGCATTCTTCTTGCCCTTCCCCTTCCTTGCTTTGGCATCCAAAGTGAAATCATCTTCATCAGATGCCTTTGATGAAGATGCTCTCGTCAAGAGCCGTATCTTCTTCTTGCACGATATCGGACCATAACAGTCTTTCCCATCACGGAAACTCCTTTGACCATTGACACTGTCTTGATATGCATACCAACTTTTCGGAAGCCCGAGGAGAGCCAAGCTCACCAGTTCTTCATTCTCCACACTAACTCCTACACTCCCAAGTTCATCCCTGCAGTGGACAAACTTTGTCAAGTATACCGGAATAGTGTCATTCTTCTCCATCTTTATTTTCCTGAGTTTATCCTTGAGCGCCAACTTCCTTTGGTCGCTCTTGCTCTGGAACAATTCTGTCAAAGCTTTCCACATCAAGAATGGAGAAGCTTTACCATGCAGGCTGGATACTATGTGATCCTTCATGCCCTCCAACAGAATCCTTCGACACCTTGCTGTCTTCTTTTGCCAAGCTTCAATCACAGCAGCATCCGTAGAAGTAGGCTTTGGAATTTATTTCTCTATGAATTCCAACAGCCCATTGTCATCTAACACTGCCTCCATCCTGTCTTTCCATGCAATATAATTCGAGCTGCCTTCCAAGGCATACTCCAATCGCAATCCGATGAAAGACATCTTTGCTTTTGACACCAAGAAAAACAATTCTGCAATTCGAATTCCAACAGCTCCAAACTCCACCGCTTCCGATCTAAAATTCGTGAGAACAAATTATTTCCAAATCAGAGATCGACTGCATGGGCATTTACCAGACCTTTCACCTTCAAAGAAGGATGAATCCGGAGGCTACCTGGCCCGATTGCAGACTTTGCCTGAAGAAATAAAATGCAATCACTTTCTGAATAATAGATCTGATGATCAATATCGCTCCGATACCATGTAGAAATTTGAATAATTTGTTGAATTATTCACCGATATTATCTTGGTCACATACTATTTGAGCTTCATACATAACACATAATCTCTTCTACGCATTAATCATCACATGCGGAAATAAAAACAACAAGCGGTATTGAAAACATTCACATGCGCACGTAGAAATTCAACACATATAACACAGTATGTATACCGGGGAAAGCTTACAGCTGAAAAACCCCTACTGTATGTATATTATAATGAAGAATAATCATGTAACAATCTCAGTACAATACTCCTCACAATTAATCAGTATTGTCTCCAAAAGTTACACACAAACTAGCTCAGTTTTGAACAAGTCACGGGTTCAAAACTCCTCCACTGTTTGCCTGCCTCTACTGCGCAATCCAAGATGAGAGAATGAATGGAATGAATTTGAATTCCCTTGGCTTTAACTGCGCAATCCTCATTGGAAATCTCCTCCAATGATTGTGCAAATCTCATGCACACTATAGTCACAACTGATAGTAGACTCCACCCTTTCACCCACCTCTAACACTGGTCTCCACTGAACTGTCCATGCATTGCAGTTAACCGATGTGTTCTTTAGTTGATTTATGAGTTAATAATTAGTGAATTAATTAATAATTAATTCACACCACTCATCACTAGTGTATTTGTCAGTTAGACTAAATACAACTAGTTCAACTAAGTTAAATAGAACACAACTCCACCAACTGTCTCATCAACTCCACCAAACTCTGCCACATGAGTTCTAACTGAAGTCAACCATGCAATAGCTCAACTAACCCATAGGAAATTCGAATTTCCTTCTGCCAGTTGCATGTGCCACATCTGTAGCTCGAACTGAAGTGCTCCAAGAGGATAAGATAATGTTTATAGTCCAAATATTATTAAGGGCTAATAATATTTGACTGTTCTATTTTTAGACAGGCAGTCTAAAATTAGACTTCGACCTGTATGTCTAAAAATATATTTCCATCTATTTTTACCAACTTTACCAATCATCCAAGAATAGCATCCCGCAACTCCTAGACCATGCGCTATATGTCTAAAAATAGACTTTTCGACAAAAATCACATGTGTGGTCCCCACCTAGTTTAGGTGATCACTTTCCAAATAGGATCAGGAAAGATGTTTCAGGAGGCCTCCTTCACTGTTTCTTGTTGCCATTTTCAACAATGCTTTCTTCCCTGACCTCATCCTCTACCTTTTTGTTTAGATCTCTGTTCATAGAACTGGAGGAAGGGAACAAAATTCAAAAAATTATTAAAGCTCAAGACCTGGAGTAGGGTGAAACTTCCCTCCCCAAGACGAGATATTGGGTGTTTAAGCGAAAATAAATAAAGAAAATCAATGAAATATTAAGCTGGGGAACTAAAGCTGGGTAGAATTTCCCTCTTTGGGACGAGAGATTGGGCACTAAGAAATCAAGAGAAATAAAAGCAAATAAAAACGACTAACACTCAGGACCTACAGTAGGGTAGCATTTCCCTCCCTAGGATGAGAGATTGGTTCATAAGAAATCAATAGAAATAAAAGAAAAGAAAAGAAAAAAGACTAACGCTCAGGACCTAGAGCAGGGTAGCATTTCCCTCCCTAGGATGAGAGATTGGTTCCTAAGAAATCAGGAAAAGTAAAAGCAAAGAAAAACGACTAATGCTTAGGACCTAGAGCAGTGTAGCATTTCCCTCCCTAGGATGAGAGATTTATCTTTAGATCAATATGAATCATGTTCTTGCAACTTTGTTAGCCTCCCCGATAATGGCGCCAAAATGTTGGTGTCCAGGTGTGAATGAATATTCAAACCCTTTCCCACATTAATTGTCAATCCGGGTGCGTACATTATTTCAAGGTAATGTGTAAGGTATATGCAGGAGAAATGGCACAATCCAATATTGATCATATATTCAACAATTAAAACAACTAGAACTACTATAATAGTAATTAAATATAAATTGCATCACTATAAAAGCATTCACAACAATTAAATAACATACCATAACAACAGCTAAAATACCCAAACAAAAATGCGAAAGCAACAAAAGGAAATAACACAGCACCTAATCAGAAGAGTGGGCCCAAGTCTCTGATCAAGGCTGCGATAGACTCACAACTTATAGATATAACGGAAAAATGACTTGCATTCAATTAATTAAAAGTCTTATGTTACAAAACTTGATCTCTTGCACGGTAACCCTCTATGCGTTGTCTCCTATGCATTCCATCCTCCCCCTTCTCTCTGATTTGTACCCGTTTTAAATATACAAACAAGAAAGGGGAAATAAAATGATTACAAAATATCAATAACCAAGATGAGATTTGAAAGATCTTTCCATCATGATTCAGCTGGCACAAGTCGAATCTGGAAATTACAATTGGGGCAATTTGGAAAATGGCCACAACAAAAAATTTGCAAATTTTTCCTTCGAATAACCTTGTGTTTCTCTCAGTAAAGACCAAATTTTGGAAAAATTCTCATCTAAAAACTAATTTGGTCCGTTCTGCACAAAACCCGTGTTTCAGATTCATCTTCGTTTGCCCGAAACGTTCAATGCAAAATTGTCTCTTCTTATTCTAGAGAATTTCTGAGTTGTAATATTTAATTATCAGCTAAAGAACAAATTTGCAATCTAGAAGAGATCTCAGAGGCTAAAATAGTGAGTGATGTGATAACGAATTCATTAATAAACCATCATTGGAAAAAAAAGCATAATAATCATTAATTTATTAAAATAAAGGAGAACAAGTATTACTTATCCAAAAGAGCATAAATAATTATGAAATGGAATTATATAATAAATTATGATCAATAATGTGATAAAGGAACATTATAAATGGATGAAATGGATGTTAAGAAGTGACAATAATAATACAAATTAGTGGCCCAACAAATATCATCATTAATAAAGAGTTAATCAAAGTGTTCATTTATGGTGCATTGGTAGTGCATCATTTCCCCATATTGCTAGCACAAAACATTATGAGCCGAATCATTAATAATATTTCACTTCTTTAACTTGTATTCAATTACAATGGATCATTGAAAAAAAATTCCATTTTATCGATTATAATGTTATGTGCTGAGGAGATGGAGATATGGTATTACCATTAATGACAAGTGCATCATTTCTGGTTCGTTAGCACTACATCATGTTCCCATATTCTTAGCAAAAAAACATTGTGATTGAGTAGGGGCTCCTAGTAATCGTAGGGATTCTCTTCAGACCATTCTGATGGATTTGGATCATAACACATCGGCAAATAATATAAGCTCTTGTTCGTTGTATATTTTACTTTAACTCTTCTCTGAATTCATATCATGGAATTATCTATTGTTGGTGTGATTATTGCACTACTCGATTATTTTGTTGGGTTCATTCTATTTGCTATAATTTTATAAATATAGCATATTTGCATGAATTACCATTTTTAGTAAACAATTATAACAATGGATTTATCATTATTACTTCTAGATCTAGATTGATACACTTATGTGTGAAAAGTACGTAAAATATTCTTTAGTTCAATTCAAAAAGGATAATTGTTATCACCAAAAGTTGGTCATCTAACCATTTCTACTTAGATGGATAGAAGTACACCATGTAAGACAAATTTTACCATAGTAAAATTTCTTTCACTGTAAAGAATAATTTAATAAACCATATTTTATTAAGTTATTTATTCTTAAAACAAGAAACCCCATGAGGAATAATTAAACAAATCATTATTTATTTGATTTTCTTCTAGGAATAATTAATTAAACCACTGGTAGCTAATATTCCTGGTCAAATTTAACCCAATTATGAGAAATAATTAGATACATCATTATTTATCTTATTTTTTCTCTAGGAATAATTAATTAAATCATTATTTAATTATTATTCCTTATTAAATTTGACTAAATCACCTAGGAATACTTAAACAAATAATTATTTTATTATTATTCCTTAACCACATTCTTGAAATGATAAATAAAAAAATTATTTCTTTATTATTTCTAAATAAAAGTATTTAACTAATTTAAATACTTTTTCCCTCCAAGAAAATATAATAAAATATTCCAAGTGATTAGATCTAGATCTTGATTAATAATATTTTATTATTCTCCATTATTGAGGATAACTCAATATTTTGTTATAAATAGGAGTATTTTTCCATTCATTATTCACTTTAATCATTCTTATTGTCACTATCATTTTCTTTTTCCATTTGGGCTCCCATCTAATTTCAACACTTGCTTTGGGTTTTCTACACCATTGAGAGAGAGAGACTCATGATGTTGAAGCATTGAGGCCCAACCAAGAACCCATCCCATTGAGGGGGACTGGTAACATTTACTTGTTTCCTTCACTAGGTGTTACATAATATAAAAATCATTCTTTAATCTTGACTTGTATGTTGGATACTTGGAGTTAATTTTGCATCAGTTACTATTTCACTTTGTTGTTTAACTACTTTTACTGCATGGAACTGGGTTTTTGCATGATTTTCTCTAATTGTCTATTGTTGATCTAAAGAGTGGGAAAACCATTTTTGTTGTTAGGTATATTTGTGACTCATAGTTAAAATAGGATATTTTCGTACACTAGCAATAATATTTTACTCTAACAATAACTTACACGTGCCATTTCTCAAATTTATAGCAATTGATTCGAGAATAACATCGATTTTTTTTTATATTTTAATTCAACTGTGATTATTATAGAAGTTATGGTAATTGTTTCATATTCAAATACAAATTGTGTAACATTGTGTACTATCAGTTTCGTTGACTGTTTGTCGTCAATATTTCATTGAATTTGTTGGGACGATTAAAAATTTAGACTAGATAATAGTGTATTTAGATACCGATTCAGATAATTAAACTGTGATTAGGAAATAACATCGACTGCTTTCTTTCAATTCAATTATTATTATTATTATAGAAAATATGTTAATTCATTCGTATTCAGATATTGATTGTGTTAAATTTCTTAATGTCACTTCCCCTAGTTTTACACGATCAATATTGCATTGAAAGAATTAGGGTGATAAATAATATAGATAACAATGTATCTAGATAAGGATGAGGAATATTAAAAATATAGATAATAATTTATCTAGATAACAATATATATAGGGATGTATCATAAATATGTATGAAAAGCAACCAAATGATATATTTATGATATTTACGCTAATTAGCGAATGAAAATTTCCGCTAATTAATTGATTTTGTTTGCATAATGATTTTGCAGTGGAAACTATATTCATTGTCAATATTGCATTGAAGACATTGAGATGATTAAAAATATAGATAACATTTTATCTAGATAACGATCCAACATCCCAATATAGAACACACATATGCTTTAAATATAATACAAATGCATATGTGCCTCATTTTCCAACAAATCTATTGTGTACAAAAATCTCACATATTAACATTAATAGTTTAACAATACCCTATGCACCACCTTGCATAGTGAAAAGTAACAATATTAATCATTCTGTTCCCCCAAACAAATTTAGTCCTTTGCAAAGATTCATAGCTTTAAAATCAAAGCTCTATGCAACTTTTATATTGCACATACTATGTACTCCACATAATAAAAGCTCCACTCAACGAAACATAAGGACGATTAAAAATGTAGTTGTAAATTGGTCATATTCTTGGTTTTCCTACCAGCATATCAATTTGATATTTTTCATTTTCGACACTCTGGTTGTCCTTTTTTTGCTTATGCTAAACTATGCAAATGAAAAAAATGTGCATTTCGTTTTTCTGAGACATACTCTGTTTTTGGCACATTCTTCATTGTGAATAGTAAAAAAATTTCCTTGCCCATGGAAACTATTTTTGCATATATATATATATATATCCAAAATATTAAAATGACAATGAGCTTAAAAATTATGCAGCAAAATGTTTTTTCCTAATCATAAAGGAGTTTTGTTTCCATACAACTATTGGAAAATACATCTATGAACAAGTTTCTCTCTGCGAGACTAAAAAATGTGGTTGATTGTGGTATGGTTCCTAGAGACAACCTATGAGTTGAGGAGAGGTTAGTTCCCAGGACATATTTATATGTCTTAAAGATAAATTTGTTCTCCTTAAGAGTTAGATATTAAATGACTATAGAGAATAAAATTTCATTTATTGTTGTAGAATAGGTGAAAGAAGAAAAACAAAAAAATAAACAAAGTGCAGAGGGTTGAACACATAATTTTGTACACTAGATCCCAACATAATAATGGATTAAACTGGAGAGTTAAAATGTAGGAATCATGCAGCGCAATTTAATCTCTTCAATCCCACACATTACAGGTACCATTTTCCATAACCTAACTTAGGTAAATGTGCAACTTAAGAGTGAATCCAACAACTACAATTACACAATTTTTGAGTGGAGAGAAACACACACATTAAAGGAAATGTCAACCTAAAAGTGGCCTTGTAAGGAAAAGAAATAAAATAATATTTAAAATAATAAAATAAGAGTTATGAATTTTGGAAGGAAAAGAAGAAAACTATTTTTTTAATTCTATTTTTGACTTAACTCCTAAAAATTTTACTCAAATTTCAAGTGTAGACACTCGTTTGATGCAAAATTAAATTCCACATCCATTATATATTGATTATTTATACTTTTGAGAAGACTCATATTGATAGAAATTGAAGATACGTTAAAAAAACATGTTGAGCATTTTTTTTTAATGTATCTTCATTTTTTATCAATGTGGGTCTTCTCAAAAACATGAACAGTGGAAACTCATTAGATGTGTAATTTAATTCCACATCCAACGAGTTTATATACTTGAAATTTTAGTAAACCTGTACAAATATAAGGAAAACATAAAATTTAAAAAAGTAGATTTTCTTATATCCCCTCAAAAACATTTACATGTAACTCTTTTTAAATTTAAATTATTTTGATTGGGTTACATATTATGACAAGGAAAGTATTTGAAAATTTCATGGGAACTTTTATGATGCAGGAGCATCAGATTCGAAAATACTTTGTATTTATTAAAACTTAGGGGTGTTTAAATTTTTAAAAGAGCTAGATTTTTATGAATAATTTGAGTGGGTTTTATGTATTTTTAATATTGTAAATAATTCTCAAATATGAGAGAATTTGGTCAGTTGAGGATATAAAGGGATGAGAGATTTTAATTTAGAAATTAGTTTCATTAATTTTGGGTGAGAGATGATCCTTAGGGATTCAAGAGTGATTTTAGGATTTGTTGAGATATTTGGGGGTTTGTTGAGTGATTAAAGGGATGAGAACCAAAATTGGTTCAATTAAATTTGTATAAATTGATGTGCCTCAAAGGCAAAATAGGAGAGGTGAGATTAGAGTGTAGAATAGAGGAAGAGGTTGTAAGCCTCTAGCTTTTGTAAAGGGCCATCGATTTGAAAATCTGGCCATGAACTAAGAGGTTTTTGTAATTGTTTACATTTGGTTTTATTAATGAAGAATTTGTTTGGAAATTTCTGTGTGAAATCTATATTTATTCTTGATCGAATTTGGTATCTATTCATTTGATAAACTTTGTAATAGGAGAAGTTCTGCATATGAGAGGGATCAATGTTGTTAATGTTAACTTTATGCTTTGAAGGTTTACATATATTGACAACATACAATTCTGAATTTTGAACATTGCACAGTTGAGGGAGAATGGGTGCACTGTTTGCAGATAGACAGCACGTTGAATATCGAACTTAAAAATCGTGTTTTGGCTCATACTGTGGAATTTAATGCAGGTCAAAATTGCAGGTTCGAGCCTTGAACTGAAATCGATTTGTTGAGGCTAAAATTCGGTTTACATACAGCGTTGAAGAGCTATATTTTCAATAGATTGTTGAACAGCGTTGAAGAATAGATTCAAATTCAATGAGTCGATGCTGTGGAACAAAATAATTAACGAATTTTAGTCTTTTCGATGAAGAAAATGGCATTTGCATCCATGGATTGTACACAGAGGTTTTGTAAAAAACCTGGTTATTTAATCAAATTTTATGGTATCTCAGAGATAAAAAATTGACCAGACATTCTATCGATTGGCAAATGAAATGAATGCACAGTATAGATCGATTGAAGAGGCGGAGTTGATTGAATAGCGTGGTGAATTTGTGCAGCAGAGGGAGAGCGTTGAATAAAATAGAACGCAGCTATGGTGCGAATGCTGCTAATTCAACGATGGAGATGGTGAGTTATTTGTGGGTTCAAGTTTAATTTTTGCAAGAAATAAAATGTTAATTGGTCCAGTCAACATAAGGCGTTAAGACAGAGAAGAACTGAATTGGGATGAATTGCCAAGCCCGTGCACAGAGGCAGAGGCATTAAGTCGACATTGAAGCGGATGAGGCGTTCATTGAGGTAAGTCACCTTTGTATCGATCAAACAGATATAAAAAAATCGTAGCCAGATATGCATTTAAGTGGCATTGATGTTTAGTTTTCAGTCCAACCTAGATAACTAAAATGTAAGAGGCGCACACCTTTGTTTCAAACCGCAGTCTATTGTGAATCGAGCTGGAAAAAAACTTACGGTAATATTTCATAACATTGGGTTGTAGAGATATATTAAATATTATGGTCGATATGGAAAAGCGTGGCACATAAATTTTGAGGTTTTATAATCTCCAAATGCTGAATTGAGCACATTGAGGTGAGGGCGAAGTCCAAGTCCTTGGGTTATGGGAATATTCGAATGTTGATTGATAGAGTTAATTGAATTTTGGGGTTTTATGGAAGAGCCTTGTGTATGTGAATGTTTGGTTGACATGCATTTTAAATTGCATTCTGAATGATCGAAATTTGTGATTGGTTTCTAAATGCCATTTGAAGTGTGGGATTAAAATGGAAATCGAGGAATGAGAATTATTGGGTTTTTTTTTAAGTCCTTAGTTATGGGTTTTGATGAGCTTCGGTATGAAGTTTTAAAGAGGGATTGTATTGAAGTTGGGTTTAAATGCATGGTAAATTGATTGTTGAGTTTATGGTTTTTGATCCATATGATTGAGGAGCTTCCGCAATTGAGAGTGTGAAATTTCCCAAACTGAGTCTTATTTGGGCAAAGATTTGGAGTTGCATTTGTATATGCATAGTATGAGAAAGATTTTGGGTTTGTAGTGTCAACCTACGTCATTTTTGGTATCGGATCTAGAATAGCTCTGTGTGAAGATTCAAGTTTTTAAGTTGAGTTAATTACATGTGATGAATGAATGATTTTAAAGCTAATGAAGATTGCAGCACAGGGATGCAGTGAAATTGAAGAAGTGAAGCGAGATCAACAGGATCTTGAAAGGTGAGTTTGCAATTGATATTAAACTCTAGTTTGAAGGCTGTTTGCAGAATTCAAGTTGCAAGCAGGTTGAAGAAAGTCTCAGCGGGAAGAAGTAGATCACAGCTGGAGTGCAGTGATGAAGGAGTCTAGCAAGGGATTCTAAGAGAGAGTGGCGAAACCTGAAGATTCAACAAAGGTTGAATAAAGTTGTAGATGAGTGAAGCCTCAAGGAGTAGTGGAGAAATGCTCGAAAGGTTCCAGCAGAGGACCAATGATTACCAAAAGACCAGATCAGGAGGAAAGGATTGGTGAGGTAAGTGGCAGCAGGAGAGTTTACTGTTGCAGAGGCTTGGTGCAACTCATGGGTAAGAAACTCATGGCGAAGGAGATGAATACTGAAAGTCATAAAGGAGAGAGCAGAGGTTCAGAAAGAGGCCACAGTAGCGAAAAGGAGAAATATGCCAAGGCAAATGGCATAAGATAGCAATTGACTGATGAAGAGTATGAGAGAGAGAAAGCTGAGATCGTGGTTCATCTCGAGTTATTGATGGAGTTGTTACAGGAAAATATGAGATACCAGAGACATGGTTGGCTGATGAGGAAGAGAGTGAAGTGGCAGAGGCTACAGCAGAAAAGAGATCAACAGATAAACATGCAGTTAACAGAGGAGCTGAAGAAGCTTGAGCAGATGATGGATATACAGTTAAGATGGGAAGAAATCAGAGCAGCTGAGTTGAAAGTGGAGGTTTCCATTGATGAAACAAAAGAGGATATCATTGATGATTTCCTAAACTATTGTGCAGATCCAGATCAGCTGGATAATGTAAAACCATGTATTTTTGTAGCCGACAATTGTGATGTGATTACAGGTTTTACTGAGGAGGATGTGCAATCTTGTGAAGCTGTTACAGCACAGGAGGAAATTCTTGTGGATGCAGAAGAAGTAAATCAGTCTGAAGCACTAATAAGTGAAGCAACAGTTGAGACTGTTGAACTTTGTGATTTTCAAACTGAATATTTGTGTATGAATGCAGGGACTGTAAGTGATGGTGAAATGCTTCAGCAATGCCACAGAGAAATTGCATTGTTGGAATACTTGTTGGTGAATTCAGAGTATGATAGAGAGATTGCGGCAGAAGAAAGAGTTCAGTACAATGAACGAGAGAAGAAAGACATCATGGAGACAGATGGTGTGAGAGAAAGACTGGTTGGCAGTCTTGAGAGTTCTTCAGAGAATTCTTTGAGCAGAGAGAATCAACATACTAATGTGCTGATTGAGATGGAAAATTCAGGATAGCATACTGAGGTGCTGGCAGAAGGAAGTAAGGCACTAAGGCCTTATGATTTTTGTTTTAACAAGTGTTTTGTGAATGCAGGTGTTGTTGCAGGTGCTGAAGAACATTTGACTCAGTTGAGCAGTCGAATGAAGGAGGAAGAAAATTATGTGGAAATTTCAAATCCATGGGATGAAGAATTTATGTTACTGGAAAGGATGCTGAATAGTCAGAATTTAGTGCAAAAAGAATCTCAATTTCAGAATTGGGAATTGCAGACGCAGAGAGATGAAGATAGAAAAAAGAAGTACACAATGTACCAGTCCAGTAAGTTGCTGATAGAAGAAGGCAGAGAAGAAGTTTTTCGTTGCAGAAAACAAGAGGGCATGGATGATTGGGTGGTAGCAAAAAGTCAGCAAGTGACAGTAACAATTGAACGAGTAAGAACTGAGCAAGGCGTCTTAGCTTAGCAGGCAGCGAGAAATCAGCAATCTGAAGAATTATTGGACAAGGAAATTAAACTAATCAGAAGAATCACGATGAAAGTATCTCAGAGGAAGACGTCAACGAGGAAGAGAAGCAGCAGCAAAATGAAGACAGAGACAGATTGTGAAAGTGCAGCTAGTGGAGCAAGGCAGCATGAGATATGGAGACCTAGAGAAAAGTAGTATACGACAGCAGAAATTGATGATGACTTGCAGAACAAGGTGTGGGATCCAGGCGGACAAAGACTTAGATGCATGATCTGGAGATCATGATCATTTTCAACCTTGGGAGTCTGATGCAAGAGCATCAGATTCGAAAATACTTTGTATTTATTAAAACTTAGGGGTGTTTAAGTTTTTAAAAGAGCTAGATTTTTATGAATAATTTGAGTGGGTTTTATGTATTTTTAATATTGTAAATAATTCTCAAATATGAGAGAATTTGGTCAGTTGAGGATATAAAGGGATGAGAGATTTTAATTTAGAAATTAGTTTCATTAATTTTGGGTGAGAGAGGATCCTTAGGGATTCAAGAGTGATTTTAGGATTTGTTGAGATATTTAGGGGTTTTTTGAGTGATTAAAGGGATGAGAACCAAAATTAGATCATTTTAAATTTGTATAAATTGATATGCCTCAAAGGCAAAATAGGAGAGGTGAGATTAGAGTGTAGAATAGAGGAAGAGGTTGTAAGCCTCCAGCTTTTGTAAAGGGCCATCGATTTGAAAATCTGGCCATGAACTAAGAGGTTTTTGTAATTGTTTACATTTAGTTTTATTAATGAAGAATTTGTTTGGAAATTTCTGTGTGAAATCTATATTTATTCTTGATCGAATTTGGTATCTATTCATTTGATAAACTTTGTAATAGGAGAAATTCTGCATATGAGAGAGGGATCGATGTTGTTAATGTTAACTTTATGCTTTGAAGTTTTACATATATTGACAGCATACAATTCTGAATTGTGAACATTGCACAGTTGAGGGAGAATGGGTGCACTGTTTCCAAATAGAAGCACGTTGAAGATCGAACTTAAAAATCGTGTTTTGGCTCATACTGTGGAATTCAATGCAGGTCAAAATCGCAAGTTCGAGCCTTGAACTAAAATCGATCTGTTGAGGCTAAAATTCGGTTTACATACAGCGTTGAAGAGTTGTATTTTCAATAGATTGTTGAACAACGTTGAAGAATCGATTCAAATTCAATGAGTCGATGTCGTAGAACAAAAGCATTAACGAAGTTCAGTCTTTCCGATGAAGAAAATGGCATTTGCATCCATGGATAGTACACAGAGGTTTTGTAATAAACCTGGTTATTTAATCAAATTTTATGGTATCTCAGAGATAAGAAATTGACCAGACGTTCTGTCAATTGGCAAATGAAACGAATGCACAGTATAGATCGATTGAAGAGGTGGAGTTGAATGAACAGCGTGGTGAATTTGTGCAGCAGAGGGAGAGCGTTGAATAAAATAGAACGCAGCTATGGTAAGAATGCTGCCAATTCAACGATGGAGATGGTGAGTTATTTGTGGGTTCAAGTTTAATGTTTGCGAGAAATAAAATGTTAATTGGTCTAGTCAACATAAGGCGTTAACACAGAGCAGAACTGAATTGGGATGAATTTCCAAACCCGTGCGCAGAGGCAGAGGCATTAAGTCGACATTGAAGCGGATGAGGCGTTCATTGAGGTAAGTCACCTTTGTATCGATCAAACAGATATTTAAAAAAAAAAAAAAAAAACCGTAGCCAGATGTACATTTAAGTGGCATTGATGTTTAGTTTTGAGTCCAGCCTGGATAACTAAAATGTAAGAGGCGCAGACCTTTGTTTCAAACCGCAGTCTATTGTGAATCGAGTTGGCCAAAAACTTACGGTAATATTTCATAACATTGGGTTGTAGAGATATATTAAATATTATGGTCGATATGGAAAAGCGTGGCACATCAATTTTGAGGTTTTATAATCTCCAAATGCTGAATTGAGCACATTGAGGTGAGGGCGAAGTCCAAGTCCTTGGGTTATGGGAATATTCGAATGTTGATTGATAGAGTTAATTGGATTTTGGGGTTTTATGGAAGAGCCTTGTGTATGTGAATGTTTGGTTGGTTGACATGCATTTTAAATTGCATTCTGAATGATCAAAATTTGTGATTAGTTTCTAAATGCCATTTGAAGTGTGGGATTAAAATGGAAATCGAGGAATGAGAATTATTGGGTTTTTTTGAAGTCCTTAGTTATGGGTTTTGATGAGCTTCGGTATGAAGTTTAAAGAGGGATTGTATTGAAGTTGGGTTTAAATGCATGGTAAATTGATTGTTGATTTTATGGTTTTTGATCCATATGATTGAGGAGCTTCCGCAATTGAGAGTGTGAAATTTCCCAGACTGAGTCTTATTTGGGCAAAGATTTGGAGTTTCATTTGTATATGCATAGTATGAGAAAGACTCTGGGTTTACAGGGTCAACCTGCGTCATTTTAGGTTGAAATTTCCTCTAATGTGAAATAATAAACAAACAAACAAACACATATTGCACATCTCAATGCATGGAATCACCAAGAAAATTCTTCATTAATCTTCAAAATGATATAAATTTCATAGATTTAAAACATTTGAAATTTTTAGAGTATTCTGACCAGGAAGAAAAAATCAAACCCTTACAGATTATCCTTTCTTCCATTTTATAGGTAGAAAACAAAACAAGGATAGTTACAAAAATATCTTAGAAAGCAACTGTTGTATAACTATTCAGTTGTGAAATCGTGCAACTTGTCTATTTTTCCTAATTATTACATAAAAAATTATTCTCTTCTTGAAAATAAAATATTTACAAAAAAATTAGGAATGACATGAAAATTCCATGATTCCTAGATCAAAATATCTTCATTGTTGACTCCTTTGATCTCTTGAGGTGGACCCAGGCTCCATTGTTCAGACTTGTGGTGGATTAAAAAAATGGTCACATTTTTGCCATAAAACTAGATCCTTTTTAGGAGTTTTAGTGAGAGTGTTGTATGCCATCCTCAAACTTGTAAGTTCAGTGTAATTAGGCTTGGCAACGAACAAGGTTTTCACTAGCCATAACAACTGAAAATATCTTTGTAGATAATTCACTTTGGTTCTACCCATGAGAGTGATATTGTTTTCATGTGATGAGTCCACCTTACACTTGGCCTCAACCAACAATTTCTCATACTTATCCCATAGTAGCAGGTTCCCTTAAAAGTACCAACAACTAGGAAATATTGCTCTAGTCCTCTTATCAAAATTGGAATTAAATGTTGCTACCAATTTTTCCAATTCATTCACACATTCCTCATCTTTGTCCCTTGTTGCCTTTTTCTGAATCATCTCAGAAACCTAAATAACTACACCTATCATATTAATGATATCCAATTCTCTCAGGTTATCAGCTAATTTTTCATTGAGGTACCTGATGAATTTCTCCACAATCTTGGAATTTTTATCATCCTCCTCCTTGGATGATAGGATGGACAATTCAGTGGTTTTGACTGCAGATTTTTGTTCTAAATTTAATTTCATACACTCCCATATCTTCTACATTTTAGAAATAATATCATCCCAGATTAGTTTCCTATCCTCAGTATGGGACATATTTCCTTTCAAACTATTCTTCAGCGCTTTAATTTCATCTTGTGCCACCTAAAATTTATTGTTAATTTGTTCCATATTTTCTTGGGTTGACTCAAACTATTTCTCCTTTTTTTCAAGCATGTACTTAGTTTTGTCTAAGTTAATCTATAATTTCTTAAGCTTGCTCTATGATAGTTGGAGATCAATGAGAGCCTTGGTCATCTACTCAGTAGGATTTTATGGATTGTTTGGCACAATCACAACACAAATTTCAGAATCAATCCTCTATTTAAACTTTGTAACTTTCAGTATGAAGGCCACCACTTCATTATTTATCTCTATTATCTCTTTTGCCAGGATATCCTTCTCACTTTCTACCTAGGCCAACTCCTTCATCTACACATGTTCTAATGCAGGCATTTTAAGTTGTTTCCTAAATGATTCAATCTCGTGTTGTGAGCTTTAAATAATGGAATCTATAACAACATTTTCATTTGGGTCTACCACCAATTTGACAATAAATTCCTTGAAGCATTCATTATGCAAATGAAGGGCTCTTGAATTAGATTTTCCCTATTTTACTTTAGTGGCATAATTATCCAAAAACTTCTCATCCTTGATGATAGTTAAGGCTCCCTTGCTCATTTCACTATAAATCATCTCTCTTTCCTGCCTATGAAGATTTATTTAGTCCCGCAAGGGGACACTAGCCATATCCAATAACAAATAAAAAATCCTAAATTGTGGTCCAGCTAAGAGGTGCTGCACTGAGGGATGATATAATGAGAATATAATATGATTCATTTCCAGGTCTATGGAAACTAATAGCCTGGTATGATATGGGACTAAGTGAAATGCTAGTTATGATAACACTTCATCCCTAATTTTCTTGTTTTATCTTGTTATCAGAATGTTGATATCATGATTAAAATGAATAGGTTTGCACCTAAAACCCCCAAGTCCTAGGAGGAAAAACCCTCAAGCCACATCAATCCCCTCATGGACACTAAGGCAGAAAGTCATGACCCTTTCTGCCCCCAACACCTTTTAGATCTCTACTTCGACTTGTATGGTAGCTACCTAAATAAGGAAGACTCTTTTTGAGTGGTAAAATCAAGGTTATACTACTTGATCATTCCAATAGTATATCCCTTTATAGAATTTGTATCCTCGCTTATGACAACCTATGTTAAGGAGAAGAATTGTTGTTTCTCGTCCACAGGGGAGAAGATTCTGGAAGTTACCCTAGAATTGATCCAGAATGCTTTTATATACCCCAAATGCCTAAACTCAAAGAATTTTACTGAGACCACCCTTGTCTCCACTTAAAATGGACTCTCTATCACATAAATAAAAGCCTTATTCCAGCGGATTGCATCGCCAAACACCCAATTATCCACAAGTTCAAAGACATTCCCTATCTCTCTATTCCTGGAATTTGTACAAACCATCTTGTTGGCTTGAGGGGTCCTGACCTAGGTTCAGAATTTAGTTTGACCAACAAAACCCTCTTACCACTGGCCCTTTCGGTAGTGACCTGCTTATGCAAGTCAAAGTCTCACCCGAAGCAGTATAGGGGGGTGCTGAACTAGTTTTCCACACCCTGAGAGAGGTTTTAATAATGTGGGTGCCTTAACATTTCAAATAACCATAAACAAACCTTTGCAACAACATCACTAACTAGTAGACCCTTTCAGACAAATTTAGGCCGAATATGCAAAATGTCTTGCACAAGTTAACAAAACAACTATAAATCAAGTGATAACAATTAACACATAATATCAGAGCCTTATACCATCACATCCATCCAATAAGCATTCATAAAAACCCAAAAACTATTGCGTAAAAGATCTATTTGTAGACAGTACAGAAATCGGAAATAATATGCAGAAACATTCATAACATAAACAACAGATGCATATAGAACTGAGATATCCTCAAAATTATTCCTTTAGTAATTTCAGTTCAAATTATTCATACAAAACACTTCAACAACCCGCGTACACGGCCAACGGGGTCCGCACACAATGGGACTAAGGTCTTTGTGCACACAACTAGTAAGAGCCTTCTACCCAGACAATCCACACAAAATATCACAAAGTCACTAGATGTAATATTCGCATTCAGACTTATCCAAAATATTACTTCTTAAACTCGATCTACGCATTTATTTATACTATTAGCCTATGCTACTCTATGGTTCACAAACTATGGTTTGCGGCCCCTTGATCTACCCTTTGATCCATTTACAATTCATGAGGGGCTTTGACCCACCCCAAAGCCCCTGTGCAGGACTAATCTATTACAAAATATAGCAAAAATTTTCGTACTTATGGGACCTCGCTCCAATAGACACAAATATGCATGCAAGGAAAAATGAAGGAAATTGAAGAAAATAGAAAGGAAAAGGGAAAGAAATAAAATAGGAGTTAAATCATTCTAGCTCTCTCTTTACACTCTTCTTTCACATTATTTCATACTCTTACACACTCATACACACTTACACACTTATATAATTCTTGGATCATTCTAGCATTCACTTGGACTTGGAGAGAAACAAGCAAGCAGGGGAATTTGTGGGCAGTGAAGGAGAAGGTTGGAAGAGAATCTACAATAGGTGGAGATTATAGGTAACAGGTTGCATGTGTGATTTCATTGCTCAGAATTAGTGCATCATACATGCACTTGGTTATTTGGTTGCTTTGTTGTCATTAGCATAGGATTTTCCTGGATTGGTAGTGGTTTCATCCATGCCTTTCGATTTCCTAGATAGCCATGGTGTAGTGGGTTCCTTGTTTTGGTTTAAGCTTTTGATGGTCACTAGACTTTGGATCCTAGTTGAAGTGGTCTCAAAAAAATTCCCAAGGGTTGAGGGCAGATATGGGCTTTCTCCTAGAAATTTTGAAGGATGGGTGCATATAGGAAATTCCTCTATGTATGGTGAATAAATTCGGAGGCATCCAAGATTATTTTGGTATTATTGATTTCTAGACTGGTTTAGGTGAAATCATTGTAGTTGAGGGTTGAGGTGGTTCAGTCTCTAGAAGCTCTGGTTGGTTCTATTTTGGTTTAACCCATGTTATCCCACATTCATGCTTGGAATATGATACAAGGGTAATTGGATGAAAGAGATAATCGGTTTAGCCCAATATATGGTGAGGTGGTACATGGAAGTCCCTGACTTGGTTACAATTTGCATATGTTAATATGAGTTACTTTCTTATTATGATCAATGAGCATGTGTATTAATTATTATGTTTATTTTATGATTGGCTTATCATAGATCAATTCTAGCTATGTGTTGGTTAAAGAATGGTTAAATGTTGTGGTCTTGTTATGGATCTACTCATGATTTGATTGTAGGTTGTAGGTTTAACCCTGTACAAAAATTAGCTACAAACAAATTATTAGAAAAGAAAAATATACAATGGCAAGAACATCAAATAAATATACACAAATATTTTCCCCTGGACCCAAAAACTGGGAATACCATGTTTATTTTTCATTATATTCCTTTCAATGTTACAATACATATATATACATGTTGAAGGATTCATAAACTCCCAATCTATTAACTCTATATTAGAGCATAATCGTAATTCCCTTGACCAGATCTACAAAATACCATGGGCATATAAGCATCATGCCCAAAACCATGTGCAAAAATCATGCAAAAAACAATGGGTAGGTTCGCCCACCATCTTTGGGTCCACCCCCCATCCTTGGGTTTTCCCAACTATTATTAGGTCCGCATAAAATAATTTTTTTACGAGGTACTACCCCAAGCCCCATGATGCGTGGAAAGAATATAACACACACTCAACATTGATAAGCTATTGAATGGTTATATGAATTCATGGTCTAAAAAGTATTTTTGCAGCTATATTGATATGGAATTGAGCCTTCCTGATGATTCTCTGATGAAGTTAAGGATACTGTGAACAAATATGCAATCATGACCTATAGCTACTACGTTTACCATGTGTTTGACGAAATTTTTAGTACATGTTTGGTGAATTGTGAGCAAGTTCTAGCCTTTTTATTTATCATATTGACTTGTTATTATCTTAGACTAAATTATGCAAAGTTCTTGTTTATTCTCGGTAGCTTGTTTATAGCTAGCCCTGAAAATCTGGATTTGGATTTCCAGTCACACCTTTTGAACTAGGATATCTCAACTGCAACCACACACAGGAAGGCCTGTGCATGCGGTTGGAGATTTCCAACCGCATGCATAGGCCTTCCTTTATACGGTTGTAGTTGAAATATCATAGTTAAAAGGGTGCTACTGGAAATCCATATCCATATTTTTAGGGCTAGCTATAGACAAGCTACCCTGAATAAAAAAGAACTTTCCAAAGTGTAGTATAAGATAATAACAAGTAAATATGATAAATAACAAGGCTAGAACTTGCTCACAATTCACCAAACATGTACTAAAAATTTCGTGAAACACTTGGTAAACATAGTATCTATAGGTTATGAATGCATATTTGTTCACATTCTCCTTAACTTCATCAAAGAATCATCAAGAAGGCTCAATTCTCTCTCAATATTTCTACAACAATAATTTCTAGCTCATGAATTCATATAACCATTCAATAACTTATCAATGTTGGGTGTGTGCTATATTCTGTCCATCCATCATGGGGCCTGGGTCAACACCTCATAAAAAAATTATTTTATGTGAACCTAAGAATATTTGGGCAGACCCAAAGATGGTGGGCAGACCTACCCATGTTTTTGTGCATGGCTTTTGCACATGGTTTTTGTCATGATGGTTTCCAACCGCATGCACAAGTTGGAAAGTGTATAGTTGGGGTGTAATATCTAGGAAAAAGAAAGTACTGGCCTAGTGAAAGGTCATCAACATATGTTGTCTAGTATCTAGGTGATGTGGTTCTCCTGGGAGGTTGCAGTATGTTTCCGGTTAGTAGACCCCACTTTCATTATTATAACTTGGCCATTGCATCATGTCATAGTAACTCTCAACTCATATTTACCTGAAGAGGTTGTAAAAATGGGTAAATGTGTGTTGAGGTGGTTACAATTCACTTATAGTGATTAAAACTTATTAGCATATTTTTAGTAATGTTTAGAATGAATAGTTAGTTTGTATGCCTCATTACATGGGAAATTTGATTTGTATAGGGAAATAAATGGAACCCATGGACATTATTCTTGTATTATTTAACTTCATCAATGTATTGAATTGAATAATATAATTAATGAAAATATTTTCCTGGTCAATATAAGTTTATTTTATCATTTGGACAAGTTTGGTTGATTTAACTTCTATGGCTTTACAATGTTGACCAAATGCATGTAAAAATTATTCATTAAATATAATTCTAAAGTGTGTGTTTGTTTATTGGTTTCAATTTGTAGATTATAAGAATGTTATATTTCTTGTTTGTTCAAATTTAAGGTATGAGCATGATCTATTTTTCCTTGAGACTTTCTCATGTGTTCTCAAACTTCTCTCCCTTATAAAAATAGGTTATCCCTCTTCTACAAGGTTTTAGGTGACTTTTGGGTAGTGTCCAACACTGTGACTCTTATGAATGGATCTAATTAATTGGTCAAGTGATTACAAATTCATGTAGTGGTGTTTCGTATTACCAACTAGATATGCATGTGTCTACCTTGAAATCCATATTTGTGAACAAGTATGTAAAACTAGTTTTCTTGCATGGGATTGGGACAAAATTCATCTCTCAAACTACACTATGAATTCATTTTCCCGTGTAGTTGAATATGATAAGGGTGTAAATATTCTTTTTATCTGTATACTTGTATAATCATTGTATGATGCATATTATTTGCACTTGGGTAGAGGAAACATGGGATAATCATGGGATAATATTTTCAAAACCATCACACATTAATATTTCTCAAAGGAATTATTTACTAAAATTATATTGTAATTTCAATATTTTTCAATGGATCCCCCCATTTAAATAAAACTACCATGGTGAAAACTACAATGAAGTTGGGTCATAAATAAATATCGATTGTAATTTGTTTCCATAGTTTTTTAGCATGGCTTGATAATCATCCACTGTCCATTCAATCTCTTGATCCATACCTATTACTTAATATTATTTTTATATAAATTCATGGTGATTTGTAAGATAATGAAAATAAGTAAAAGAGTTGAAAAGTTGTGAGTGGTTAATTTTGGAATGTCTTACACAATGTTAGTTCAAACACCTTTCTTTTATGAAGAATATATTATTTCACATTGTTCAAAAGTATTTCGTCTTTCTCCTTTTGTCTCTACATGAGCTACTGTTTATGTTGTTATAGTTTCACTTATTCGTGGAGGTCTGTGGACTTGTAGCCAGTAGGATGATTTCTCAATTTTTTTTAATGCTTACTAAAGTTCATTCCTACTAAATCCATAAAATGATAATAGCATTTTATGGAATTTTAGGTTTATGTTGAATGTGGTGAAATTTCCTACTTGAGATTGATTTATGCAATTTGTATAGGTAATTAAGCTCTTTTGTGATTTTATTTAAAAAAATTATCTTCTTCACTCAAATTATGTTTTTTTTTTTCTAATTTATAATCACTGATAGTTAAATCAACCTACAAGTAAGAAAACACTTATGTGTAATCCAATGCATACTTATGAATTGACATTTCACTTGTAAGTAGTTGCATATATATGAAGATATTCCCTTCCACATATATTTATGATGCAAAATATGGCTATAAAACTGTAATGCTATTGACCTTGTACTATGATTTTGTAGAGCATTTAGGATATAGCTTGTGATTGTTTTATGAAAATGTATGTCCTCAAAATATATGAGGTAAACAAATTTCATAATGCAAGTTAGGCACTCCAATATTAAAATGGATAGTTTCAGGATTTAAATATATGACTATTTAGTTAATTCTACTTTATTTCCATCCCCTATTGTTCCAAAAGCAACATGCACCATGTAATGAAGATTTTCTCATTTCCATGGGAAATAATCCACAGGAGAAGATTGGTAAAGGCTTGTATATTTTCTTTTATGTGAAAAAATAAAACAACTACTCATTCAACATAATTTATCTATAAAAAAGAAGTTTTGGACTCATTTAGAGCATTGAATTTGATATAATGGCACTCACTATGAGGTTGATGAGCATCACAGTGGCATCACCATAACATAAGGATGGTTCATAATATTTACAAAAACCTACCTGGATAATCTTTTATTGTCTTATGGATTTTATTTTCATCATGTAGGATCAAATTTAAGAGACAAGCAACTCTTTTCTAGATTACATTTCTTGTTGAGAGGGGCCTTCGCAAGGGGTTGTCAATCCTTCCTCTTGTTTAGTATTCTTATTTAGGGGGATCCTACAAAAGGATAAACTATTAATTCATCATGGATAGTATTTTTTTCAAGAGAATCCCAAGGAAAAGTTACTCAACACTTCCCTTATATTAATATTCTTGTTAATCAGAGCCCGAGGAATTGGGGAAATGGGGTGGTTTACCCTTTCTATAGTTTTCATATCTAGTGAGAGGCACATGAAAGTTTCCTCAACCCTCCCTACAACATAGAATTATTATTGAGGGAGAGACTAAGAAAGTGTTGTTCAAATCTTCCTCCATATTATTACTCTTTTTGAAGTGATGTTATGAAAGGCCAACCGACCCTTCCTCCAGCATAGTATTCCTATTAAGGGTGACCCAAGGTAAGGTTTGTTCAACCATTTATCTATAATATAATTATAGTGTAGGGAGAGCTTGGGGAAGTTTTTATAACCCTTCATCGAACATATTATTCTTGATACCTATGAACAAGAAAAGGGCCAATTAAAACTTCCTCTTGTATAAAATTCTCATCATGGTGGAACTTAGGGAAGGATTAGTTGATCCTTCCTTCAGTACAATATTCTTGCAAGGTAAGCCTAGGGAAGGGTAAATAAAAGCTTCATTTAATATAGTATTCTTGTTAAGGGTAAGTGGGAAGGTTTGGTTGGCCCTTCCTTTGACACATAATTCTCATTAAGGAGGATCCCATGGAAGGGTTGGATAATAATTCCTTTAGCATGGTATTCCAATTGAGAGTGAGTTAAAGGAATCATTGGTTAATGCTTCATATAGAATAGAATTCTTATCCTAGGAATGGTCAGTTTATCCTAGTTGAACCTTCTTCTAACATAATAATCTCATCAACATGAGCTTAGGGAAGTGTCAAATAACTCTTCCTCCAACATAATATTCCCAACCAAAGTTAGTCAGGGGAAGGGTTGATTGACCTTTAATTTAGTATTCATATCAATAGACAACTAGATGCTATAATTCTCATCAATTGGGATCCTAGAGAAGGGTTCAATTACCTTTCCTTAAGCATAGTATTATCATTAATGAGAGCTTATGGCAGGGCTAATTATCCCTTCCCACAACATAATATTTTCAGAGATGAGATCTTAGGGAAGAATCAATTAAACTATTCTCTACTAATATTATTCTTGTTGAAGGGGAGACCATTAAAGGGTTGGTCATTCCTTCCTCAAACATAGTATTCTTATAAAAAATACCCTAAACAAGGTTTGACTAAAATTTATCTAATCATAGTATTATTTTTGAGTGGGATCTTAGGTAAGGGATGGCTAACACTTCCTCTATAATGGTTTTCCTAGATGGGATATCAAGGAAGGGTTAGCTAATATTTTCTCTATACTTATTTTCCAATTGATGGGAACTAGAGGAAGGTTTGGTTGATCCTTCTTCCAGCATAGTATTCTTTTCAAGGGTAATGTAAGGAAAATATTTATTGGCCCTTTATATAGCATAAAATTCTCATCAAGGGAGAGCCTAAGGAAGGGTTAGTAAATCCTTCACCAAGTTTAGTATTTTTGTTGAGTAGAGCCAAGGAAATGTCATCTAAATCCTTTTTAAGGTAGAGGCAATTGTCCCTTTCTCTAACATGGTATTATTTTTATGAGGAGCCCATTATGGGTTGGCCAAGCCTTAGTTAAACATAGTGTTCTCATCAAATTTTTTCCTAGGGAAGGGCTAGTTGATCCTTTCCTTGAGCATAGTATTCTCATCAATGGGATCATAGGGAAGTGTACTTTAACCTTTATTGAAGCTTAGTATTATTATTTAGTGGTATAATAGAGAAATTTTGATTGATCCTTCCTCAAACATATAAATATTATCAAAGGAATCCTAGGAAATGGTCATTTTACAGTTCCTTAAGCATTATATTCGCACTAAACAACGTAAACTTTGAAATAGGAATTATAAATTGAAAATGGGAACTCTAGAAAAAAAATTCCCAAAAAACATGAAAAATAACCCAAAAACAAAACATGTGTATTCCATAATTAGGTTTTATTTTTTTCAGGGTTAATTTGCAAAAAAAATTAAAATTGGAAGTAAAACCAATTTTCATGTGCCAAATAAATGGAAAAAACACACTAATGTTGGTGCTAGAATACCATTTTTATTTTCCGGGTGCAATTTAAACATATTTTTAGTAATGAATCTAAATACAAAATAATGAGATTTTAAACACATTTAAATTCCAATAATTTTTATCCATGTCATTTAACATATAATATCATGACACTAAAAATCCCTAAAATTCTAAGTTTTTCAACCATAATGTTAAAGGTAAAAGATATTTCACAAATTTTCACCCATAGAATTAAGCAACTTTAAATTTTCAATCTATTTCAACCATGATATTATGAACAAATTATATGACTAAAATAACCCAATGAAGTATAAATCATTTCTCCAAGTTATTGTTGCATTGTGAATATTTTAGACAAATGAATTCATCATAATTAAAAAATATAATCCAACAAACATAAAAATGGCTCATAACTTCATGTAAGATCATATGGAATTTAAAATATCATTTTCATTGCTCAATGAAAACATAATTTATGTAGATTGTCTTACACAATTATTCAAAATCACTCATATTTTCTTGCACGCCATCAGAATTCACATCTTCAAATGAATGACTAGATGCAAATGAAGATGTTCCATATTATTCACTTTCATCAACTAGTGCCCCGTTTGATTCAACATGCATGCCCACCACTTGAGGTTTCAAAAGTATTATATATCTATGAATGGGTTCAACAGACTGCCATCTCAACATTGTTTATTCCGGTAGTAACCTCTTCAGAATCTATATCGTCCTGGAGTGAAGAGTTTCTCTCTTTGTTAAATTGACGTCATAAACAAGTATGTGAGCTTCCTCCATTTTTAAGAGGTTTGTGCGGCGATGATTTTTATTTGTACCCTTTCTTTTTCTCTTTCCACCAATTTTTTTATCAACTATCATCTCTGGCTTGTACACACCATTGAATGGGTATGTGTTTGTGGCATACCAATATACTTCAACATCTGTAACATCTTCATTTTCTGTAATGAACTTTATTACCTTGGCAACCCAGAATGGATAGCCATGTGGATATTCATGTGCTAACACTGTGATCGTGAAACCATCCTCAATATCATGTTATAAACCCCTGTAAAGGTCTTCCATGGCTTCATGTTGTGCACGAGATCTTCTTGAACCAATATACATTTCTCTTTCCTCCACCTATGTAGAATTAATAATACCTTGTGATTTTTTTTGTTCAACCATGTTTGTTTACTCTTGTTCATTTGACACATTTTATGGCAAAATAAATGGAGTCTTCAAAATAAATATTCATTTGTTGGTCTTGAAAGGATATCACTCTAATCATTGAAAAAGGATTCCCACCAAATTGAATCAGAAACATCAGAGTACTGATATGTATATCTAATGGATTTTTTAATTTCTTCCAGGCATTCAGAATAATCTATATCTTTCTTCTACCCTTGTGCATTATGAACTTCACCAACTGATTGTAATAAAAATATATTTGATGCAAAAATCAGATGATCTGGAATGAACTTAAAAAATTCCAAACCTGATGACGACACCCATTTTGCAGTAGTTGAGTAGTTCTTGCCCCATATAAGTTTTTTCCCATCAATTTTTGTGATATGAAATTAATTTTGGAATCTAATCTCATTAAGTTGTTCAATGAATTTATCCTCACCATGTGATCCCAAAATAAACCTTCGCATGTCAACAGTTTCTTCTAACACATGAAAAATAGGCTCTCACATATATGATTTCTTATTACATTCAATTAATGATGGCAAGCTCCCAACATCATTCCTCAATGTTACTGAAAAATGACTGAACATCTAATCAATATGGTCGTGAGTGTGCCCAAAAAGAAGGAAACCAACCTTTACCTTATGAAAAATTATCAATTCAAAAAGAATTTTTAGATATCCAAAAAAAATCTAATTTTTGTTTTCACGATAATTGTTGTCAAATTGTAGATACAAAATTTCAGGAATATCGCCACACCAATGAGAAATATCCTCATGAATTATGGTTATTGTCAGATTTCCATCATTATGAATATTTGGAGTTGTGAAGTAAACTCTTGGGGACATTTTCCCATTAAAGACCATACAACCAACCAAGTGAAACTGGATAAAAATTTCCTACTGCAATTTTTTGGGTGTGCAAACAAAGTGTGGTAAAAGTGTTTTCTTTTGGTCCATGCCATCAATTATCAAACCCAAATATTTATTTGGATTATCATAACACTTATTTCGATGCTTGTATGTATTTTTCCTTTCACTTGTTTGATGTTCTTGATGCTCTTGAAATGCTTTGACAATGGAATCTACACATAACATAAAATAAACCTATTAATAAACACATTTTCATAGTTGATCACTATAC
The DNA here is from genome assembly GCA_034641835.2 of Pinus albicaulis. Lineage (NCBI taxonomy): Eukaryota > Viridiplantae > Streptophyta > Pinopsida > Pinales > Pinaceae > Pinus > Pinus albicaulis. Next base: position 671,823,832 of record CM076578.1, read on the forward strand.
AATTTAAAAGAATAATGTTATGAATTCTTACCTCTTTCTGCTCCTTGAAATTTATCCCTTTTTTATTTTAGAGAATCACATGTACTACAAACCCCCATCCTTGTCTTTTTAGGAATACAAACATTGTTGAATTCTCTCCTCCATATCTGCACTAAATACTGATATGTAATAAAATGACCATTTCCTTCAACACCTTCTGCATATTCCTTGTATAAGTTGTAGATTTCTCGTCTTCAGAAATTATCTGGAATATGTATTTTATATCTATTTGGAAAACACTCCCCATGTTTTGAAGAGAATTCTTGCAGCCACGACATTGCAGTGTTTGCTAGTGGCTTAAGCTCTCTTTTATGATGAACTTCTGAATAATATGTAGAATCCTTTTCCAAATTACCCTTGATTCTTGATAGAAGAAAAACACCAATTGAATGAAAATTGAAATCATTTCTATGAAGGAATAAAGACCCAATATGATAATCATAATTTTCCAGTGTAGATTGCATGCACCCCACTAAATATGAAATCTGCATGTTTTTATTCATTGAAAAATAGTTCTTCCTTTTCTCCAAAGCAAACTTGAAATCCATATGTTCCAAGAAATCCTTTTTACGATAGTCACTTGAAATGAGATCACTGATATAACTTCTTCTCATGAGATATTATACTCTACCCCTTGTATAACTAGAACATCTTGGATTGATACAAAAAGGCTTACTCCTACTCCTAGATACAATATTTGTTGGAAACATTCCCATCATTTCATCATTCTATGAACAAGAATTTCCATCATCGTTAGGAGGAATACTATTATTACTATGATCATTTTCAATATAGTTAGGAAACTCACCACCATCATTGTTTGAAAAATATTCATTACCATCTTTGGTGGCATGAAAATTTTCAATATAGTTAGGAAACTCACCACGATCATTGTTTGAAAAATATTCATTACCATCTTTGGCGGCATGAAATTTTTTAATACCACCATCTGTGGTATTGAAATATTGACTTGGAGGATATTCATCACCATATTTATCTTTCCCTTCATCATTGATGCTCTCATGGTTCATAGGGTTAGGACTATGTGGAAATTTTGACTCTCGATTTATTGGAAATTCTTCATCCTGGACTTTGTCACTTCTGCTCTCATAGTCCATATGATTAGGACTAAATGGAAATTGAGACTCTCGATTTATTGGAAAATACTCCCCCTTCCCTTCATCAATGCGGCTCTGAAATTCCATACGGTTAGGAATAAGTGGAAAATGTGACTCTTTATTTACTAAAAAAATTTCATCCTACCATTCATCACCATTTCTCTCATAGTCTTTAGGATTAGGACTAAGTGGAAAATGTGACTCTCTATCCACTGAAAATTCTACATCCTGCCATTCATCATTATTGCTCTCATAGTCCTTAGGATTAGGAGTAAGTGGAAAATGTGACTCTCTATCCACTAAAAATTCTACATCTTGTCATTCATTACTATTGCTCTGGTAGTCCTTAGGATTAGGATTAAGTGGAAAATGTGACTCTCTATCCACTGAAAATTCTACATCTTGACATTCACCACTACTATTGTCATAGTCCTTACTATTAGGACTAAGTGTAAAATGTCAGCTTCCATAAACTGATCATTCTTCATCCTACCATTCATCACTATTGCTCTCAAAATCCATAGGATTAAGACTAAGTGGAAATTGTGAGTCTCTATTTTTTGGAAATTATTGACCTTGGTCTTCTTCATTGATGCTCGCATAGTCCATAGGATTAGAACTAAGTGGAAAATTTGACTCTCTATTTATTTTAAATTCTTCATCATACCCTCTATCACTATTTCTCTCATTATATTCATCAATATCAATAGAGTTGTTACGTGACGAAGATGTTGATGTTTCATAAAATGAAACTTCAGTATAAGAGGAATCCATAAAACTCAAGAAAAATATGTTGAATGATGAAAATGATATCTCTCCCAATGATAATATATAGTTGAAATAATGAAATTTCCCCTCCAAAATTTCTCTCTAAAATATTTCGTCGAAAATTTTCACCTGAAGTATGTCCCTCAAAATTTTATTTCTCGATTTATTTAAAAATTTTCCACTAAAATATTATCTTGAATATTGAACGTAATTTTGACTTAAATTTACTACATATTTTTCTTTTAATATTTTTTTCCAAATTAAAATAATCTTAATTAATTGAATAACGTTTACCTGGTTTTAGATTCTAATTTATCATAGTTTTTATCCCACATTCACCATGCGGAAAAATAAATTCCGTAATTTCCACTTTATAAGAACTTTAATTGTCACTATTCCTCACATTACATCCAGATTTCTCGAGGTTTGTTTAAAAACATGGAATTATTTTCTAGAGCAGCATTATTGTCAACGAGAAATTATTACTTTTGAAAGGTTAATTCTCATTCTACTTGGACCATTCAATGAAGAATTTGACGAAAATTATTTGTTAGATGCTAATACATCAATTTTTTTTTACATCTAATTACCATAAAAAAATAATTAAAATAAATTTACTGTCTAAAATTTTAAAAAAATCCACATAGACATGGTGGGTGGGCCCACATGGGGTCAGCACCTGGCCACCGTGGGTTGGGTGGGCACACCAACAGGCCCCCTGAGAAATAAGTGGTCCCGAATCGGGACCCCTGCCTGCCCAGTGGGCTGATGAGCATGCCCACCTGGCCCAGGGTGGTCGTGCCGCAGGCAGATGCATCCATGGGCGGACGCCTGCCCATGGGCACGTTCACCTGCAGCACGACTAGCTGTGGGTGGCCATGCTATGGGCGGATGTGCTCATATCCAGCCGTTCTATGGGCGGATGGACCCAGGGGCTGGAATTCGTCCAAGCCTAATGGCAACCCTCGAGCACCATTGTGCTGAGGCAGACGCCTGCCTGTGGGTGCATCCGCCCGCAGCATGGCCGGCCTTGGGCACCCGTCTTGCGGGAGGACATACCTACAGGTGGGTGTATGCCCAAGCCCAACGGCCCAGGAGTTTTTCCCCCTACCTGGAAGGGGGCCAATTCTGAGAATCGACCTCAATTCTCAAAATCGACTCCCAAAATATTAAAACAGAAATTAAATTTTTTTTCCATGGGGTTGGGGAGATGAGATGTAATTTTTTTTTTTCGACTATGGTTGGAGAGGCAATGTAAACAAAAAAAATAAAAATTAAGGAAATTGTTTTAAATTTAGGGGGCGATTCTAAGAATCGACCCCCAAAATAAAATAAAATAAAAATTTGTTTTCCAAGGTGGTTGGGGAGATGACCTGTAAATAAAAAAAAATGTTTTACAGTTGGTGTCGGGGAGAAAATGTAAAAAAATAATAATTAAGGAATTGGTTTTATATTTTGGTATTTCGGATGAATCTAAATTCACTCTAAACCTGGAGGTGATTCACGTGTTTATATTTTGTTTTAGTTTTTATTTCTATTTTTTTGTTTGTTTTGTTTAAGTAAGAAATTTATTTTTTATGATTTACTAATTTATATGTACAAATATATGTTTGCAGGAAAATTGCATCAAGGAAGGTTTTTGTCAACCTTTCTGGACCAAAGTCAACCATTGGATCATTTAAAGTTGCAGGTGGGCCACCAAAAAATATTGTTGAATGAATTTCACCTCATTTAATTACTAAAAATGTAGGATTTGTCGCCACAAAAGAAAAGAAGTTGGTTTCATACTGGAAGAAATAAAAAGAAGTGAATCGTATAAAATATGCATGGTTTCTAAAATATATGGAAGGTGAAACTCTGCAATTATATCTATATGCTAGTAATAATTTTGATGCTGAAAGTTATGAGTTGCTGGGAAAAGTACTAGACCTATATAGTTTTCTAAATTCTAAAAATGTTTATATACTTTCGAAACCGCTCAAGTCATATGAGAAGCTTAGATATCATTTTACATTGGTGATGTATAACACAAGGGAAGATTCATCAAGAATATGAAAACAAATTGTACATTATATTCCCCAAAATATTGTAAGTGTTTTTATTTACACTTATGTGTTTTGCGTTATTATAATTGTATCATTATATTTTTAATAACTTCGTTACTATTAGCATATTATATTTTGTTTGACAGGATTTTTCTGAGAGAATTTCAATTATGTAGGGGGGAATCTATTAGATAGAGTGATATATTATGAACGTTGTCTCCATTTTACATGAACATGAAGAAGAAGATATGGGAAAGAAGCAAAAAAAAAAAAATCATGATTCTACAAGACTATATCAAAGGGATCAATCTAGTAAAGGTAGAGATGTTACATTTGAAAATGAAGAAGTTGAAGTTGAAGTTGAAGATGACGAATGTGTTTCCATTACTGAGGATCAGATTAGAACCAATGTTAGAAAGGAAAAGAGACATTAAAAAAAAAACAAAAATTCCCAAGAATTTCCCCCTTCTAGTTAATGATGATGAGATTTCTTCGGTTGAAGAAAATATCATAACCAATAGGAAGAAGAAACAAAATATTACTCATTCTAAAAAAATCATGAACAACAATGAAGGTCCTGGTGAAAAATCAAAAGGAAGCAGGGAAATCATTACACGAGGAACTAATTTAGAGGATGGCATTATTAAAACAAAACAAAATACCATTGGACATCATTTGATGAAGACACATTTAATTTAGGGTGGTCTTTCATTTCAAATTAATGTCGTTCAAGTCTACAAGCCAGATTAAGTACAGTTCAAATATCAAATTAGAAATCCACACCACTTGCATGTTCACAATTTGAAAACATTGATGAGGTACAACCCTTTTGCACATGTGGTTGATTATGTTCTTCTTGTTGATCCAATTTAGGTTCCTAACAAAGAAGAATTTGACAATTCAAAATGTTCTGAAAACAAATATTATGTACTTAGGGGCAACCATTCTATAGAATCTCAAAAGAAATTGATGGAGGAATACCCCAATAACTCGCTTTTTGAAACAATGAAATGTATCATTTATGTTGTTTTAACATATAGATAAGAAAATTTATTGGCATGAGATCATAATTTAGATAATGAGTATAGGATGTCTATGGCTTTCATCTAAAGGGTCATATTTATTCATAGTGAATTTGAAGAAAAATGTGGTGGGGATAAGACAAAGGTTGATCATGCATTTTGGAACGAATGTTGTATGGAAATTGGTTACCAAATTGAAGAAAAAATAAATTCAAAAGGTGGAAAAGAATATTTTGAAATATTCAGAGGTATTGATAACATTTTCTAGTTGGCATTTGTAACTCGAGAGATATGGGAATTGATTGTTCAGATTTTTGAGTTGTGGGAGAATGTTGGCATAAAAAGTCAAAAAGTCAAAAAGTATAAACCATTGATAAGTATCAGCCGTAAATCAGGTCCTGAAATGAAGCTACTTCTAGAAGATATGACTATCAAACCTTGGAGATCAATGAAACGAGTGAAGGATGAAGAACTTGTCAAAATAATAATATCTTGTGTAAAGTCAGGAGAATTATCAATGGAGGAAATGTCTAAGGAATTTCTAAAGTAAGTTTGTTATTTTTACTTATTTCTAGATTATAAGTTTCTATTAAATATAATATATTATTGTTGGTAGTATTTTTATACATATCACTATATTAACATTACTTAATTTATTTATTCAGTCACAAAGTTTATATGAAAATACAACAACAAATGGTTAAATTGTTGAATGAAGATAGTTGGGATGATGTTGTACGCAACTACCCAGATTCAAGTTCTGCATTAGTGCTAAAGATTTTATCTTGCATTTAAAAATGTATGTTGATTTACACATTCATTTTTATTCATATGTATATTATTTTTATTTTATATCTTATACATATATTTTTTTATTTCATTAAATATGAAGAAGAATGCAAATGGAGCACCAGATAGTTTAAGAAGCTTTATTGAAAAAATTAAAATGGAAAAGATGAGAAAACAACGTCTTATTAATGTTGAACTTGATCCCGACCTTAATCATTTCATTTGGAATGGGCTCCAAACTATCCAATATAAAATAATATCAGGTTATTGTGAATACATTGCAAAACTCATACCTAAAAGGGATTATTCCATAGTTATTGCGGATATTCCTCATGGTTTCAATATCCCAAAAATTGAATATGATAGTGACCCTTATACTTATCAAGATTTTAGTAAAGTTGTTGCGGGATTTCTAGAAATCACAACAACACCATTTTGTATATATGTGGCATTTCATTCACACACACAATTGGGGTTGTTATTATCAAGCTTCAAGGGAAAAGAAAAGTCAAGGATGCAACTTACATGGTAAGATGTTGAAATTGTATGTTTGATTAATGTTAAAAAATCATTTATGTACAAGTTAATTGAACTTTTACTATTTCATGTTACAAGCAAAAGTTAAATCTTAGTTTTTGCGGAAATCAACAAATTATAAGTGACTGTAAGTTCCTTCATGTTGAAACTTGGACAAAGGATGATAGCTATAAGCCTATTCTTTTCAATCAAGAGATGGAAGGAGTCATAGCCAAGTACTAATCCATGATGTTGTTGTGAAAAAAATAACATATGAAGATAAAGAAGCAAAATGAGATATAGTTAGCATATATAAAAAACCATAGTCATTGATTAACTATCTTTAAGATTTATGTTCAAATGAAGGAGATTGAGTTTTAGATTTATTTTATAGCTCAGGAAAGTTTTATTATATAAAAATTAATTTCACTATTTTCTTTTTTGATTTTTTGTGTTTATACTAATGTACTAAATTTTTTCTTTTGTACATAATGATTAGGTTCAACACTAGCATATTTCTTACAAAAAGGAAGAAAATGAATTTCCATTGAGAAATACCCAGTACAACGCAAATTTATGCACCAAAGAATTAATGCTCTTAGATTTCTTCCAGATGAAATGCAAGAAGTTGGTTTGAGGAAAGGGGATTTTAATGAATCCCGTGTGGAAAAAAAATCAAAGAAACCTCAACCACCATTAGATAGAATTATTGGAAATTCATACTTTGGGGCATTCACAGACATTAAAGATCCATCAGAAGAGAAAAATGATCAAACTGAAGCCAATAATTAAAATATTCTGGAAGAAGACAATAATGAAACTCTTGAAGATGAAGAGTTTAGGATACATGATATTATTGATTAAATTTTAGTTAAGCTTCCAAATGAAGCTCATTTTTTGTAACTACTAATAAGTTATACTTGTAATGTTTTCACTTTGAAATTTTATGAGAATAATAAGTATTCAATTATTGTTATTACATGTTTAGTATTTGTATAATGTGATTTTCACTTCATCTTTTATGTGAATCATATAATTTTTTAAAAGAAATGTTATTATTATTAATTTTTGACATAAAATTCATAAAAATTTCTACTTAAAAAGAAAATGTTATTTTTTTCCTATAAAAACGGTTTATTTGACATGTCTCTATTAGCAAAAAAGACTCAAAATGTGTATTTTTTCAATTATATCTATATTTAAAATGTGTATTTTTATGTAAATTGATAAAAATTCTTGTTTTTTTAGTGGGAATTACTTCATGTGCAATGAAATATTATTTAACAATATATAATTAGATAGAAGATCGAAACTTTAAAATTTTGGCCTTTTTTTTAACACTGCAAAAAATCAAATATTTCATTACAAAAAAATAAAATACCTGAAAAACACTTAAAAAAATATGTAACTAAAAAGGAAGAAGACGAGTACTTCCAAGATTTTTAAATTTATAAAATAATTATTAGCATTTAATACATTAGAAAATTTATGGTAAAAATTAACTCTTCTAAAAAAAGGGGATGATGCTGGCATCAACACTTTTCAAAATTAACATAAAAATCACTAACATTTTAAAAATAATGTTTATACTTGGTACATAATAAAATTTAATGTGTCCAAAACATGTTTAGAAAAAAATCAAGAGTGTTTTGAATCAACACTTTTCAAAATCGGACAATTTTTTGCTACCTAAAAAAATTGGGTGCTAGTTTCCATTCCCGTTTCAAAGTTTATGTTATTATTAGTGAGAATCCTAAGGAAACATTAGTAAACTCTTCAATGAGCATAGTATTTTTTTGTAGGTGACATCATATTAATGGGTCAACCAAACCTTTAGGTAGATTAGATTTCACATTAATAAGATCTTAGATAGGGGTTTGAAACCCATGCTTGAGAACAATATTCACATTGGCAAGGTTCCTAAGGAAAGGGTTAGTCAAACCTTCCTCAAGCATACAATTCTTGTTGATAAAGATCCTAGTAAAGGGATCTCCAAGCTATCCTCTTAATTGTATCCCCATTAATACTAGCCTAGGGAATGGTTTGTTGACCCTTACTTGAGAATAGTATTTGTATTTATAGGGATCCCTCCTCCAATTTAGTATTTTCATCAAAGGAGATAACTAAGAAGGGTTGAGAAAATCTTCCTACGGATTATTTTTCCAATCAATTCGTGACCCTAGCAAGGGGCCAACTAATTCTTGAATGAATATAATGTTCACAATGTAGAGTATCCTAGTGAAGATTCCATTTACCCTTATGTGATTATAGTATTCATCTCTATGGGGAAAACAGGGAAGGTTTAGTTGACGCTTATTTGAAAATAACATTCATACTTGGGGGATCCAAGAAAGGGCTAGTTGATGCTTCCTTTAGATTAGATTTCTTATGAAGGGTAACCTACTGAAAGGTTGAAAAACCTCTCCTCTATCTTAGTCTTCTACTCAAGGGTGATTATAAGGAATGATTGACTAACCATTCATCTATATTATTTATCATATTGAAAGGACCTATGAGAAGGGTAAATAAACACTTCCTCCAACATCTTATTCACATTTAATACCTTAAATGAGCATAGTACTCTCATCAAGGGAGATGTCATTGAAGTGTTGGCTAACCCATCCTCAAGAAATGTATTCTTGTTGATGGGGAGCCAAGGAGTTTTTATTCAACCCTTCCTCTAACTTAGTATTATTATCAAGGGTGAACCTAGGAAGGGTTAGCTAACCATTTCTCTATATTAGTATTCATGTGAAGGGTAAGCTAGTTCATGTGACCCTTCCTAAAATATGGTATTTGAATCAAGGGTATCTCCTATAAGGGTCATCCAACCCTTTATAAATCTTAGTTTTCATGTTGATGGGAATCCTAGGGAATTATTAGTTTACTATTCCCCCAATGTAGTATTTTCATCAACAATGCGCCCTAAGAAGGATCAACTGACCCTTCCCCCAATTTAATACTCACATCAATGGTGATAATAGGAAATGAAAAATTATCCTTTCCTCAAGCACGTAATTTTAATTCAAGGGGAATGGGTGGTTATGGGTTCTTCAACCCTTTCCAAAAAATAATATTAATATTACTAGTGAGCTAGGGGAAATGATGAACAACCCTTGACGGAGCATAATATTTCAATAAAAGGTCGACCTATGAATGAAATGGTGATATTTCCTTGATTGTAATATTCTAATTGAGTTAAAACCAAAGGAATGAATAGTTGATCCTTTCTTAATAATAATGTTCTTTTCTTGCGATAACCCATAGAATTATCTTCTAATCCTTCCTCAACTTTAATGTTTTCATGTATTGGGTATCAAAGATAATTATTAGCTAACTCTTCTTCCAACAATGTATTCTAGATAAAGAGGATATTAGGCAAGAGTCCACTAAAATTTTATCAAGCATGGTGTTCTTGTTAAAGGGAATCCAATAAAAGGTTCATTTGATTCTTTTATTTGGAGCTTGGGGATACTTAAATTGAGCCTTCCTCCAACTTAGTATTTGATTTGAAGAGGATCATGTGTAATGAATCATCAACTATTTTTCTATCTTAACGTACTCATAAAAGGTGGAGCCTGAGGAAGTATTGGTTGATCGTGTCTTAAGCATAGTAATATCATTTTGGGGTATCACAATGAAGGGTAAGCCAATATGTCTACCATAATAGTATTCAAGTCTTCTGGGAGATGAAGGAATTATCGATTAATCCTTCTTGAATTATAATATTCATGTTGTGGTGTATTCGAGAGGGAGGTTGTCCAACCATTCCTTAATATAAGTAATTAAGTAAATGAGGAGTCTTGTTGTTGACCAATCATTATTTGATTTTATTATTCATGCTAGGGGTATCCAATTGGAGTGTTTGTTGATCCTTCCTAAATAATAGTATTCCCATTAAATGGGATCCCTTAAAAAGGTCGATCAAGCCTTCCTAAATCCTAATATTTATTTCAATAGAATACCTTGAGGAACGGTCATCCAACCCTTCCTCAATCTTAACTTTTTTTTGTTAGTTAAAATCCAAAAATGGGTTAGAATGACCACTCATAATACATATCATTTGCATTTAAACTTTGAATGATTCAGATTATTAATATTTAAATCCCATTTGTCATAAATAATTACTTATATAAACAAAAATTAATATATACATATGAGATATATCTAATTTGATATGACTATTTTATGAGATATTTTATATAGAATGATGCATCTATCTAATTTGATATGACTATTTTGTGAGATATTTTATATCGAATAATGCATATATTTTATATCTAGGATTGTTGAATAATGAATTTAAGAGAAAACCACTATATTTAGAGCAATTGCACTTTAAAAAAAATTACAATAACATTAATATTTGGAAGGAAGTTTATGCATCGGTTATTGCATGTATAGGGAGTAGAGATAACCAGCAAAGTAATTCCTATTATGATTATCACTTTTTAAAGAAGCCTAAAATGTTTTGAGTGGAGTTGTTTTTATCATCCATTCAATATTACTAGTAGAGTTAAGGAAAGTATTAATTTTGTTAAGATTTTCACGTTAAAGGACTTGGATTTCCCATTCAAGGCATTCAAGGCATTCAAAGGTTTTAATGTTGGTAGCAACGCGTAAAATAAAGAACTAGTTCTTGTTTGTTAAATTCTTATGATATAACATCAAATATTTCATAGAAAAGAAATGAAAAATAGTTATAAAAAGCTATTAATATCTTTCATTTAACTTCCAAATTTGAATCTTTCTATTTAACTTCCAAATTTTATTTTATATAAAATTATTTCAATAATTTAACAACAATGCTGCGTCAATTTTTCGACAATTCCCTTATAATGCAATTAATGGTTTAAATCATAATTTCTTTTAGTTATATCATTAAATGTTGAAATGTTTTGTTTAGTGATGTTTGGAGTAAAGCAAATATTTTTTTTTATTGTTAATATTTATATATTTTATTGAAATAATTTGATCTTTCTATTTAAGATAGCTTTAGTCTAAAATATTCATAGAATAATCTAGGAATTCTAGTAAGATTATGAAAATTTTTGGCAAAGATTTTTGAAACAGTCGGTTACAGTAGTTAAACTTCAGTATTTTGGGTGCCCTAAGGGCTTTGGATGGTGTTGAATCTATTTATATCATCGAAAATGCAATTCAAATACTCCAACTACTTGATTTCTTGAAATTTATTTTATCATATTCGACAAAAAATTGTCGTCCAAGCTATTCTGTTGCGTTTATAGACAACTCCTTTAAGATATTCAAAATTATAACTAATTGTACTGTAGATAAAAGAACTTTCAGATTAATCACATCATTAGGATTAGGTCGACATTTCGAACCAACTAACGTGGTTCATCCTTAGGACAAGGTGGAGAGACTAATCGATCTCAATGAATAAATAAACAGTGGAGATGCATCATTACTCAGAAATAACCGTTGAGAACGAGTTGTTAAGAACTAGCCATTAAGACTAGTTGTTAAGAACTAGCCGTTAAAAAGTTAGTTAGTTAAAAATACATTAATTAATTAAAATAAAATAAAATTTTTATTTAAACAAATAAAATTTTATTAATTAAATAAATTTAAAAATAAAATAAAATTGATTAATTAATAAATTAATTGTTTAGAAAAATAAAATAAATCAATAAAATAATTAAATATACAACTAAAAATAAAAATAATAAAATTAAAAGAGAGAAACCTAAGCAGGAACTAAGGAGGGGTAAAATTTTTCTAAATAAAAACTAACTAAATAAATAAAATAAAGTAAATTAAAATGAATTAGTTAATTAAATAAATTTTATTATGTAATTAGGTAATAAGGGGTAAAATTTTTATTAATTTAATATATAGAATAAAATTAATTAAGTAATTAATTAATTAATTAGATAAAAATAATTCAATAAATTAATTAAATAAACAAAAGTTACAAGTTAAATAATAAATAAACAAAGAAACTTAACAAGTTACAAGGGAGGGGAAAAATTTAACAAATAAATAAAATACAATAAATAAATAAATAAAGAAAAATAAAAATAATTATATAAAATTAAAAATAAATCAACAAATTAATTAAAATAAAATAAAATAAAATAAAATATAAAAATATTAAACATAACTTATCTGGCGAGAGCCGGGGTCCAACTTCTAATTTCCAACCATCATCACGGTTAAGATTTTTAGCATGTCGTTCAATTTAAATCGACTCCCTTAATTTCCTATGGTGGAAGTGATCTACCCCCGCAACGACTTTAGAGTCTTGAATACAAACATGGTGGCAAGATTTGTCCACATGTTCAGCAAGAGCTGAGGTACGAGACCAATTATGTCTAATACACGCAACATGCTCTCGGATTCTCTGCCTGACAGATCAACATGTTTCCCCTATATAGGGAGTTCCATGAGAACAAGGGATCATGTAAACCTCTTTCATGTCCTTAGGGTTGATAGGGTATTTAACAGACCCAAGAGTATTTATAATAGTTCAGAGAGGTTTGAAAGAAATAGAGATATTATTTCTCCTAAGGACATGGGCAATCTTGTCTATTATCCCCTAGATAAATAGAACATGGACCTTGGAAATAGGATCCACCCGAGTAGATTTTCCACTCAATACTTTATATGCCTTTTGAAAGGCTTTAAGACCTTGAGATCTATTGTAATCATTATTTTCAAAAACGTCAAGAAGGTGGGATTTCTCTGATTCCAAGGAGTTGTCATCGAAGATTCTAAGAGCACGAGTCGCAAGAGTACACAGGACCCCAAATTTCTGAGCAGGAAAATGATGGGACCCAGCATGAAGATACCATTTTGTGTGAGTCTTCTTGTGAAAAGCCTGTGTGAGTTTAATATTTTTATATTTTATTTATTTTATTTTATCTTAATTAATTTATTGATTTATTTTTTTTATTTTTTGTAATTATTTTTATTTTTCTTTATTTATTTATTGTATTTTATTTTATTTATTTGTTAAATTTTCCCCTCCCTTGTACCTTCTTAGGTTTCTTTGTTTATTTATTATTTTATTTTATTTTATTTTATTATATTTAATTAATTTATTGAATTATTTTTAGCTAATTAATTAATTAATTTTATTTTATATGTTGAATTAATAAAAAATTTACCCCCCTATTACCTTATTACATAGTAAAATTTATTTAATTAACTGATTTATTTTATTTTATTTTTTCTAAGTAAGAGTAATTCTATTAGTAAAACATATGTTACAGCAAGGCCACAACCTCAATAGTGCAGGCCATCATTAGTGGCAAAAGTCCAGCAGAATAGCAAAAATTGAGCTGCCCTCATGGGGAAACCAGCCCATGTAAGGTTTGTAATGCTGACTCTATGGAGGAAACCAACTACATGATAAAATAGACTAGTACATCCCAAAACAGAAAAAATAACAAGAGAACTGGAAAAAATAACTTGGTCAGGACCTGTAGATCTAAAGACCATAGTCATCTGAAGGAGGCTCTTCTTCAATCCAGCACCAGTACTCATCATCATCATCTGGTAAGGGGCCACGTTGGGTAGCTACAGCATCTACACCGCTTCCACCTTCCTGTTTGCCTTTGTCTTGTATATGGCTCGAGCTGCCTTCACCCATCTTGCGAGAATTACGCCCTTTCGGAGCTTGAGGAGGATGCATGATGTCAGAGGGGCCAGGCACGTTGCTCGGGCGTGCGGACGAGGAGGAGCCAAGGACCACCTCCGATATTTCATGAAAAGAAACCGTGATGATCGCCACAATAAGAGGGCGGTCGGTGCTGCACTGGAAATGGAAATGTGCAGTAGTCGGGCTGTGCAAAGTGGCAGAGGTAGCAGGACAAGAGACGGGAGGCACCATGTGTTCAGAGGCAGTGCGCCGAGGGGAGGAGGTGGCAAGATGACCACGCCCACTGCGTATGTCAGGGTAGTGACCCTGAAGATGCTCGTGAGAAGATGAACAGGAGCTGGATGTGGAAGAGCGACACCGACTAGAAAAGCGTGCCCTGGAACTACCTCTTCGGCATCTCAAGCGATGCTTGAGTCAAGCCATGTCAATACTCAGCGAGAGGGAGCAGACAGAGTTGGCAGCGGCAGAAAAAGAGGCGGAGGTCAAATTAAGCTCGAAAGGGGCGGAGGATCTTAGAGGACAGAAGGGGCTCTGTGAATAATGGAAGCCGAGGAGGAATGCAACATAGCTACCCAGGTTGCATCGCCGGCCGAGAGAGGTGCGAGAGCTGGGCTCCTCAGCCTTAAGGGAGCAACCAAATCGTAAAGGCAAAAGCAGAGGCGGCATAGAAACAACTAGAAGGAGCTGAGGCATCACCTGTAACCCAAGCACAAAGGCAAGGAGCTGAGGAGGAGAACCAGAGTGCGGCATTTTGAAATGCTGATGGCCTCGACACCCGCAACGACATAAATGCCACACAAGGTGATGACCTGAAGACTTAATTGCATAGAGGTGCCATAAGTGAGGCCTGCAGATGGCCATGTGGCCTTGCCACGCACCGTCCCGTAGGCCCAGCACCATATGCTTACACATTAACACCTGCATCCAGGGATTAACTAATTTATTTTAATTTACTTTATTTATTTTTTTAAATTTCCCTTCTTAGGTTTCTCTGTTTTTATTTTATTATTTTTATTTTTAGTTGTATATTTAATTATTTTATTGATTTATTTTATTTATCTAAATAATTAATTTATTAATTAATCAATTTTATTTTATTTTTAAATTTATTTAATTAATAAAAAAATTTGTATTTAAATAATTTTATTTATTTATTTATTTTTAACTAACTAACTAACTTTCTAAGGGCTAGTTCTTAATAGCTAGTCTTAACGGCTAGTTCTTAACAGCTAGTTCTCAGCGTCTATTTCTGGGTAAAGATGCATCTCCACTATTTATTTATTCATTGAGATTGATTAGTCTCTCCACCTTGTCCTGAGGATGAACCACATTAGTTGGTTCGAAACATTGACCTAATCCTAACGATGTTATTAATCCGAAATTTCTTTTATCTACATTATGGATCAAAAAAGTCTTAGATCTAACACTAACTATACTATCCACATCAAGAATAAAGAGCTAATCATTTGTTGCTAGTTTTATAGTTCAATATTGAGTTTAAAATCATTTACGATAAAACAAATCCAAAAACAATCTCAAAATATCCATAATAAGTTTGGATTTTTTTTTAAATTTGATCGAGATTGGTATCATTTTGGACAACAAAAAATTGTTTCATTTTTCATTATAATTACTATTTTGAGTCACAATATTGCAATAGTTTTACTTTTAGCTCCCCATGATGTCAATCATAAAATGGAAAACTCTCATTCAACTTAAGTATGACAATATGTTGTCAAGTTCTATATACAAGAGATGTTAAAATGTGTTATGGTATACACTATTAGTCGGACAAATTCATTATTAAAGTGCTTTGAATATGAAATTAGATTTGTACTAATTGTAAATGAAATATTCATTGATTCATAATATTCTTTTGATGCTATTTTTTTATTATATTTTTCATGTAAACATGTTTGTTTGTTTTGCTTAAAATATTATAGGATCAAGTGTCATAGACTCTTTTGGACTAAAAACATGTAATTTATCTTTGGAAATACTTTTTTCGATTATATACTTAATAGTCAAGTACTGGAAATGTGTGTATAGGGATACAGTAAACCCTTGCCCTAATTTAAAATTTATAATAAATATTACTTTCTAATCATTTACCATTTCAACATTTTAAACTCCTCTATTATGCTTTTTTGTGTAATCTAGTATTCAGTTATATCGTAAGGAAATTGAGAGTTCTAACTATTGTTGTTAGTGTTTTAATACTAGGGAAACCCAACCACTAATAAAATAAATAAAGAATGTGTTTTAAAATCAACTTTTAAGTTTGAGACGTAGAGCCATAAATAGACAGAGTTGCATGGAATGTAACTAAAAATGAACTAATCCTAGGCATAATTATGATAAGCCTAATAGATATCCCTCTTTTATAATTAATATGAGTTGGAAAATAAAAATAACTGAGTAAGAAAATGCATAAAAACTAAGGAGAATCTTAGGCATCTACATCAATGGGATTGTGGTGCCCTTTGTAGTTTCTACTTTGTCCCAAGCCTTGAAGCAATTTTTCTTCAATGTGCTTGAGGCAAACCCTCATCTCCTTCTAGTTCATGGAAAACTTATCTAGAATGATAAGTATCTATTCTTTAGCCACATTTCTCTCCAAAATAACTATTTCCAACAACATCTTAAGATTCAAGTAGAGGTCAATGGTGAGGAGATACCAATTTTTCCTTGCCATGGTGTGTTATAGATCAAGGACCCAATATAAAATATCCACAAGGATATCTAAGTCTAAGGTGTATACCATATCTAGGTCCACCTCCATCTTGAACTCCCTTAGCTCCTTCTGCACTATCTCTACAGTTTCACTACATATTCCCACATAGTGGCTTCAATTTGCAAATGAGCTCATGAAGCTCCCCAACATTCTCTTCTACTAATATCAAGGCAGGTGTTATCCATTTCCTTGACAATTGGTGGTTTTACAAGATAATAAACCACTAGAGACCAATGCTACCCAAACCCCAGATGCAAGTAAAGTAACGTATGCAAACACAACATGATGATAATAATGTCCAAATAATGTATGTGTTCTACCTCACTCGTAGTGAGGCAAGACAAAGAGATCACACAACCAAGATGTAGGGTGATGAACCAATTAGAGGGAAACAACAACTTTGAGGATGGAAAATTTAACCATTCCATGGTCCCAATCTAAAATAATCGAAAAACATTATGGATATGGATGGAGAGACAATTATTTATGTTGTGATGCTTCAAGCATGGTTGTAGGGGAATGATAACCATTTCCTTGTCCATTTTCCCTTATACAACCTACATTAACAACATGCAATCCAACTTGCAATCAATCCACTCCCACCCAGCGATATTAATAGTATGTACCTTCCACTTGTTACGAGGATAACCTTAATATTGAGCCATGTCGCACCCTATGATTTTATGGGGTGGTGATGATTCATTCTTATCCCTCCTCACCAATCCGGGGTAAACTCCTCTATTTTGTTGCGAATAATATAATCATCTAATTTATTTGGTCACTTATAATGTAATTTGTGAAATTTCATGTGAATAGGAAAAGTTAATAGTATTAATATGACATCTTAAATCCTTTAAATTTTTCTTATAACTTGTGGTATATATCCACTATAATAAAAAATTTATCCAAAAATATTGGTATTAGAAAATATGTGTTTCTAGTTCTTTTTAATATCTTGAAAATTATTGTATTTAACACAATACTTTTATTATATCCAATATTACGATAATTTGTAAAAAAAAAATAGATACTCTTACTCTTTCCTTAATCCTATTAAAAATTATCAAGAGATTATTGTTACACTAAAATTTGTCACCATGACATTTAGCTGTCTATATGGGTTCATCATTATCTATTTATTGCTCCCTTAGAGGTCCAAAATCATAAAGTTCCTAAATCAAGTCTTGGAATTTGAAAAAATCTCATTAAAACCCTAAAAGCCTAACTCCGGACTTTTCCTAGTCATTTCCTGTGGTACCACAGTTTATTGCTATAAAACCTGCAGCACATCCTACACATTCTGCTCATTAAAACTGTGGACCCCCATAAAAGGTAAAATAAAAAGAAAAAGTAAGTTCTAGAAGCCCAACTGGTCGAATATTCTCCCAGCTGGAGGCTTCTAGAAGCGCTATCTGGTCCATTCCATTCATGAACCTTCCATTCATGAACCTTTATCCCTTCAAAACTGGAGCTATCCCTTGGTTTTTGGAGCTGAAATCCCATTATGAGAGGGTTTTATCCCTTCCTTTTTGGAACTGAAACTACCTCCCTTTTGCTATAAGCTAAGACCATGTTTCAGTCTCAAGGGTATGTAGATTATAGCTTGTAGAAGAGAATTGTTGAAGAAATTATATTCTCCACATTTGGCATCATTCACATGAGAGAGATTACATTCTCACAACCATAGTCTTATGATGATTTAGAGAGTTGGAGTCTTGTCAAACTGAGGAAAACGGTTGTTCGGGACCCCAGAAGAACCTGTACAAACATGAAGACGTCAAGGTTGTAAGGTTTCTTCTTTTTATTCAAAGTTAATACAAATGGATTCTATTTTCTCATTGAGTTGTTCATTTATCTTTTGAATAATTTAATTATTGGATTCCTTGATCACTAAGATAGATTATTTCTTTTGAATTATGATATCTTGCAGATTCTTTTGATCTTGTTTGCTTGTCTTTGATTGCATATTTATACACTGGATCAATATCTTCTGGAACGACTAGATTGAAGACCAAGTAAAGCGTTGGAATTCAGGTAGGAGTATCTCTCCATAGTTAATTAATAATTCTTAAGCATAATGGTCTAGATAAAATGGTCTACATTTTTCTATTTGTTTCTAGATATCCTTAGGATTCTAGGGAGATCTCTCTTGTCTGCAAGAGGGATTTGTCCGTCTAACAAAATGGCGACTCAACTGGGGAATAGAAATTAGTTTTCCTTTTTGTTTTTCAGTTTGACTTTTAAGTGTCTTCTGATTTTCATTAGTCTAAAATTTGGGTTGGGTAGATAACTTACCAGAATCCCTGAAAATTAAATCTGAATTTTATTTTTTCTGTGTTTTTCCTAGCCTTTGTGGTTTTTATTTAAAGACAGTGTGGTAGCCTCCGCATTTTTTAGTTCAGAACAGTGTGGTACCGCACTGTTCTCCATTGGAACCTGCGAACCTGTGGAAATTTTTTGAAAAAGTTAAAATTATATTTTTAGGAGTCCATATTACCAGATTCTCTGTGTTTTCCCCAACTTGTCTTGACTGTCAAAATCTTATGTGTGAATTTCTTTCAACAAATTTTATAGTCTCATCAGTCTCCGTTAAGTTAATTGGGTGTTTTGAGTCTCTTTTCTAAGAAATTCTTAATTTGATTTCTTTTGGTCATTACTTCGAGGTTTTTCTCAGTCTCTTAACAATTTTTCATCTTTTTGCTTTTGTTTTTGCAAAAACATTTCCCCGTCATTCGTCCCGGGGGGGGGGGGGCTAAATTGTGTCTGAGAGTTAATCGCCTTTGAGTTTTTTTATTTTTTGACCTTTGGAATTCTCACCCAATTTTCTTTACTTACACTTGATTGGTTCTTAGATTACATTAGAATCATCTTTTGTTTGAGAATTCTCTTGCATAGATCACATTTGCATAATTGGAATTCTCATTTTCAGAATATGAACGAAAAATGTGTATAGATTACATTTGCATATTTTTCAATTGAATTGTGCATAGATTACAACTGCATAGTTTACATTCTGAAAAAACCAATCGTTGATTTAGATCAGTTTCTTTGATTTTAATTTACATGTTTTTATAATTGTTTTAAAAAACCAATCGTATATTTAGATCAGTTTCTTTGATTTTAATTTACACGTTTTTATAATTGTTTTAAAAACATTAAAAAAAATGGAATTGAAAAAGCATTAGTTTTTCTTGATAAAGTTAGTGCATTAGAGAATTTGTTATATTTTCTCTTATTTATCAATTCTCGCATTGTTGGAAGTGAATGGAAACTCTCTCCTTAATTTAATTAGGATTCATTGAATTGAAAAGATTACATTATCATATTCGATTGCATTCAGTTTTGGGTCAGGTCATAACACCATTGGTTTCATATCCATTTACCCTTTGAGTAATAATAGCCTAAATAACACAGCGCTTAATAAAATTCATCTAGAAATTTTTACATTTTTAGGGCTCTTTCCACCAATCTAGCTCAGGCTAGTGCTTTGGAATAGGTTGTAGTTAACATTCCAAAGCAATTAAACAAACAAGTAGGGAATATTGCGGTAGGAAAATCCAATTGTAGCATGTATGCTATGGGAAGCTCCTCCTAAAGGAATTAAGCACGAGGTCATATCCGAACCAGTGAGATAATCATACCTATATCATTGGGAAAGATAGAAGATGTGCATGTATTACAAACAGTAAACCTCGAATAGACCATTATCGAGGAGCCTAGGGTCACTTGTCGGTAAACCTTGGATTATGTCAAGGAGCCTTCAAGGGGATTGAGCTTGTTACTCTTCCCTTATATTTATATTGGATCATAGACTGTCCCCCCAGGTATATGTGTTCCTGTTGGTGATCTTAGTGGCCATAAACTTTAGGATTCCTTCCCAACGTGACGGTGGAGGGAAGATCCCATTGTACCTGGAACAGACGTTGGCTAGACTCAATTGGACTCTCTGGAGGGTTCTCTTCA
This sequence comes from Pinus albicaulis, assembly GCA_034641835.2. Taxonomy (NCBI): domain Eukaryota; kingdom Viridiplantae; phylum Streptophyta; class Pinopsida; order Pinales; family Pinaceae; genus Pinus; species Pinus albicaulis. The sequence goes on from CM076578.1 coordinate 671,844,453, forward strand.
CTCGAGATGGTTTAAGTGGAGAAACTTGCACTGGTCTATTTCATTAAGTAGGTTGTCAGGGTAACTGTTCCAACCACCATTTATGCATTAAAATTCTACGATGTTGAATTTCATCACCAACTAGTGTTTTTAGTGTGGGAATCTACTTTTTGTGTGTGGTTTGAATCCTATATTTGATAGCACATGTTCATTTTTTTGTTTTTACTTTTTAGAGACCTTAGGTGTAAATTGTGAATTTTAATTGTTATGTGTGAATTGTGAATTGTGAATATTTTTTAAATTGTTAATAAAATTCATTGAAGTTGAATATAATGCCAACTGTTCCAGAATTTATCAACCAAGGAACCCCTCTTAATGAGAATCCTAGTACTTTTTCTTGCTTTGTAAATGTTGGTCCTCCTCATATGGCTACATTGTCATTACCTGGATTTACCATAGGTTTACCAGTATGGTCATTTTCAACTTCGTTGGCCTCAAATACTCCAATTGTTCCACCTCAACCAAATGCTTCACCTCAACATAGTTCACCATCTCGCCATCACCAATCTCATGTTGACCCTCTACCTTCTTCTCCAAAGATGTCTTCCTCCCTTTCTTCCTCTTCTCTTAGTAAAAGAATTGACGCTAGTAACCAAGTGGCTAAGAAGAAGAAGAAAGGGAAGAAGAAGAAGAAGAAAGATAAGGAAGAATTCAACCAACCAATCATGGATGTAAGTGTTAGTAATGTTGATGAAACCTCCAACATGCATCGTAAACCCAAATTCCCTTGCAAGCTTTGTAAGGGTGACCACTTCCTTATCAATTGTCATGTTATTCCAAAGGTCTTGGAAGTATGGTCAGAAAAATCCTATCAACTTACCATTGACCCATCAACCAGTGATTATCAAGTTCCTAGGAAAAAGGGTAAAGTTAATCTTCCTTGTAGGATATGCAAAGGGAGTCATCAAACTCACATTTTCCCTCACGTGGATGAAGCCTCAAAATTGTTGGAAAACCTTACTGTTTCACAGAAAAAACTTCCAACTGGTTACTGTAAACTTTCTCACAACCTACCGTCAACTGACGAAATGATTGATCTAATTCCAAGTACAGTCAATCCCGCTCTTCCATTGAAGAGTGAAACTCATATCACTCAGGTTGAAGATCCATTAGTTGATAAAGTGGTCGACTTGATTTCACACCCGGTAGATCCCACTCTCCCTGTAGAGAGTGAAATTCATACTGCTCAGGTTCTTCTTGTTACATCAGATTCTTCTATGCCAGGGAGCATTTCACCTGTTTCTGCAGAACCCCCTCCAAGTACCGAGGTCTTTTCCTTTGATTGGAATAGACTGACAAAACCTCATATTCCTTCCTCCATCCCTTTCCAAATAATTGTGAAGGTTTTTGGTAAGAATTGGTGTCATACGAATATAGATTAAGGTGCTTCTGTTAGTATTTTATGCTCAACTGCATGGCAAGCTTTGGGTTCCCCTCAGCTTGTACCTGTTACACAGAATCTGTTAGCTTTTAACATAACCATTAGTGAACCTTTAGGGATCCTTCCTAAGTTTCCAATTACCTTGGAAGGTAGAACTATCTATATTGATCTTATTGTAGTTCGAGGCCCCTTGGATTTCAATTTACTCCTTGGGTGAGACTATGTCTATGCAATGAAAGCTGTTGTATCGACACTCTTTCACATGATGTATTTCCCTCACAATGGAGACATTCTGACTGTAGACTAGATTTCGTTCGTTAATCTTGATTTGAATACCAATAATCCGACATCCCTGAGCTTTCATTATATGGAAGTGGTATCTACCCCTCCATGGGTTAATTATGTGGCAACCAGTCCCATGTTTTCAATTATCGATGCAAGCAAGGCTCTCACTGTTTGCTCGTCTTCCTTTGAATTAGATCCAGTAATTGACATGGTAAACCCTATGGGATTATTTGAACACAATTTTCTTATCCCTTCCCTTGATATGGATTCCTTCCAGAGAACTATTCTTCCATCTGATGAAGACCTCTTGGAAGCCATGATCGAGGAGTGTCCCTTGACATATGTTACTTCCAGTTGGAAGCCATGACAGGGTTCCACGAGGATAGTTCCATTTACTGTGTCAACATCGTTAAAAAATGAATCAGGAAACGAGCATAGTTCCTTTTCTTGTGTCAAGCTTGTTAAAAAATGAAACAAGGTGTCGTGAGGATAGTTCCTTTTACTATGTCAACCTCATTAAAAAATGAAACTGGTTCCCATGAGGATAGTTCTTTTACTATGACAACATCATTAAAAAATGAAACGGGTTTCCATGAGGATAGTTCTTTTACTGTGTCAACCTCCCTAAAAAATGAAACAGATACCATGAGCATAGTTATTTTCCTATGTCAAGCTCACTAAAAAATGAAATAAATCCTCTCCTAATTGAGTCGAGTATTTGATTAGATCTCTTAAGTGTTAATTCGAGTCTTTCCTTTGATCTCGTAAATGAACCTTCATTCCATCCAGCTATTAGTAACCAACAATCTACTTAATTGAATGAAATGAAGCTTGGGGGGCATATGCTCTAGCAAGTTACGCTGGGGGGGCATTCAAACTTATCTCAAGCATGATTTTTCCTTTGTTTCAAGCTTGTGTAAAAATGAAACAAACCGCTTTCAAGCATAGTTTTCTACGTTTCAATATTGTGTAAAAATGAAACCTATCTCAAGCATAGTTTTCCTAATTTTCAAGCTTCTGTAAAAATGAAACCTATCTCAAGCAAATTTTTCTTTGTTTCAAGCTTGTGTAAAAATGAAACCTATCTCGAGTCCATTTCGGTTGTTATTTTCAAGACTCGTTAAACTCATGAAAATCCCAAGATTCCTTTTCTATTCTTTTTGTGCTCATAAAACCTACATGAAAATGCCGAGTTCTTTCTGTCTTTTCCTGCTGGTTAATTCAATTGAAAGTCGACCATATGAGTACACTTTTTATCACTTTTTTTAACTCATTAAAACTTACGAAAAAGTGAAACCATGATGAGTATAATTTTATCACTATTTCGGGCTCTTAAAAATTACAAAAAAGCGAAACCCTGGAGTTCTATTTTAAGTGCTTTTTAGACTCTCTAAATATGAAAAGATTTTCGAGTACTTGACTATTCGAACTCGTTAAAGGAAATGAATAGTTTTCCCTTCAGTATAAGTTTACCCCTTTTCCGAACTGAAATGGACTATTTACGAAAAAGGTATACGTTGGCTAATCATGGTGAATAGAGTTCTCTCCTGCATTATTTTATCCTTTTTCAGGCTTGAGAGACTAAATTTACGAAAAAGTACACCCACGAAGTTTTCTTAAGTTTTTCTTCTAACTCCCTAAAACTGAAAAACATCAATTTTCACCTATACTAGACTCGTTAAAACTTAACAGTAAAGGACCTATAAATTACAAACAGGAACGAACCACTCCTTCTTAGGGTTCGATTTTAATACTAAGTTGGACTCATCCAAAGGATGAGCTTATATAACAAGAAAATGTTACCCTCCTCAAGCTTGTCAAAAATAAAAAGGTACTTGCCAGAAATTGTGGGGGAAAAAGAGAGAAAATGAATCCATTTGTCACACTTTGTTCCAAAAAGTAGTATACCACTCTTGAACATGACAATTTTATCACGCTCATATTTGGGTTGGGAAAATCCTTTGTCTAACAGTTAATAAAACAACTTTGAAAGTCTACATCTGGTTTCTGGGTATTATATTTAGGTCAATTGTCACCAAACCATATGTAGTGTCGTTATGTGTTCAAGAGATAGTTCAAATAAATCATTCATTTGTAAAAATTTGTCTCCATTCGCGTTGATCATCCCTGAGTGAGTCCTTGCTAAAATTTCTTCAAAACTTGATCTAATGGTTTTGTTTCATGGGCTTTCCTATGATGGGTCACTTTCTATCGACAACAGCTCATCATCTAGAAATTTGATCTATAATCCTATCAGCACCTTGGATCTACATGCCCTAATGGCAGGTTTCTTGCCTTCGACATTAGGTTACATCATTGACCTTGGATCGAAACAATCTGTGAAGTGTTCGACTGCAAATCATTCATTCACACTTCGTGGATTGTACTAAGTACTTTGCAATCCATTATAATTATTGGTGGTTTCTCTCACACTTGTCAACAGTTCACATCATTGACTGGTAATCAAGTGGTTTCTACCATGTTCATCTTCGACACAATCAATTGCATGGATAGAATTGTACTAGTTCGAGAAGCAGAAATCAAGACCGTGGATCTAGTTTCCACCATCCAGGCTGCAAGGAGTTTTATTATTCATGGTATATTAGACTAATTATGACATATGGTTGCGCCCATGTTGTGTCTACTATTAATGCTTGCATTGAATTTTTTTCCAGGTTTCAATCGGTGTGCCTGCAGCCCAATCCTTGGAATGATAAAGCACTTCACTCTTCAGAATTCTTCAGAACTCTTCAGACTTCGCACTTTAGGGGGAAATCTGTTATGCTAAAAATTTTCACCATGACATTTAGCTATCTATATGGGTTCATCATTACCTATTTATTGCTCCCTTAGAGGTCCAAAATCATAAAGTTCCTAAATCAAGTCTTGGAATTTGGAAAAATATCATTAAAACCCTAAAAGCCTAACTCCGCACTTTTCATAGTCATTTCCTGCGGTACCGCGGGTTATTGCTATAAAACCTACGGCACATCCTGCACGTTCTACACATTAAAATTGTGGACCCCTGTAAAAGGTAAAATAAAAGAAAAATTAAGTTCTAAAAGCCCAGCTGGTCGAATATTCTCCCAGCTAGAGGCTTCTAGAAGTGCAATCTGGTCGAGCTTCACACCTTCCATTCATGAACCTTTATCCCTTCATAAATGGAGTCATCCCTTGGTTTTTGGAGCTGAAATCCCATTATTAGAGGGTTTTATCCCTTCCCTTTTGGAATTGAAACTACCTCCCTTTTGCTATAAATTGAGACCATGTTTTAGTCTCAAGGGTACGTAGACTGTAGCTTGTGGAAGAGAATTGTTGAAGAAATTATACTCTCCACATTTGGCATCATTGGCATGAGATAGATTGCATACAGATAGCCATAGTATTACGCTGATTTAGAGAGTTGGAGTCTTTTAAAACTGAGAAAAATGGTTGTTTGGGACCCCGAAAGAACCTGTACAAACATCAAGGCATCAAGGTTGTAAGGTTTCTTCTTTTTATTCAAATTTAATACAGATGGATTCTATTTTCTCATTGAGTTGTTCATTTATCTTTTGAATAATTTAATTCTTGGATTCCTTGATCACTAAGATAGATTATTGATTTTGAATTATGATATCTTGCAGATGCTTTTGATCTTGTTTGCTTGTCTTTGATTGCATATTTATACACTATATCAATACCTTCTGGAACGACTGGATTGAAGAACAAGTAAAGTGTTGGACTTTAGGTAGGAGTATTTCTCCATAGTTAATTAATAATTCTTAAGCATAATGGTCTAGAGAAAATGGTCTACATTTGTCTGTTTGTTTCTAGATATCCTTCGGATGCTAGGGAGATTGCTCTTGTCTACAAGAGGGATTTATCCGTCTAACAACTATACTAGGAAAAAAATACACATATGCACAAATAATGTATCTTATAAAATCCAACCCATGAAAAACCAACATCAATATAACTATTGAATTACTTGGACAAACTTGGCTAAGTTGGCCAAGTGAATGTTCACTTATCACCTCCTAAATTATTACAATGTAGTATCCCCAAGCCTTTTAAAGGCATCATCACATGTAATCCATGGGCTCAAATGTCATGGGCTACCAAAACCACCATTTTTCACCTAAAAAATTGGACTCTTTCATCAAAAAAAGTTTCTCTTAATGTTCCCATCTTTAAAATTGACTTGGGGTTTCCCTTGACCAAATCCAAGCAAACCAGTGAAGTGAGCTAGCACCAATCACCTCTAGGTCCTACCTCCCACCCCCTAACCCCAAAAAAAAATGTATAACTAAGGCATATAATAATCTAGTATGTCCCCCGTTATCACTTATATCTATGCGCTACAAGAAAAAAGGACACTGTCGAGGGTTGAAAGATGTCACCATAAGCTCATTATTGATGATCAAAAGAGTCTTCATCACCAAAAATTGAACTTCACCAAAGATAGTGTCCCAAAAGGTATAGGTGTTGTGGTGAAACTCAAGGTTCGTTACCAATAATTATTTATAATGACAGATAATGACCGTCACCATTTTCGTATGAGAAATGGGGATGGACCTTAGCCTCTATCACCAAAAAACTAAACCTCACTAAAAGTGGCGTCGCCAAAAGTATAAGTGTTGTGGTGACATTCAGAAAACCTATCTAGGCACATTGGAAAGAGAAAGAGAGGGAGATTTCTAATATGAAACAAAACATCAGAATAAATATACGCTAATCTAGATTACAACAGAAACCTGCTTATGTATTCCCTATGGGAGTCGGTGTGACACATTGGATGCATTGATAGATCCTAGATCACATCCCACTACATGTCCATCTAAATAGGAATCTAATGTGTACACCTAAAATTGTGAATTTCTAGGATGTACATATTGCAACTTCAAAGTTCACGCAAATGGCTAGTTGAAGCCTAAAAGTTGAATATTGGAGATCAAACCAAAATTGACATAAGATATGCCACTTCTGTAAGTATTGGTTTCATTAAATTTATAGATCATCTCATACACATCTATATAGTACATATGGGGTTGGAGGTAATCTATCAAAATATATATCTAATCGACACATTTGGTGCATTAAATATTGATCCCATCCCAACACACACACACACATCTAAATGGATATCCGATGTGCACCTAAAATTTTGAATTTCCACTGTATATATTTAAAATTCACATGTTGGTGCCTGAAATTATGAATTTCTGCTATATATATTTCAACTTCACATGTTTGTGAAAATGGCTAGCTAATAACTGAAATATTGGAGCTCAAAGAGATGCATTTCAGACCTTGGTTTAGATGGGTTTGAGCTGCTAGAAAATAACTATTTTTGGGAACTAACCATTTTAAATTTTATGAGTTTACAACAATTGTTGGACCACTGCCACCTTCCCAGCTTATAGTCCATCCTCCACAACGATACCCCAAATTGTCTGCATGAATCCCTGCTACAAGTATCTTTGGAGCGTACTTGTCAAAAGGCAATAATAGATTTCCATGAATATTCCCATTCTTCTAGAGAACGAGAGACTTTCATACAATTTCTCTATACATATCTCTATTTTCTTGAATTTTAAAGAAATACGATGAAATTTATGAATCAAATCGATCATGCGAGAATAAAAAATTCTTGTAATTTTTAAAGGAAGGAAGTTATGTGATTACAATGTTAGAAAGTGAAAAATAGAAAAGATGGAAAGAAGAAAAATGTTATGCTTACAATATTTCCAACCATTCCCAATAAGGAGCAATCTATTTCGGGGTTCTCAATCAAACTAGTAATGAATTTGACTCTTAGAATATTCCTAACTTCATCGTCTATTTGGCTCATAGATATCACACTATAGTTCACTAGAGTTGTGAGCTCATCAGCCTAAGTTTGGAAATTAAAAGGGACCATCACCTACAATGTTAAAACAACATATTTCTTCAACAATACTAAATACCATAGAAGATTAGATCCTAATGAGTCAAAACAAAATAAATATGACAAAATAGGGTACAAAAGGGAGAATTTCAAGACGCACTAAAGAAGAGAGTATAAAACATAACTATCTACCATGTACTTTCCTGCATTGACTACATAAAAAATTTCGTGGATGTAGTTTGTCCCTAGTGATGATTTAATCATGTCTATTTCTTCCCAATATGAGATGATGAATTTATATACAAAATAATCAATAGAATGATAAATTCCAATACATGCTTCACAACTTGCTTAAGCGTAGTCTGACAAGGCAGACTAGAGTGGTTGTATGTCTTTTTCATAAGAAATAAATTTCCATCTCTAATTGTGAGTCATGTTTCACCTCAGGAGATATATTAGGAAAATATTAGGTCCTCCATTCCATTCAAATTTATAAAATATCCCTAATAGTAACCAGACGCATAACCTTCCTTCCATTCACATTTATACAATCTTCCTAATAGTAACCAGACACATAGCCTGAGTAAGCTAATGTTGTAGTAAAAGGACCCTCTTTCCAATCACAAATCTAATGAGAATCCAATACAAATTTTCAGACAGTATTAAAATTTTACTTTGATATAAGGTCAATACATGGTAGAATGATGCATGCAGGGGTAAAATTGATCTAGGACTCAAAAATTGATGAATGACTTCCTGTTTCACCAAACTCCAGTAGTTCCTACAATATTAAATGGCGGTGTAACCTTTGTTACAAGGTTGGAGACCACTACGCATGAAAACCAAAAACCCAATGTAGGCATGATTCCACAACATTTTAATTTATCTTTATGGCTCTCTGGACTCTTCTAACATATTATCAAGTTATTATTACAACACCTTCTTCTCTCTTCCTCAACTGGACTTTCACATCAATATTAAAACATAACACAGACTTCTTTAAACAGGAGCATTAAGTGAATCATAGTAACTTCCACTAATAGCCACTTAACAGTAGCATTGTATTTTGTGCATGGACTTTGTAATATCCCAAAAGGGAGAATGCAGTAATACTTAAACACAATATAAGAACTGCAGCAAGATAAACAATAAATCTTAAAAAAACATCAAAATTTACAGAGAAGTTGAGCCATTTTATTAGATTGGAGAAAAATCAGTTACACCATGTACAAAATATGATTATATCTAGCCAAAAAATTGGTCTAGAATCACTCAGAAAACATGCTGCAATAGGTACAACATAACTGGAGAGGTGTTGAAGCAAATACTGCGTTGTCCCCTCAACAGAATATGAACATATAGTTGCAAGATAAATAGGAAAATGCACGTCTACTCAAAACTGAAGCTCAGATGATGCCAAGATTCAAGATCTAGCCAATGTGATGGATTCCCAAGATAACCCAGAAAGGATTTTCCAGATCTGCAACTTTGGAAAATCACCTCCCTAGGATTTGATCCTTGATCTACTGGGAAATACAGATCTGAAGCTAGATTTGAAAAATAGATGGCTAAAATGTGTTATCGGATCAGATCTATGCTTGAAGGTTTGATCCCTTCTTTAGATCTATGAGCTAGAAGCTCTAGATATAGCTTCTCAATCCTCCAATGATTATTGCAGTTGCTGTAACACAACTGCCAACAAAAAATGCACTGTGAGGGAAAGAGAGGCCTTCTGCCTGCTGAAAAATGCTGCCATAAACCCCCGGATGATGGTGAGACTGATGGCAATGTAAGGGGATGATCCCTCATAGGATTACTACCTGAGATGTTAGTAACTTCCTTCCTCCTTTTTGATTTTCAAAATGGATAGCATAATTCTTGAGGGAAGTATTGCTGCTAGGAGGTCAATAACCTTTGGCCTACTGCCAGATCTACAATGAAGATCTGGGAAGCTGATCTTTAAGCCCAAGGTGATAGGAACAAACCCTCACCAGTTCTCTTGTTGAAGTATTTAAGACAACTTCCTCCTTCCAAACTAATCTTCAGAAACCTGCAATCTCTGAATATGGATGTTCTGCAGAAAGTACAAGACTCTTTATAGAGCTGCTCTAAGAAAGAGGTGGGATTCCCGACTAGGAACACCCTGTGCTAAATAGCACTTGTAGTCTCTGCTAAACAGCCTGACAAAGCAATGGAATGTCACATGACAATTCCATATCTGGAAAGATCATTACATCAAGAATAATCAGCATGCCCTCATCCTTGCCTTCATACTCTTTATATAACATTTGAGCCTTCCCAAGCCTTGGCCCTCATCTATACTGCGCAGTGTATGTGGACAAGGTCTTCCAAGTTGGACTGCGTTGTTTGACCAAATCAACCATCATGTCTAGGTGCAATGTACACCTTCTCCATCAAGTGTGCTTTGTTTGCACATCATCCTTCATCACTTTATCATGAGTGTCTCATGACCTTTTGTTTGACATCTTCAAGATCTTATTTGACTGAATGAACCTTTTGTTTGATCTCTTCAAGATCTTAGTTGTCTGTGTCAACCTCCATTATCTATCTCATTAATGAGACAGGTTCTCCAATTTCATTCACATTTGTAGTTTCTCAACTACCTTATTATGTAGATATAGGCTTAATTAATCCACATTCACACACAAAAAGGCGGATATTTATTCATATTGAGGATTGTGGGTCCCTCCACCCTTTTATTTACTCATTTCATTAAGAAAATCAAGGACTCTAATATTCCAAATATGATGTGGAAATTTGGGAATATTACAGTCCCCCACTCAGCAAAATGTTTCTTGTCCTCAAGCAACTCCAAAAGTATACGCAAATCCATCTATTCCCCTCCAAATGGCATCCACATAAACAAGGCTTCCTCCATTTGATGCAATGGGTTATGCATGTTTGGTTCCAAATTTGTCTTTCAAAAACATATAGAATGACTTCTAACTGTATGGTTAGATGCTCTCCTCCTATCATGAAGTACCAAGTGACAACCATATGATGTCCAACATCATCATCAATACATGATATACATAAAATAAAGTAGCTCTTTCCACAAAGGAAAAGCTCCATCACACAAGACATCTCTCCATCTCATGTTTCATGAATTTGATTGAGAATTATTATGCTCTCATCCTTAGACTTGTTGGCCTTGTTGGATCCAAGCATCATTCCAAAGTTATGCAAAAGAAGAAGGAAAGGAGTTATATGGGTAGACAAAGATTTCAAACCATATTCTCCTAAGAGTAACCGCCAGAGCAAGGCCCTTTGTTGCCATCCTCCATCTCCTCCATGTAAGATGGACAAGCCAAACTCCCCAAGAAGCAACCAAAGCAACAAGAGATCTTGTTGCTTTCTCTCCTCCTCATGTGCATCATGAATCAAAAACATACTAATGGACATATGGAATTTCACATCATCCAGATACAAAGAAAAATCATGAATGCACATCATGAGAGCATCATGCCAAGATTTACCCAAGACAAAACACATTGACATAGGAGATGTCATGTGGTGGCCAATCTCTCTCAAGTGAAACCAAAATGAACATGCCTTCTTTTGCTGCATTCTATCATTGATACACAAGGCATGAATTAGAAAAATATGAGCTATTGGGTGGTAACCATACTCACCCAAGAGCAACCAACATAGCCATGCCTCCTTCTTCATCTCATAAGTGTTCCTCAAGGCATGGATCAAATAAATAGGAGCATTTGGGCAATGATAAGAACCTCCCAAGGGCAACCAACATAACCAAGCTTACTGGCCCATATAAATCTGCAAGTGGTCATGCAACCCCTTGCTTATCTTCCTCATCCACTCACCCCAATATGGAAGATGAGTGATGTGCTGCATAATCATGGTATCATCCCTTTGTAGAATACCATCTTCCCCAAACTGATGAAGAACTTTGCACTCCATGAAATTTTGAAGTGCACCTCCAATGAGATCTCTTAATGAGACCTCATTATCATCCATGGCCTTCCAAAACCAATGAGTTCTTGGATCTACTATAGGTAGAAGTCTCTCTTTGAGTTGTGAGGTTCTCATTGAGAAAGTGTCATAAAGAAAGGAGAAAAGTTTTATCATATCTAGATGTCTACCATTTATCATCTTTACCTCCATTGCTTCATGAGTGAAGCTACCTTCATAATTCTCCAAGAATAATGGGGCCTCATCATTACCACTACTTCTAAGTGACAGCGCTGTAGATATGCAAGGTAATACATAAACTGTCTCAAAGAAAGGTACAATACTAATCTCATAACCAGTCATTGTAGAAAGTATTATGCTCATCCCTTCTTCTGAAACTCTATACTTCAACTCAAGAGGTTGAATGTAGTTCATCCATGAAAAACTAGGATATCTTTTCATCTCCTCCTTGATTAGATCAAGGGTCCTCTATGTTGTGATAGTTGCTGCTTCAAATCAGCACTATGTTCTAACCCTTGGTTATGCATTGGCCCTGATGGCATGTCCCCACAAGTTTCAATAAGATATACTGAAATAATATGTGATGAATGTGTATGCATATCTTGGATCAACTGATATGTGGTAATCTCTTGACAGAACACAAGAGTTCCTCCAAACAGGACAATACGACCTCTAACTGCTGGTAAGAGTGATGGTTTCTCTTCTCCAAGTGTACCGGTGCTGGAATTCTCCTCCTTCCCCTCATGCATCACCTAAATCATGCATGGGACTCTATATGTTAAGAGCTCAAGACTATCTTGCAAAGATGCAAGAGACTCTTCTCTGGATGCAAGTACTTCTGCAGCTGGTGGTGAATGTAGTGACTTCTTGTCCAGAGTGACAAGATTGACATCCTCCTCCTTAGGAAATGTCACTTTGCGGCACATCTCTAGTTTTCTCCCATCAAATTCCTTCCTCAAATTGAGAAAGAAATCTGAATATTTAGTCACCTTTGCTTGCTCCATGTGACCAAACCACCAATCATTGGCTTCATCTAAGAGATGAAGTTGTGCAATTTGAATAGCCTCTTCTTCAACTACAGGATGTAGTCTGAAAAATGCATCTAACTCTCTCCTCTAAGCCTTAACAGTGCTTGAGGAAGATCCATCAAATGTAGGCAAATAGAATCTATTATGCCTCTTTCTTCTATTGCTGCTATAGGATCCTCTTTCTTCTTTGATTTTGAAGAATTGTTGTAGAGTTAGCTTCTCCTTGAATGCTCTAGACTATGCTTTGTACTCTTCAAGTTATAGACTAAGAGTCTCATGAGTCTCAGGTTCATTCCTTCCTTCATTTCTACACCCTTCACCTTCTTCAAAGAAAGTGGGCATAGTGGATCTATGAGGAGATCTAGGATTCTCCAGTTTTCTTCTTTGCTAATAGGAAGTGCTTGGACCTTCCTCATCACATCTTCTTCTTGGATCTTCTTTCTACCTTTCCTCCATGATAGATCTCATCTATCTTCTTCTTCTTTAGATGCAAAATATGAAGTGTCCACAAGAGAAGCCAAAGATCATGCTCTGATACCACTGTAATATCCCAAAAGCGAGAATGCAGTAATAATTAAACATAATATAAGAACTACAGCAAGATAAAAAATAAATATTAAAACAACATCACAATATACAGAGAATTTGAGCCATTTTATTAGATTGTAGAAGAATTAGTTACACCGTGTACAAAATATGAGTAGATCTAGCCAAAAACTTGGTCTAGAATCACTCAGAAAACATGCTACAATAGGTACAACGTAACTGGAGAGGCACTGAAGAAAATATTGTGCTATCCCTTCAGTAGAATATGAACATATAGTTGCAGGCTGAATAGGAAATTTCAGATCTACTCAAAACTTAATCTTAGATGATGCCAAGATTCAAGATCTAGCCAATGTGATGGATTCCCAAGATAGCCCAGAAAGGATTTTCCAGATCTGCAACTTTGGAAAATCACCTCCTTGGGATTTGATCATTGATTTGCTGGGAAATATAGATCTAAAGCTAGATCTAAAAAATATATGGCTGAAATGTGTTATCATATCAAATATATGCTTGAAGGGTTGTTCCCTTCTTCAGATCTATGAGCTAGAAGCTCGAGATCTAGCTTCTCAGTCCTCCAATGATGATTGCAGCTGCTGCAATACAACTACCAACAGAAGCTGCGTCGTGAGGGAAAGAGAGGCCTTGTGTCTGCTAAAAAATGCTGCAATAAACCCCAATCTGATGGTGATACTGATGGCAATGTGAGGGGATGATCCCTCACAGGGTTACTAGCTAAGATGCTAGTAACTTCCTTCCTCCTTTTTGATCTGCAAAATGGACAGTGTAATTCCTGAGGGAAGTACTCTTTCTAGGAGGTCAATAAACTTGGCCTTGATGCCAGATATGAAATGAAGCTCTGGAAAGCTAATATTTAAGCCCAAGGTGATAGGAATAAACCCTCACCAGTTCTCGAGATGAAGTACTGAAGACAACTTCCTCCTTCCAAACTGATCTTCAGAAACCTGCAATTTCTGAATATGGATGTTCTGCAGAAAGTAGGAAAAAGAGATGTGGCACTCAAAGCCTGATGTATAATGAAGTACAAGACTCTTTCTATAGCTTCTCTAAGAAAGAGATGGGATTCCCGACCAGGAACACCCTGTAATAAACAACACTTGCAGTCTCTTCTAAACATCCTGAGAAAGCAATGGAATGTCACATGACAATTCCAAATTTGAAAAGATCTTTACATCAAGAATAATCAACATGCCCTCATACTTTCCTTCATCTTCTTTATATAAAATTTGAGCCTTCCCAAGCCTTGGCCCTCATCTAGACTGTACAGTGTATGTGGACAAGATTCTCCAAGTTGGACTGCACTGTTTGACCAAATCAACCATCATGTCTAGGTGCAATGTACACCTTCTCCATCAAGTGTGATTTGTTTGCACATCATCCTTCATCACTTTATCATGAGTGTCTCATGATATTTTGTTTGAAATCTTCAAGATCTTAGTTGACTGAATCAACCTTTTGTTTGATCTCTTCAAGATCTCAGTTGACTGTGTGAACCTCCATGATCTATCTCATTAATGAGGTAGGTTCTCCAATTTCATTCACATTTGTAGTTGCTCAACTACCTTATTATGTATATATAGGCTTAATTAATCCACATTCACACACACAAAAGTGTATATTTATTCATATTGAGGATTGTGGGTCCCTCCACCATTTTATTTACTTAATTCATTAAGAAAATCAAGGACTCTAATATTCCAAATATGACGTGGAATTTTGGGAATATTACAAACTCAACTTCGTATAGATGCCTCAACTAATAGTCTAATAGTTAGTTTTATCAAACCCATAGTCATTTAACACATTGAAATTTGAAACACTTCAACTTACAGATCAAAACAACCATTTATAAAAGATAATTTGAAAATAGCTTTGCTGAAACACCATGTCACTGAAATAAAAGACCATGTCCCTCATAGTCATGTTAAACTGTACATTACACCTTGCTAAAAAAAAAATGGGGATAATTGCACCAAAGATAATTTTTTCAAATGCCAGATGCATAATCACTCAAGTACTGAATTCTCCAATACTTCTTTGACAGATGGATTTTTGATGAGTTTTCTATAATTTCCCTTCTCTTTGAAGAGTTGAAGATAGTGGTGTTTGCAATAAATCCCGCCCTCAATTGCAATATAGTTCAATTGATAACACAACCACCATGCATACAATTAAGCATGCATGTTGGTATCCCACCCCTTCCACAAAAACTTGCAATATAAAAGAGTAGGTCCAATCAGACAGTTCATTAATCCTGAGTTGATATGTTACTGTCAGAAACTCCTTTGTTGGTTATGTGACAAAAATATACAATAACTATGAATAAAATGAAGGCATACTGGTGGTTGAATCAAAAGTGTCTCTCCCTATGTTTCAAGTAGGAAATACTATTGAGATTCATTATCATTTTTTAACTTAATATAGGGTAAGGTTACCTAATATAATCCTAAAGGTGGACAAGGTAACTTCAAAAAATAATGACCTTTTCAAAGGGATAAAGTGTATTTCCACAAGCAAGGAATTTCTCTTGTGTGCTAGAAAAAAAGTAGAGACGCAATTTGGTGTCTTTATTTGCACATACCCGAAGTTATTTATAAATGGAAACATTTAATGGTGATCAAGAAGCAACCCTCTCAATTAAATAGATTTGATTTTGAGACTATCTAGAAATCTAATTTTGTGACTACCTACATTTACATCTAATCATAAATATGCTCTTGCAGATTTCATTACTGCACTTCGCTCTTTCAATAACCAAATGTAGAACCCTTTACACTTGTAAGGAAACAACCAAGAAAATGTTGCTGATAATAGGCTCTACCTTCAAAATGAAATTTCATTTATAATGACGATACCATAAATTGATATTGTCTAAGAATAGAAAAATAACATGATTATAAGTTATGACCCCTTTCTAAGATGTAAAAGAGAGCATATATACCTTGGCTCTCATTGTTAGTGACCATTCATCAGTTTACCTATATGGATTAATTAAATAAAAGTTTAAACTACTTTTTTTTCCCATTGTATGGGACTTTCCATTCCTAATAAAATGAGTGGTTGTGGACCCTGAAGGTACACCATATGGAAAAATTATGGTCATTGGATGTTCAAGGTCTTTCAAATATGTTTTATTTTTGAAGATTTAATGTCATTGGATTGCACGAAGTAATCGAGTCAATGGTATGCATGTTGGCCATGCTAACTTAAATATATGCCTAGTAAAGAAATAATAGACAAATATAGACTTCTATGTCTCGCTGAACATGTAGGATGTGGATATGTAATAAAGAGTATTCTAATTGAATCTTGGGGATTTATTTGAATCATCAAAGGGATTTATCTTATTACAACTGATGTTACATGGAGCCTAAGTAACCATCGATCCAATTAACATTTAGAAGGTGCATCCA
Organism: Pinus albicaulis; assembly: GCA_034641835.2. Taxonomy (NCBI): domain Eukaryota; kingdom Viridiplantae; phylum Streptophyta; class Pinopsida; order Pinales; family Pinaceae; genus Pinus; species Pinus albicaulis. Next base: position 671,860,989 of record CM076578.1, read on the forward strand.
ATATGTAAACAATGGTTCTTCCATATTTTTAAGGTTGGTATTAGTTTGTCCATATTTGTTATATTCATCAACTAGAGCACTCTCTTAGCCTAGGACTTCTAATATGCAATAACAAGCACTTTTTTTTTAGAACGAAGCATACTTCAAGCACAGAAGCAGGTACAACAATGGATGGATACAAGTTCATATTGTTTTTAATTCAAAAGTATCATCAACATTTTCATTGTCATGAAATTTTTCCATAGTTTATTTTCATTAATCTTATGATATAATTCATGAGTTTTTCTTCTTTGATAGATTTCTATCATTTTCCTTTCTCCCTTTTGTTGCCTAAAAAGAAACTGAGTTTTCATATCGAACTGGCTAGAGAACATGTTGTAACCAGATATTTTCAACACTTGAATCACAAGTAATGATACAACTATACACAATCAAACAAGAATCACAAGGTCATGTTGAGGATGTTGGAAAATGTAACTAGTTTCAGTCTTCATAATTGACATTTGACTCAGATGTGTATCAAAATAAGAATAAGAATATTATTTTGTAAAGAAAGGGTTTCAAGTTCAAGTATTTTGTCGATTAGGTCAAGCATTCTGTTAATGTTTCTAGGACTTACATAAGTCAAAGATTCAAATTTTGTAAAATACCCTATTGGGCACTTGTATCAAGAAAATAATTATTATCCTGTCTCTAGAATAGTCTAGAGAGCTCCCAAGATCAAGTTGGAAAGCTATGATTAAATTGGGATAGAGAGGGCTATTCGAACCTCTTAGAAATGTTTTAAAGGAGGAAATTCAACCACATTTGATGCACACATCTCACATTCGATTTGCAATTGGAAGGATGTGAGAAGGCCTTGGCAGACAAGGAAAACCCTATAAAAGGAGCAAGAAACCCTAATGATGTTAAATTTATGAAATTATTTCTATTACATCTCACACGTATGAAGTAATTCAAGTTTTTTGATACTCTATAGGTCTGAGAATTGTGGGAAAATTAGCAAAGCTTCTTTTAGAGGATGAAAGGCTAGTCTAGCCTTGATTTGAAGATATTTTTCTCCATTGTCCTTAGAGAGTATTTTTTCTTGGAGAGGACTTGTTTGATTGTTGGCTTGGTTCTTGGTGGATTTCCTGTTTTGTTCTTGAGTCTTGGAAGTATCATTTGAATTGATTCTATAAGAAGAGAAGTTTTTTCTAGGTTTACCCTGGCTTGGAGACTATATCTTGTGTCCTTATTTCTTGTTTTTGATCTTCAATGTTTGGAAAATTATTTGATGATAAAAACATAATAATAATAATAAAGAAGAAAATATAAAAGAACACCACAAGTAATTTTTCAAGATAAGAGAAGTTTGTATTCTTGTTTCCCTAATAAATTTATCAACATGGTATTAGAGTGTCATATCTCCCCTAACAAATTTTTTTTTCTTACTGTAATAATAATTTTTGCATAAATTTTCTATGTTCTGATTCCACTTACAGCAATCTTTTCTACCCTTTTAACTAATGTAGATGACGCTACATATACCTTACTTTTCCGCAATTAATTTTTCATTTACTTTTGGACTGTAATCTTCAGACTAGAGATCCCTTTCATGGTTCTCTCTTCTACTGCTTCTATATATATATCAATACCCCTATAAATGATTTGCATCCTCTCCAATTATTTTTTCAACCTATTTAACCCTATTTGGTATAAGGATCAATTTAACGTTTGTTTTTCCTTCACCCTCACACTTTATTTAATTAACTCCATATAATATGCATCCCATCTTGTCATTTAACAATTATAACTTATGTCATGCTTATTCGGGTGTACACATACATATGGTTGTGGCATTTTAATATCTCATTTCAATGCTACAAGTGATAGTCTTTGTAATGTGTCGCACGATGCTATAGTCACTCCAACATCGTATACGATATCATTGGGGACTTTAGGATTTGTAGTTATCGTTTTGTGTACATGACACATAACATCCTTTTATGAAATTATGGTCAATAATTTGTTTGATTTACATGGTATGCATATAACTACGCCCTTACCTCCATGGTGAGCATATGGAAATTTTTTTTTATTGACATTCAGGTTTTCGACTTACATAGAATCGTTATGGAAATTTCTCTGCGTGCCTCTATGTTGTTCGTTTCCCCTAATGCATTGAATTCTCAAGTGCCCTCTACGTTAATGAATCAGTCAGATCAGAATTTTAAATACAATGGAATTTCGTTGGCGCTCTTCGCATTTATCTGAGGTTGTTGTGGTTTTTGATTAAACCACCAGGATTGACGTTTTTGTATGCCTCGACATCTGAACTCCGTATAGAGTTTTAAGTCACTTGTACTATGACGACTCCGGTTCATTTAAGTGACAAGAAGAACGAGTCGAGTGTTGCATTTATTTTTATTTTTATTCCGTCGCTTTGCATGTGATCACGTCCTGCATAATGAATGTATGAATCTAGTCCCTGTGATTTATGTGGTTGGCATTTGTATCGGTGTTTTATCACAATATTCATAACAGAGGTCGATGTCTTGATCCATGCATCGACTCCCCGATCCTTACACGTGGATGGTGGGATCTACTCACTGATTAGGTTTCGTTTTCCCATAAAAGTTCCATGCCTACGTTCTATTCCTCTTTCCATTACATTTGTGCTATCAGTTGTCACCAGCGCCCCACCTCTATACGAAGACGTTTTGTTCACACGTATGAATCTAATGCTTGTCTTATGAATACATGTAGTAAATTTATTCCAAATCTAATGAGATGGGTTCAGATTGGCATTCTATGGTGAACGTTGTATGAGATATGGTTTCATTCCAATCGATTTCACTCTATTCTTCATTTGATTCTGGTGTTACCATCAATTTCTATTTTGATTTGTTTTTGGTTTACGTTTCTTATGGAAATCGATTTCCACTTCCTTGATTTACCTCTTATATGAGTTATGGGTTCATCTTTGGCAATTTGGGCATCGTTCCTCAGCTAGAGTCTTACGCCAATGCAAATTTCGACCGAGTCTCTTCGGCCCTCCTTGCATTTACCCTTAGCAGGAATTTTTCTCAGGTGATTATTCCTCTATTAAAATTCTTATTCATATTTTGTTTTTATGTTCAACTAACCATCATCGTTTTTGGTATCTAACTTCTTGTTCCTCACACAGAGCCATTTAATTCTTACGTGGTATTCATTGGGGTACGTATAGTTTCGTTCGAACTTCCTTAACCTCTATTAACTCCTTTATTTCTATACTGGTTAACACCCTTACTCATACGCTTTTGTCTCAGTTGATATTGCAGGTAATTACTACTCCGGATCGCCTTTGTTTTCAATTTGAAACTCCTATACTCTTTTCCCATGGTCCATTGACACCAATATTATTCTCGTTTATTACAGGTCGGTATGAATGACTCGTTTTACTTCTTATATGGAACCATGTATTCCAAGAGTTAGCCATTATTTGCTGGAGAGCAATATACCGAGAATTTCCTCAGGAAAATTTACCTAATGTAATTTTTGATATAGTACACAAGTAGTGGAGATTCTCTAACATGAATCTCGACACCAGAATACTTGTTACCCTTTGTCAGGGGTTCATTTTCTTTTTTTTCTTGTTTCCACAGCCTGCAAATTTTCTTAGGTCTTTTATATACACCTTTAGAAGTTTTTTTTTTTTTTGAGCATTTGTAATATTTGTAATAATCATTCTTCTAACACTTTTCCATAAGAATTTTTAAAATATATATGTATATATCTGGCTGAATGTCCTTAAAATAACAGGTTGTACCTATAATTTACATTACTTCTATAGCTGTGAAGTGCATCTGTATTTTCATAAAACAGATCGTTTTACTGTGGAGTCAATATATTTCAGTTAGGACAGCTTGTATATCTCAATTACTACAGTAGAGGATTAGGTTCTCTTTTGGTTCTGTCTTAACTGTTTGAATGAATAATAATTTCTGTACATAGTAAAAATTTTCACAATGGGTACATTATATCAAAGAAATTGTTATAAAACTGTTTGATATTTTTTTTTCTCAACAAATAATTTTTCTTGAATGCTACAGATAAGAGGACTCCACAATGATGTAATAGCATTACTTTGTCTCTTTTCATACATTTATCAGCTAGTATATTTTCTGAACAGATTTTATATTCTGCATGTCCAGCATACCATATACTACAACAGAAGTACATTTTTATATCTGTTCATAGTACCCTACTATTTTCTAATGCACTATATAACTTAATTGATCATAAATATTTCCATTAACTTTAAATTTATTTACTTTGTTAATATGCATGCATGTACACAAAGTATAATTTAGTTGCAACTACTAGATATGAATATGGAAATTCTATATCTTTCTATTCTACTATTTGTTCCTTATAAATAAGCAGATTAAAGTTACACTTCTAATTATACCCAGGAGTCCTTTCTTTCCTATCTCCAAATTTAAGCCAATCAATGGTTTAGAGACTCTGGCTTATAGTACTCCCTGGGATTTTTCCTTACTACCTGGGATTCTGTGAAATGTAAGGAAGATAGTAACACAATAACTAAATTAACCATAACCACTACATCATTTTTCCATCTTGACTAACCGCATCAAACTTAATCATTCATAAAATCTTGTACATACCACTTATGTGCAAACCAATCCTCCCAACCTTAGAGTTCCTCTGTCTCCAGAACTCACCCCCAAGCTGAGATCCTCTCCTAGAACAGACCAACCCCCAATCTGTTCTGGAGTAGCTTATTTAAGCTTATGCTCCCCAAAGCCTGTTTCTAATTCTCCATCCAGAATTAGAGGATGCTTTTATTCCTGTTTGCCTAGGCTTCCCTTATTTAGGGACTTTTAACGTTGCTTTCTGCTTTTCCAGCTTTTTACCTCTTCCCAACTACTCTCCACCTCATTGGGGAAATCTATATTTTTCCTCAAAAATCTAAATTAGAAATAAATTCTTTCAAAGATTTTTGAAAGATTTTTGGGGAAAGTCTTTGCCTCTTTCCACACCTCATGGATTTGGCAAATGATCTCAAAATTTTCATTTGGTCAATATGCACATAAATATTTTATTTATTTTTCATAATTAAATAATTAATTACATCCACACAATACTTATCCATTGGGTTCCACTCCCCTTTGGATTTAAGTTCAACTGTCTAACTTGAAAAACATAAAACTAGGGGTGTTACATATTCCCCCCCTGAAAACCAACACCGTCCTCGGTGTTAACAATTAATTACTAGAGTTTATTTTGAAAATAGATATGGATATTTTTCCATCATCTTAGCTTCTCTTTCCCATGTAGCCTCTTCAGCAGTAAAGTGCTTCCACTGCACCTTTACTCTTGCTACCGTTCGGTTTCTCAATTCAATTTCTTCCCGCTCCAATATTTGAAGTGGCTCTGGAAGGAAATCCCCTTCTGGTTCCACCTGTATCACATTCCAATCAACAATGTGATAAACATCATGTACATATGTTTTTAATAATGAAACATGAAACACATCATGAAATTTAACATGGGGCGGTAAGGCCAGCTTATAAGCCACTTGTCCCACCCTTTCTAACACTTCAAAAGGCCCACAATATCTAGGAGCCAATTTTGCACAACTTCCAGCATAAAGTGTGCTTTTTTTGGGTTTAATACGCAAATACACATGATCTCCCACTTTGAACTCTCGATGCACTCTCTTCTTATCAGCATAGCTTTTCTGCCGATCTTGTGCTGTCTTGATGTTTTTCTTTATTTTCTTGACAATCCTTTCCATTTCTTGTAATGTATCTGGCCCCAATACTAGTTTATCTTCAGTTTGGCTCCAACTTAAAGGAGTACGACACTTCCTCCCATAGAGTGCCTCAAATGGACTCATTTTGATGGAGGATTGATAGTTGTTGTTATAAGCAAATTCAGCTAAATGCAAGTAATCTTCCCATTTTGATGGCCTATCCATCACATACATTCTCAGCATATCTTCCAAGATCTGATTTGTCCTCTCTATTTGACCATCTGTCTAAGGGTAATAGGCAGTGCTAAAATTCAACTTAGTGCCCATGCCCCCAAATAGACCTTTCCAGAAGGCAGTTGTGAACTTAGCGTCTCTATCTGAAATAATCATTTTTGGGACCCCATGCAGCCTTACTATTTCTTTTAGAAACACATCTGCCACTTGAGTTGTTCCAAAAGTAGATTTTACAGGAATGAAGTGTGCAGCTTTTGTTAAAGTGTCTACCACTACCATCATTGAATCATGTTGGTACTTTGTTTTGGGTATCCCGGTTATGAAATCTATAGAAACAGTGTCCCATTTCCATTCTGCAATTGGCAAGGGATTTAAAAGACCAGCTGGATGTTGATGTTCTACTTTGACTAGTTAACATTCCATGCACCTAGCTAGATAGTCTGCTACATCCTTTTTCATTCCTGGCCAAAACAATTTCTTTTTCAGGGCTGTAATCATTTTCTGATATCCAAGATGTCCTGAATATGGTTTTTTATGATATTCATCTAAGATATCTTTTTTCAAAGACTCTACATTGGGGATATACAATCTGTTTTTATAGTAGATTAGCCCTTTTTGGTTTTGGGTATATTCAGCCATTTCTTTCTTCAGCATTTTTATGTGTAGATTTTTGTATTCTGGATCTTGATCTGCTACTTTCTTCACTAGCTCTTCTAAGTCAAAATCAGCACTACTCCCAATGCTGCTTATGTTTTGGCAAGCATTTCTGCTTAGCGCATTAGCAATTTTGTTTTCTTTCCCCTTGATATGTTTTATGTCCATATCAAATTCACTCAGAAAAGACGGCCATCTGGCTTGTTGAGCATTCAAAACTGTTTGAGAAAAGAAATACTTGAGACTAATATGGTCTGTCATCAGGGTAAATTTTTTTCCAAGAAGATAGTGTCGCCACATCTTCAAGGCATGAATTACAGCAGCCAATTCCAAATCATATACACTGTAATTTTGTTCATGTTTCTTAATTTTTCTAGATTCGTATGCAATAACAGAATTTTCTTGCAACAAAACTCCTCCCAATCCCTTTCTACATGCATCTGTACACACAACAAATTCTTTGTCAGGATCTGCAATCTTCAGTATAGGGGCTGTAGTGAGTTTCAATTTTAGTTGTTCAAAACTATTTTTGCATCTTTCATTCCACTCAAATTTGGTACTTTTTATCTGTAGTGAAGTTATGGGATATGCTATTGCAGAAAATCTTTCTACAAATCTTCGATAATAACCTACAATCCTCATAAATGATCTCACTGCTGAAACATCAGTTGGCACTGGCCATTCTCTAATAGGCTTTATTTTCTCCGGGTAAACAGGCAATCCTTGTTCAGAAATAATATGCCCCAAGTATTGAATCTTGTCTTTATAAAATTTACATTGACTGAATTTGGCATATAACTAGTTTTTTTTCAAAGTTTGCAAAACTATCCTTAAGTGTTCTTTATGCTCTTCCTCACTTTTTGAATAAACCAGAATATCGTCTATGAACACTAGTACGAATTTATCTAATTACTTGTTCAAAACATTGTTCATCAAGCACATAAAAGTGGCAGGGGCATTTTTCAAACCAAAAGGTAGGACTACAAATTCGTAGTGACCATACCTGGTTCAAAAAGTTGTTTTACTAATGTCTTCCTCCTTAATTCTGAGTTGGTGATAACCAGTCCTCAGATCAATCTTAGAAAATATAGAATCCCCTCTTACTTGATCAAAAAGGTCATCAATTATGGGCAATGGGTATCTGTTTTCGATTTTCAACTTATTCAACTGACGGTAATCAATGCACATTCTAAAAGTTCCATCCTTTTTTTTCACGAACAACACCGGTGCTACCCAAGGTGACACACTTGGTCTGATATAACCTTTATCCAATCATTCTTGCAATTGCATTTTCAACTCCATAAGTTTAGGGGGGCTCATTCGGTAAGGGGCTCTAGAAACGAGTGTTGCTCCTAGCACCAAATCGATGGAAAAATCGATTTCTCTTTTGGGGGGAAGATGAGGAATATCATCCAGAAAAACTTCTTTGAAATCCTTTACCACTGGTAAGGTGTCTAACAGGTTTTCTTCAGGTTGCTGTCCTAATTCCTCAACATGTACAGAATATACCTGATATCCTTTTTTAGCTGTTCTTTTTAATTGTAGAGCTGATATTTGTCTTACAGAAATTGGTTTTGGTTTTCCTTTGAGAATAAAGGGTCTCCCCTCCTCATCTATGTAGTGCAAAGTTTTATCCCAACAGTTCATCATAGCCTTTCTCTTTTCTAATCAGTCCATTCCTATCAGCAAGTCATATGAGCCTAAGGGCAGAATGTTTAAGTTTACTTCTATCTAAAAATCATTTAATTTAATTGTTGTTTGAGGTAACTTATGAGTTACTTTTCTCTTGGTACCAATGGCTAACTGGACCAACCAAGACTGCTGAAATTTTTCAATCTTAAGATTGCATTTCTCTACAACTTGTGGACTAATTTAACTCAAAGAAGCACCCAGATCAATTAAAACTATAACAGCTTGGTCAGCAATCTTACCTTCCATCTCAACCATGGTAGCCTGGTGTTCTGCTTGTCGATTCTCCAAGGCTGCACTGATAGTGGGTATGTTCCTTGCTATATCATTCACTATGGTAGCTTCTCGATCTCTCATAACCATCTGAACATTTCGGTGTGGACAGTCCCTCAACACATGAGGTTCTCCGCAGCCCCAACATTTCAAAAGCTCCCGCATTTTAGCTATTCCTTCCTTCTTATTATCTCCATCTAGCTGTTTGGAACCAACTAGGGACTAAGCAGTTTGAATTTCCTTTAGTTTGTTAAATTTCTTCCGCTGATGATCCCTACAAAAATTCTTCAAGTAAGCTAGTTTCTGTTTCTTTCCTTTGAACTTACCCTTGTTTACCCAGCTTTTCCCATGCTCACCCTTTCCTTTAAACTGCTGGTAACATAATCTAGCTTTCCTCACCACTTCATCCATATTTTTTGGATTATCGAACTCTATCTTCTCCTTGTACACAACAGGTAAATAGTTCAAAAACCTTTGTACTTTTGCCTAATCCTCACGAATATAAGGAACATACCTTAACAGATTTGTAAACTTGGTGACAAACTCATCTATGGTGAGTTGTCCCAATCTGATTTCATGGAAATCCTTTTCTTTATCATCATAATAACGTTCGTTCAAATAACAATTTTTAAACTTGACTTGGAAATCGTCCCAAGTCACTGTTTTTTCATCAATGGCATGGACTATTTTCGTCTCCTCCCACCACAAAGTAGCCTTACCCTGCAACTGGTAGATAGCTAATCTAGCCTTCAGATTGCTCTCATATTCATAGACCTGGAAATACTTAATCATATTCAACAACCATGCCTTAGCATCTTCCTCCTTCTCCCCATCATAGGAGGGAGGTTTAATTTTTCGAAATTCACCCTATAATTCCTTCCTCTTTTTAGACTGGTGTCTATTAGTGTCATCTTCCTCAAAATCATCATATAACTTTCCTTTCTTCCTCTTTCTGGAACCTTCACCTTCTTGGTTGTTCTGCGAAGTCAGTTCTCTTATGAGATTTTCTTGCTCCTCACTGGCTAATGGCAGCCTGTCATTTTGGCTTCTTAGCTCAGCCATTTCCCGTTGCAACCTGTGCAACATAATCATCAAAGGAGCATTGGGATCTGGCGTGTTATCTTCATCACGCAAATCAACATAAATCTCATCTCCTTCAGCCATTGACTTTTCAGTTCCAGTACCACTATACACTAAACAGAACACATCAATATCAGAAAATTCTCCAAAAATAAAAAAAAAATGTATACAGTGAGCACACAACAACGGCCCAGTTTTTCAAACATGATCTATGATACCATTTGTCATATCTCCCCTAACAAAAAAAAAATTCTTACTGTAATAATAATTTTTTCATAAATTTTCTATGTTGTAATTCCACTTACAATAAGCTTTTCTACCCTTTTAACTAATGTAGATGACGCTACATATACCTTAATTTTCCACAATTAATTTTTCATTTACTTTTGGACTGTACTCTTCAAACCAGAGATCCCTTTCATGGTTCTCTCTTATACTGCTTCTATATATATATCAATACCCCTTTAAATGATTTGCATCCTCTCCAATTCTTTTGTCAACCTATTTAACCCTATTTGGTATAAGGATCAATTTAACTTTTGTTTTTCCTTGACCCTCACACTTCATTTAATTAACTCCATATAATATACATCCCATCTTGAAATTTAACAATTGTAACTTATGTCATGCTTAGTCAGGCATACGCATACATATGGTTGTGGAATTTTACTATCTCATTTCAATGCTACAAGCGATAGTCTTTGTAATGTGTTGCACGATGCTATAGTCACTCCAACATCGTATACGATATCATTAGGGACTTTAGGATTTGTAGTTATTGTTTTGTGTACATGACACATAATGTCCTTTTATGAAATTATGGTCAATAATTCGTTTGATTTACATGGTATGCATATAACTATGCCCTTACCGCCATGGTGAGCATATGGAAAATTTTTGTATTGACATTAAGGTTTTCGACTTACATAGAATCGTTATGGAAATTTCTCTACGTGCCTCTATGTTGTTCATTTCCCCTAACGCATTGAATTCTCAAGTTCCCTCTACGTTAATGACTCAGTCAGATCAGACTTTTAAATACATCGGAATTTCGTTGGTGCTCTTCGCATTTATTTGAGGTTGTTGTGGTTTTCGATTAAACCACCAAGATTGACATTTTTGTATGCCTCGACATCTGAACTCCGTATAGAGTTTTAAGTCACTTGTACTGTGAAGACTCTAGTTCATTTAAGTGACAAGAAGAACGAGTTGAGTGTTGCATTTTTTTTTTATTGTTATTCCGTCGTTTTCCATGTGATCACGTCCTGCATAATGCATGTATGAATCTATTCTGTGTGATTTATGTGGTTGGCATTTGTATCGGTGTTTTATCACAATATTAATAACAGAGGTCGATGTCTCGATCCATGCCTCGACTCCCCGATCCTTACACGTGGACGGTTGGATCTACTCACTGATTAGGTTTTGTTTTCCCATTAAATTTCCCCGCCTACGTTCTATTCCTCCTTCCATTGCATTTGTGCTATCGGTTGTCACCAGTGCTCTACCTCTATACGAAGACGTTTTGTTCACAGGTATGAATCTACTGCTTGTCTTATGAATACGTGTAGTAAATTTATTCCAACTCTAATGAGATGGGTTCAGATTGGATTTCTGTGGTGAACGTTGTATGAGATATGGTTTCATTCCAATCGATTTCACTCTATTCTTCATTTGATTCTGGTGTTACCATCAATTTCTATTTTGATTTGGTTTTGGTTTACGTTTCTTAAGCAAATCGATTTCCACTTCCTTGATTTACCTCTTATATGAGTTATGGGTTCATCTTTCGCAAGTTGGGCATTATTCCTCAGCTGGAGTCTTATGCCAATGCAAATTTCGACTGAGTCTCCTCAGCCCTCCTTGCATTTACCCTTAGCAGGAATTTTTCTCAGGTGATTATTCCTCCATTAAAATTCTTATTCATATTTTTTTTTATGTTCAAATGACCGTCATCGTTTTTGGTATCTAACTTCTCGTTCCTCACACAGAGCCATTTAATTCTTATGCGGTATTCATTGGGGTACGTATGTTTTTGTTCAACCTTCCTTAACCTCTATTAACTCCTTTGATTCTATACTGGTTAATACCCTTACTCATACGCTTTTGTCTCAATTGATTTTGCAGGTAATTCCTACTCTGAAGCGCCTTTTTTTTCGATTTTAAACTTCTGTACTCTTTTCCTGTCATCCACTGACACCAATATTATTCTCGTTTATTATAGGTCGGTATAAATGACTCATTTTACTTCTTATATGGAACCATATATTCCGAGAGTTAGCCATTATTTGCTGGAGAGCAATATACCGAGAATTTCCTCGGGAAATTTACCCAATGTAATTTGTAATATAGTACACAAGAAGTGGAGATTCTCTAACATGAATCTCGACACCGGAATACTTTTTATCCTTTGTCAAGGGTTCATTTTCTATTTTTTCTTGTTTCCACAGCCTGCAAATTTTCTTACGGCTTTTATATACACATTCAGAAGTTTTTTTTTTTAAGCATTCGTAATGTTTGTAATAATCATTCTTCTAACAATTTTCCGTAAGGCTTTTCAAAATATATATGTATATATCTGGCTGAATGTCCTTAAACTAACAGTATGTACCTATAATTTACATTACTTCTACAACTGTGAAGTGCATCTGTATTTTCATAAAACAGATCGTTTTACTGTGGAGTCAATATATTTCAGTTAGGACATCTTGTATATCTCAATTACTCCAGTAGAGGAATAGGTTCTCTTTTGGTTCTGTGTTAACTGTTTGAATGAATAATAATTTCTGTACATAGTAAAAATTTTCACAATGGGTACAGTATATCAAAGAAATTGTTATAAAACTGTTTGATTTTTTTTTTCTCAACAAATAATTTTTCTTGAATGCTACAGATAAGAGGACTCCAAAATTATGTAATAGCATTACTTTGTCTCTTTTCATACATTTATCAGCTAGTATATTTTCTGAATAGAGTTTATATTATGCATGTCCAGCTTACCATATACTACAATAGAAGTACATTTTTATATCTGTTCACAGTACCCTACTATTTTCTAATGCACTGTATAACTTAATTGATCATAAATCTTTTCATTAACTTTAAATTTATTTAATCTGTTAGTATGCATGAATGTACACAAAGTATAATCTACTATATATGAATATGGAAATTCTATATCTTTCTATTCTACTATTTGTTCCTTATAAAGAAGCAGATTAAAGTTACACTTCTAATTATACCTGGGAGTCCTTTCTTTCCTATCTCCAGATTTAAGCCAATCAATGGTTTAGAGACTCTGGCTGATAGTACTCCCTGGGATTTTTCCTTACTACCATACAGAGAAGCAGAAGATTTATTTCTTCTATTTAATTCTGTGAAATGTAAGGAAGATAGTAACATAATAACTAAATTAATCATAACCACTACATCATTTTTCCATCTTGACTAACCACATCAAACTTAATCATTCATAAAATCTGTTTACATACCACTTCTATGCAGACCAATCCTCCCAACCTTATAGTTCCTTTGTCTCCTGAACTCACCCCCAAGCTGAGATCCTCTCCTAGAATAGACCAATCCCCAATATGTTCTGGAGTAGCTTATTTCAGCTTATGCTCCCCAAAGCCTGTTTCTAATTCTACGTCCAGAATTACAGGATGCTTTTATTCCTGTTTGCCTAGGCTTCCCTTATTTAGGGACTTTTAAAGCTGCTTTCCGCTTTTCCAACTTTTTACCTCTTCCCAACTACTCTCCACCTCATTGGGGAATCTAGTTTTTTCCTCAAAAATCTAAATTAGAAATAAGTTCTTTCAAGGATTTTTGAAAGATTTTTGGGGAAAGTCTTTGCCTCTTTCCACACCTCATGGATTTGGCAAGTGATCTCAAAATTTTCATTTGGTCAATATGCACAGAAATATTTTATTTATTTCTCATAATTAAATAATTAATTACATCCACACAATACTTATCCATTGGTGTCCACTCCCCTTTGGATTTAAGTTCAACTGTCTAACTTGAAAAACATAAAACTAGGGGTATTACATATTCCCCCCCTGAAAACCAACACTGTCCTCGGTGTTAACAATTAATTACTAGAGTTCATTTTGAAAATAGATATGGATATTTTTCCATCATCTCAACTTCTCTTTCCCATGTAGCCTCTTCAACAGTAAAGTGCTTCCACTGCACCTTTACTCTTGCTACCATTCGGTTTCTCAATTCAATTTCTTCTCGCTCCAATATTTGAAGCGGCTCTAGAAGGAACTCCCCTTCTGGTTCCACCTGTATCACATTCCAATCAACAACGTGAGAAGCATCATGTACATATCTTTTTATTTAATGAAACATGAAACACATCATGAACTTTAACATGGGGTGGTAAGGCTAGCTTATAAGCCACTGGTCCCACCCTTTCTAACACTTCAAAAGGCCCACAATATCTAGGAGCCAATTTTGCACAACTTCCAGCATAAAGTGTGCTCTTTTTGGGTTTAATATGCGAATACACACGATCTCCCACTTTGAACTCTCGATGCACTCTCTTCTTATCAACATAGCTTTTCTGTCGATCTTGTGTTGTCTTGATGTTTTTCTGTATTTGCTTGAAAATCCTTTCCATTTCTTGTAATGTATCTGGCCCCAATACTAGCTTATCTTCAGGTTGGCTCCAACTTAAAGGAGTACGACACTTCCTCAAGTAGAGTGCCTCAAATGGACTCATTTTGATGGAAGATTGATAGCTGTTGTTATAAGAAAATTCAACTAAATGCAAGTAATATTCCCATTTTGATGGCCTATCCATCACATACATTCTCAACATATCTTCCAAGATCTGATTTGTCCTCTCTATTTGACCATCTATCTAAGTGTAATAGGTAGTGCAAAAATTTAACTTAGTGCCCATGCCCCTAAATAGACCTTTCCGAAAGGCGACTGTGAACTTAGCGTCTCTATCTGAAATAATCATTTTTGGGACCCCATGCAGCCTTACTATTTCTTTTAGAAACACATCTACCACTTGAGTTGTTCCAAAAGTATATTTTACAGGAATGAAGTGTGCAACTTTTGTTAAAGTGTCTACCACTACCATCATTGAATCATGCTAGTACTTTGTTTTGGGTAACCCGGTTATGAAATCTATAGAAACAATGTCCCATTTCCATTCTGCAATTGGCAAGGGATTTAAAAGACCAGCTGGATGTTGATGTTCTACTTTGACTAGTTGACATTCCATGCACCTAGCTAGATAGTCTGCTACATCCTTTTTCATTCCTGGCCAAAACAATTTCTTTTTCAGGGCTGTAATCATTTTCTGATATCCAAGATGTCCTAAATATGGATGTTTATGATAGTCATCTAATATATATTTTTTCAAAGACTCTACATTGGGGATATACAATCTGTTTTTATAGCAGATTAGCCCTTTTTGGTTTTGGGTATTTCGGCCATTTATTTCTTCAGCATTTTTCTATGTAGATTTTCGTATTTTGGATCTTGATCTGCTACTTTCTTCACTAGTTCTTCTAAGTCAAACCCAACACTACTCCTAATGTTGCTTATGTTTTGGCAAGCATTTCTACTTAGCGCATCAGCAATTTTGTTTTCTTTCCCCTTGATATGTTTTATGTCCATATCAAATTCACTCAGAAAAGACAGCCATCTGGCTTGTCGAGCATTCAAATATGTTTGAGAAAAGAAATACTTGAGACTAATATGGTCTGTCATAAAGGTAATTTTTTTTCCAAGAAGATAGTGTCGCCACATCTTCAAGGCTTGAATTACAATAGCCAATTCCAGATCATATACACTGTAATTTTTTTCATGTTTCTTAAGTTTTCTAGATTCGTATGCAATAACAGAATTTTCTTGCAACAAAACTCCTCCCAATCCCTTTCTACATGCATCAGTACACACAAAAAACTCTTTGTCAGGATTCGCAATCTTCAGTATAGGGGCTATAGTGAGTTTCAATTTTAGTTGTTCAAAACTATTTTGGCATCTTTCAGTCCACTCAAATTTGGTACCTTTTCTCTGTAGTGAAGTTATGGGATATGCTATTGCAGAAAATCTTTCTACAAATCTTCGATAATAACCTGCAATCCCCATAAATGATCTCACTTCTAAAACATCAATCAGCACTGGCCATTCTCTAATAGCCTTTATTTTCTCCAGGTCAACAGCCAATCCTTGTTCAGAAATAATATGCCCAAAGTATTGAATCTTGTCTTTATAAAATTCACATTTACTGAATTTGGCATATAACTAGTTTTCTTTCAAAGTTTGCAAAACTATCCTTAAGTGTTCTTTGTGCTCTTCCTCACTTTTTGAATAAACCAAAATATCGTCTATGAACACTAGTACAAATTTATCTAAGTACTTGTGTTGGGAAAAATACTGAGAGGGGGGGGGGGGGGGTGGTCGATATTCTTTCTTTGTACTCAAAATTTTCACTTTTTCATTCCTTAAAACCCATACGCTACTTTCATTTAGTAAACTCGCGTATACACGCGGATATCCTTCATGAAACTCGCGTATACACAGAGATCTAATTATGTCATTAGTTCTTTGCTTATATCATTCCATTAGTCATTCATCAAATGTTCAATAAACAGTAAACATGTGCAATAAGAACAGAATAAACCATCACACATGAACACCAGGATTTTTAGGTGGAAACCCAAGTCGGGAGAAAACCACCGCTACAGTTGCTCAACCTTCAATATTTTATTATAGAGAAAAAATCTTACAACATATGTGCTGGTGAAGACTCTACCAGCACGCAGGCACCCACCTGCGCTCGTTTACCAGCCTCTCCTGGAAGGGAGCTCCTACCCACCCTCTGCGTTCCACCGACCTCTCACCGGAAGAAGCTACGACTGCTCTCGTTTACCGGCCTCACAGAGCTACGACACGATCTCGTTTGACCTCACGGAAGGCTACCACGGCGGGAAGGCTACCAGCCTCGGCCTCTATGGACCACGTTTCATCAATTTTCACACTGGATCCAAAGCTTCCTTTAGGACACCACTTGCAGGCCACATTTCATCATATTTTCAGACTGGACTCTTTCCATACTTTTAAGCACAGTCAACCATGAAACAGATACATATAACTTACTGACAGATATCAGTAAACCAGCAGAACAGATCAGACATTTCTTACCACAGACTTCAGCAAACCCTAGTTTGCATACGCGCTTTCCTTTCTCTGATGTCGCGTATATACGCACTCTACCATAAACCACGTATGTGCAGCTGCAAATTACAGATCTAATTTCATTGCGCATACACACTTTCTCTTCAGCGAAGCCGCGTACATACGCGCTTCCTCTACGGCGAACTAGCGTATGGTTCTTCAGACATTTAGGTCATTGCAATTCTTCAGAACAGATACATCACACAGATTTAACCCTTTACTTCAGACAGATGTTCGCCTTATCTCAGATCTAATCATTCCATAAATAGATCTAGCAAATACAGATACATTTCAGATCTAGATATCCCTCTTCATCATTTCTTCATAGGTGCATCATAGATTCAGATCTATCATCAAACCTTTACCCTTTCCATACAGATATACTTCACAGAGAAGTATTCATTCAAGCTCAGACATCTTGCTCCCACTCTCATCATTTGCATAATGAATTTCATCTCTTTATATAGGTTTATCCTTTTTCAATACCATGAGCCCCTTTTTCAATACCATGAGCCAAAACAATACCATGAGCCCAAAACTACATTACTTCCGATGGTATTCCTAGACGGGGTCAATTAGGTGGATCATTAACCAATAAAATGGGTCAATACCATGGTGGTTACCCCCAGTTTTGCATTTTAAGAGCGCTTTTTCCCATACGCGACTTGCCACGTTCTTTCCCGCGTGCATACGCGACTTCCCCTAGACATATCCGCATATGCCTAGAGACATACTCTTTTTCATCATATAAATAGCACATGCTGAAATCCTTTCTTCATTTCCTTCTATACTCACTGTAGATACATCAGATTTCCTTCATCAAGGACATATTCTATCAAGAACAACTTCATCAAGTAAGTTGTCATCATCTTCATCAAGTGGGTTGCCTTTCAAGGACAACACTCAGCATCATATTGTCAACAAACATCAAATTTACATCATTTACCAAGTCCATCAAGTCAAGAATAACTTCATCAGGTGGTTTGCCATCAAGGACAACACATGTCAACAGTCGCATGTCTTCATCTTCATTTAGTGGGTTGCCATCAAGGACAACACTCTGCATCATATTGCCAACAATCTCTCCCTTTGGACTTGATGGCAACCACGATGGTGTTTGGTTACCACAACAGATAGGTACATTAAGAATACAATGATACCATCGCTCCTCTCTCCATTACAGCACCATTCCAGCATGTCACTCTCCCCTTTGACATCAGGGGCAAAGGCGGATCAAAACCAACATACTCTCCCCCTTTTCTATAAGCATCGACGTTCTCATTTCTGATATGTCTTTTAGTAATAGCTCCCCACAGTTCATCTTTGAATCTTCAAACATATTTTTCAATGAAGTACATGATTCTATGAACTTCCTATCACCAAAGACTCATACTTACATCAAATATCCAACCAAGTGGATTTACATATGAGACTCAAGTACCCAACCAAGTGGGTTTACACATTTCAACTCAGCTACCCAACCAAGTGGGTTTACAAAATTTGACTCGGCTACCCAACCAAGTGGGTTTACAAATTTGACAAGTCCTTACAAGACTGAATATTACAATTTTACATCACGGGTCTCAACAAGACCTCTTCATCAAACTACAAATATAACTTTAAGACCAACACCAGAAATTCCTCAAGAAAGAGAACATATTTCAGAACCATCATAATGCCAACAATGCATTATACTCAGCAAAGCTAATGCTCCCCCTGAATCTGTGCATCCAAGCATCCTTTCCATATGACTAAGGCTCCCCCTTAGTTTGTGCATCCTGAACACTTTCACCAACAAATCATCAGGAAACGTCTTCTGAACATTAGAAATGGTGTGAGAAGCTGAGGCACCGGAAGATAACAACTTGATATCACATGCAACCGAAATAAGCAGTCATAGTGCCAACAATGCAATCATTAGTATTCAGCCTGCTGCTCCCCCTGAACCAGTACTCCTCCTTAACTTGTGCAACCTGAATACGTTCATCAGCAAGTCATCAGCAACAATCTCTGCATGAATTGTCCTTATCTCCGAATTATAAGACATTCATCTCAGCAACAAATAATCTTCATCAAAAGCAAACAAGACTCATCCATAATCTTCAACATAAGAAACTAAGTATCATATCATCATAATTTAGAACTGAGAAACTAAGCTTATACTGAGTCAATAATACAGTTATTAACAGTCAGACTGATGCTCCCCCTGAACCTCTGCTCCAGATCTTCAGCCATCATAAAAATTCTCTTATCATCAATACATCACATGACACGGCTACTAGGCTGCGGCGTGTATGCGACTTTTGCTAATAGAACTAGTGTATGGAGAGAAATTAGGCATAGAAATTTTTCACATTCCTTCATCTCCCACACGAACTTGTACTTCTGTGTTTTGTCTTCTTCATGTCGGTCATACTTGTCAAAAATACATATAACCAAAACAATCAAATCAATCATGAGAATCATCATACATTGCTCCCCCTGTTGATACATTACTAAATCTCATAATGTGTATCCCATCATTCAGCGATCATCGGAGAAGTAAACGAGCGTGCTGTTGCGATGGGGTCAGAATTCCCTACGTTTCTGATTGGTCCTCCTTCTTTTTCCAAATGTGCTTGGGCTTTCCAACTGTGTGCTGAAAATTGTCCACTTTCCCAAATCTGTTCATCCTGCATTCTTTTTCTACATGTCCATACTTGTTACAAGCATAACATCTCATGTGGCCAGAGAAATAAACATAAGAATCATAATGAGCTTTTCTATTCTTCCTTCTATTACAATCACCAGCTTTGTGACCATACTTGTTGCATGAAAAACAATATCCCTTAAAACAACCTGAGTACCTTTCTGAATAGAATCTGTTTGATTGTGACTGAAATGATCTGCTCCTACAATTTGCTGCAACATGCCCATAATTATGAAATTTGAAACATTCAACATTATTGAATGATTTCCTTTGAGATTTCATCATTGTTGGTTGACATTTTGTTTCTTTCAACTCTTCAGGTTTTACATTGACTTCCTTTGAATCTTTAGCACTTCCTTGTGAACTAGATTCTCCTTTAACAGTTTCATGAAAACCAAGACCAAGTTTGATAGAAGGAGACCTTTGACTACTAAGAATATTGTCCAGAATCTTAGTACTATCTTGAAACCTCAAAAGTTTAACCTTTTCCTCTAATTTACCTTTGAGAACGTTTACCTCAAACTCCATGGCTTGACATTGCTTTGTCATGCTTTCTTCTTTCCTTCTTCCATCTTCTACTTGATCCTTCAGATTTAGAATCTCTTCTTTCAACAAATTTTCGTTTTCTTCACATGTTTGTTGCAGCTCTTCATTCTTCTTCTTCGATGCTTCGAGATATTCTTTCAGATATATGTTTTCTGCTTCAAGTCCTGCATTCTTCTTATTTGATTTATCCAGGTCTTCCTTGAGGGAAATGATTTCTACTTCAAGTCCTTCCTTTTCAAATGATTGTAGAGGTTCCTCACTCTTCTTACTTGATGCTTCAAGTTCTGCTTGCAGAGAGATGATTGCGGCTTCAAATTCTGCTTGTAGAGAGATGATTCCAGCTTTAAGACCTTCATTCTTCCTTTTTGATTTTTCCAGATCTGATTTTAGAGAAACGTTTTCTTCTTCAAGCCCTTTAGATTGATTGGTTCCATTGTCATACAACCTTTGATATGTGTTCATCTGTTCTTTTATTCTAGAGATTAACTCTTTGTTGATAGAATCCTTTTCTTTATATGATATAAGTTGATCTTCAACTCTGATCTTGATAGCTTCTTCTAGATCCATGAAATTACTTTCACTCTCTTCACCATTGCATGCATACGAAAGTGAATCACAAGAATAATACTCAATACGTGTTTTATCTTCTTCATTTTCTCCTGCACAAGTTTTCTGAACTATCTTCATTTCAGTGGCCTTCTTCTTTTGCTTCTTTGC
Source organism: Pinus albicaulis (assembly GCA_034641835.2). Classification (NCBI taxonomy): domain Eukaryota; kingdom Viridiplantae; phylum Streptophyta; class Pinopsida; order Pinales; family Pinaceae; genus Pinus; species Pinus albicaulis. The sequence goes on from CM076578.1 coordinate 671,881,814, forward strand.
CATGAGCACTTGTAGAGCTTCGTCAGAAACTTCTGGATCCATACTGTCACTTCCACTATCATAACCCTTGCATATACAGTTAAGTAAAATACAAGAACAACGATCAATACCTATTTCATCTCCTTCAATTTCTGCTATACATGATTTCCGAGGCATCTTCTTTCTTTGAGTAACCTTCTTCTTTTGCTTCTTTCCCATTGCGACGGATCTCCTTCAAGCGATCAAGTTTCTGCAGAAGGACCATGCTCTGATACCAATTGTTGGGAAAAATACTGAGAGGGGGGGGTGAATCAGTATTTACTGCATACTCAAACTTTTCACTTTTTCATTCCTTAAAACCCATACGCTACTTTCATTTAGTAAACTCCCGTATACACGTGGATATCCTTCATGCAACTCCCGTATACACAGAGATCTAATTATGTCATTAGTTCTTTGCTTATATCATTCCATTAGTCATTCATCAGATGTTCAATAAACAGTAAACATGTGCAGTAAGAACATAATAAACCATCACACAAAGAATCACACATGAACACCAGGATTTTTAGGTGGAAACCCAAGTCGGGAGAAAACCACCGCTGCAGTTGCTCAGCCTTCAATATTTTATTATAGAGAAAACATATTACAACATATGTGCTGGCGCAGACTTGACCAGCACGCAGGCACCCACCTGCGCTCGTTTACCAGCCTCTCCTGGAAGGGAGCTACGACCCCCCGACTCGTTTACCAGCCTCTCCTGGAAGGGAGCTACGACCCCCCGATCTCGTTTACCAGCCTCACTTGGAAGGGAGCTACAACCCCCTGACTGAAGGCTACAACCCTCAACACCTCTATGGACCACGTTTCATCAATTTTCACACTAGATCCAATGCTTCCTTTAAGACACCACTCGTGTGCCACATTTTACCTATATTTTCATACCGGACCTTTCCATACTTTTGCCACGCTCAACCATGAAACAAGACATATAACTCACCTACAGATATCAGTAAACAAGAGGAACAAGACGTACATTTCTACTACGTACTTCAAGAACCCTAGTTTTCAAGGGCCTTTCCTTTCATCGATGTCGCGTATATACGCCCTTCCTTCCATATAAACCGGCGTATACTTCAGTACAAATTACAAAGCTAATTTTATTGCGCATATGCGCTTTCTCTTCAGCGAAGCCGCGTATATACGTGCTTCCTCTTCGGTGAAGTAGCGTATAGATCTTCAACCATCATGGAGCAGCATACTTCTTCAGAGCAGACATTCAGTTCAGATTTACCCTTTTACTTCAGACATATGATCGCCTCATTTCAGATCTAAGCCTTTCATAAACAGATCTAGAAAATATAGATACATTCGCATTCAGATATCCCGCTTCATCATTTCTTCATAGGTGCATCATAGATTCAGATCTATCATCAAACCTTTACCCGTTCCATACAGATATACTTCACAGAGAAGTATTCATTCAAGCTCAGACATCTTGCTCCCACGCTTCCTCATTTGCATAATGAATTTCATCTCTTTATATAGGTTTATACTTTTTCAATGCCATGAGCCCCTTTTTCAATACCATGAGGCAAAACAATACCATGAGCCCAAAACTACATTACTTCCGATGGTATTCCTGGATGGGGTCAATTAGGCGGATCATTAACCAATACAATGGGTCAATACCATGGTGGTTACCGCCAGTTTTGCATTTTAAGAGCGCTTTTGCCCATACACAACTTGTCACGTTCTTTCCCGCGTGCATACGCGACTTCCCCTAGACATATCCGCGTATGCCTAGAGACATACTCTTTTTCATCATATAAATAGCACATGCTGAAATCCTTTCTTCATTGCCTTCTGTACTCACTGTAGATACATCAGATTTAGATCATCAAACCATATTCTATCAAGCACAACTTCACCAAGTAAGTTGTCATCATCTTCATCAAGTGGGTTGCCATTCATGGACAACTCTCAATATCATATAGTCAACAAACATCATATCACATCAGATTTACATCATTTACCAAGTCCATCAGATCAAGAATAACTTCATCAGGTGGATTGCCATCAAGGACAACACATGTCAACAGTTGCATGTCCTCATCTTTATTCAGTGGGTTGCCATCAAGGACAACACTCTGCATCATATTTCCAACAATATCCCCCTTTTGACTTGATGGCAACCACGATGGTGTTTGGTTACCACAACAGATAGGTACATTAAGAATATAATGACACCATGTCACATTCCTCATTTTGACACCATTCTTTCTCTTCATTCAAACACCATATCACTCTCCCCCTTTGACATCAAGGGCAAAGGGTGGACCAAAACCAACATACTCTCCCCCTTTTCTCCTCATGTGGAAGAAGCGTTTTGCAGATCTGACAAATACTGAAAGTGACCAAGCTCCCCCTGAGTTCATGCTGTATCTTCAAACATATTTTTCAATGAAGTACATGACTCTATGAACTTCCTATCACCAATGACTCATACTTACATCAAAGATCCATCCAGGTGGATTTACATATATAAGAATCAAGTACCCAACCAAGTGGGTTTACACATTTCAATTCAGCTACCCAACCAAGTGGGTTTACAAAATTTGACTCAGCTACCCAACCAAGTGGGTTTACAAATTTGACAAGTCCTTACATGACTCGATATTACAATTTTACAACATGGGTCTCAACAAGACCTTTTCATCAAACTACAAATATAACTTTAAGACCAACACCAGAAATTCCTCAAGAAAGAGAACATATTTCAGAACCATCATAATGCCAACACTGCATTATACTCAGCAAAGCTAATGCTCCCCCTGAATTTGTGCATCCATGCATCCTTTTCATATGACTAAGGCTCCCCCTTAGTTTTTGCATCCTGAACACTTTCACCAACAAATCATCAAGGCATCTTTATCAAAACATTAGAAATGGAATTGTGAGAACTGGAACACCACCAAAGATACCAAACAGTATCACAATAGCCAAGAATAATCAGTCATATTGCCAACAATGCAATCATTAGTATTCAACCTGCTACTCCCCCTGAACCAGTGCTTCTTCTTAACTTGTGCAACCTGAATAGGTTCATCAGTAAGTCATCAGCAACAATCTCTGCATGAACTGTCCTTATATCTGAATTATAAGTCTTTCACCTTAACAATGAATACTCTTTATTCAACAAGCAAACAAGACTCATCCATAATCTTCAACATAAGACATCAAGTATCATATCATCATCATTTAGAACTGAGAAATTAAGCTGATATTGAGCAAACAATATAGTTATTAAAAATCAGACTGATGCTCCCCCTGAACCTCTGCTCCAGATCTTCAGCTAAAAAAAAATTCTCTTATCATCAATGCATACGCGACTGTGTCTACTAGAACTCGCGTGTATACGCGACTTTTGCTAATAGAACCCACGTATGGAAAGTGAAGAATAGAAATTTTTTCACATTCCTTCATCTCCCCCTGAACTTGTACTTCTTGTACCTGTCTTCTTCATATCAGATGCTCTGTCAGAAATACATATAACCAGAACAATCAAATCAATCATGAGAATCATCATACATTGCTCCCCCTGTGATGATACATTACTAAATCTCATAATGTATCCCACATAATTCCTGCAATCAATCAGAGAAGTAAGCTTCAAAAGCATATGACTGGAGTAGGGTCAGAATTCCCTACGTTTCTGATTGGTCCTCCTTCTTTTTCCAAATTTGCTTGAGCTTTCCAACTGTGTGCTGAAAATTGTCCACTTTCCCAAATCTGTTCATCCTGCATTCTTTTTCTACATGTCCATACTTGTTACAAGCATAACATCTCATGTGGCCAGAGAAATAAACATAAGAATCATAATGAGCTTTTCTATTCTTCCTTCTATTACAATTACCAGCTTTGTGACCATATTTGTTGCATGAAAAACAATATCCCTTAAAACAACCTGAGTACCTTTCTGAATAGAATCTGTTTGATTGTGGCTGAATTGTTCTGCTTTTGCAATTTGCTGCAACATGCCCATTATTATGACATTTAAAACATTCAACGTTCTTGAATGAATTCCTTTGAGAATTCATGATTGTTGGTTGATCTTTTGTCTCTTTCAACACTTCAGATTTTGCACTGACATCTTCTGAATTTTTAGCACTTCCTTGTGAGCTAGATTCTCCTTTAACAGTTTCATGGAAACCAAGACCAAGTTTGATAGAAGGAGACCTTTGACTACTAATAATATTGTCCAAAATCTTAGTACTATCTTGAAACCTCAAAAGTTTAACCTTTTCCTCTAATTTACCTTTGAGAACGTTTACCTCAAACTCCAGGGCTTGACATTGCTTTGTCATGCTTTCTTCTTTCCTTCTTCCATCTTCTACTTGATCATTCAGATTTAGAATCTCTTCTTTCAACCAATTTTCATTTTCTTCACATGTTTTTTGCAGCTCTTCATTCTTCTTCTTCGATGCTTTGAGATCTTCTTTCAGAGATATGTTTTCTGCTTCAAGTCCTGCATTCTTCTATTTTTATTTATCCAGGTCTTCTTTGAGGGAAATTATTTCTGCTTCAAGTCCTTCCTTTTCAAATGATTGTAGAGGTTCCTCACTCTTCTTACTTGATGCTTCAAGTTCTGCTTGCAGAGAGATGATTGCGGCTTCAAATTCTGCTTGTAGAGAGATGATTCCAGCTTTAAGACCTTCATTCTTCCTTTTTTATTTTTCCAGATCTGATTTTAGAGAAACGTTTTCTGCTTCAAGCCCTTTACATTGATTGGTTACATTTTCATACAACCTTTGATACGTGTTCATCTATTCTTTTATTCTAGAGATTAACTCTTTGTTGATAGAATCCTTTTCTTTATATGATATAAGTTGATCTTCAACTCTGATCTTGATAGCTTCTTCTAGATCCATCACATTACTTTCACTCTCTTCACCATTGTATGCATAGGAAAGTGAATCACAAGAATAATACTCAATACCTGTTTTATCTTCTTCATTTTCTCCTGCACAAGTTTTCTAAACTATCTTCATTTCAGTGGCCTTCTTCTTTTGCTTCTTTGCCATGAGCACTTGTAGAGCTTCGTCAGAAACTTTTGCATCCATACTGTCACTTCCACTATCATAACCCTTGCATATACAGTTAAGTAAAATACAAGAACAAAGATCAATACCTGTTTCATCTCCTTCAATTTCTGCTATACATGATTTCCGAGGCATCTTCTTTCTTTGAGTAACCTTCTTATTTTGCTTCTTTCCCATTGCGACGGATCTCCTTCAAGCGATCAAGCTTCTGTAGAAGGACCATGCTCTGATACTTATTGTTGGGAAAAATACTGAGAGGGGGGGTGAATCAGTATTTACTGCATACTCAAACTTTTCACTTTTTCATTCCTTAAAACCCATACGCTACTTTCATTTAGTAAACCCGCGTATACACGCGGATATCCTTCATGCAACTCGCGTAAACACAGAGATCTAATTATGTAATTAGTTCTTTGCTTATATCATTCCATTAGTCATTCATCAAATGTTCAATAAACAGTAAACATGTGCAGTAAGAACAGAATAAACCATCACACAAAGCATCACACATGAACACCAGGATTTTTAGGTGGAAACCCAAGTCGGAAGAAAACCACCGCTGTACTTGCTCAACCTTCAATATTTTATTATAGACAAAACATCTTACAACATATGTGCTGGTGCAGACTCTACCAGCACGCAGGCACCTACCTGCGCTCGTTTACCAGCCTCTCCTGGAAGGGAGCTCCTACCCGCTGACTCGTTTACCAGCCTCTCCTGGAAGGGAGCTACAACCCCCTGCTCTCGTTTAGCAGCCTCACCTGGAAGGGAGCTACGACCCCCTGATCTCATTTACCAGCCTCACCTAGAACGGAGCTACCACCCCTTGACTGAAGGCTACAACCCTCAGCACCTCTATGGACCACGTTTCATCAATTTTCACACTGGATCCAAAGCTTCCTTTAGGACACCACTTGCAGGCCACATTTCATCATATTTTCATACTGCACCCTTTCCATACTTTTAAGCACAGTCAACCATGAAACAGATACATATAACTCACTGATAGATATCAGTAAACCAGTAGAACAGATCAGACATTTCTTACCACAGACTTCAGCAAACCCTAGTTTTCATACACGCTTTCCTTTCACTGATGTCGCGTATATACGCGCTTTCTACCATACAAACCCGCGTATACTTCTGTATAAATTACAGAGCTATTTCATTGCGCATACGCGCTTTCTCTTCAGTGAAGCCGCGTATATACGTGCTTCCTCTTCGGTGAACTAGCATATGGATCTTCAACCATTACAGAGCTGCATACTTCTTCAGATCAGATATTTATTTTAGATTCAACCCTTTACTTCAGACAGATGTTCGCCTCATCATAGATCTAATCACTCCATAAACAGATCTAGCAAATACAGATACATTTCAGATCTAGATATCCTGCTTCATCATTTCTTCATAGGTGCATCATAGATTCAGATCTATCATCAAACCTTTACCCTTTCCATACAGATATACTTCACAGAGAAGTATTCATTCAAGCTCAGACATCTTGCTCCCACGCTTCCTCATTTGCATAATGAATTTCATCTCTTTATATAGGTTTATCCTTTTTCAATACCATGAGCCCCTTTTTCAATACCATGAGCCAAAACAATACCATGAGCCCAAAACTACATTACTTCCGATGGTATTCCTGGACGGGGTCAATTAGGCGGATCATTAACCAATACAATGGGTCAATACCATGGTGGTTACCCCCAGGTTTGCATTTTAAGAGCACTTTTGCCCATACGCGACTTGTCACGTTCTTTCCCGCGTGCATACGCGACTTCCCCTAGACATATCCACGTATGCCTAGAGACATACTCTTTTTCATCATATAAATAGCACATGCTGAAATCCCTTCTTCATTGCCTTTTGTACTCACTGTAGATACATCATATTTCCTTCATCAAGGACATATTCTATCAAGCACAACTTCATCAAGTAAGTTGTCATCATCTTCATCAAGTGGGTTGCCTTTAGCATCATATTGTCAACAAACATCATACCATATCAGATTTAAATCATTTACCAAGTCCATCAAGTCAAGAATAACTTCATCAGGTGGTTTGCCATCAAGGACAACACATTTCAACAGTCGCATGTCTTCATCTTCATTCAGTGGGTTGCTATCAAGGACAACACTCTGCATCATATTTCCAACAATCTCCCCCTTTGGAATTGATGGCAACCACGATGGTGTTTTGTTACTACAACAGATAGGTACATTAAGAATATAATGACACCATGTCACTCTCTCCATTTTTGACACCATTTAAACACCATGTCACTCTCCCCCTTTGACATCAAGGGCAAAGGGCGGATCAAAACCAACATACTCTCCCCCTTTTCTGCTCATGTGGAAGAAGCGTTCTACAGCTCTGATATGTACTGAAGTGACCAAGCTCCCCCTGAGTTCATGCTGAATCTTCAAACATATTTTTCAGTAAAGTACATGACTCTATGAACTTCCTATCACCAATGACTCATACTTACATCACATATCCAACCAAGTGGATTTACATATAAGACTCAAGTACCCAACCAAGTGGGTTTACACATTTCAATTCAGCTACCCAACCAAGTGGGTTTACAAAATTTGACTCAGCTACCCAACCAAGTGGGTTTACAAATTTGACAAGTCCTTACATGACTGAATATTACAATTTTACAACATGGGTCTCAATAAGACCTTTTCATCAAACTACAAATATAACTTTAAGACCAACACTAGAAATTCCTCAAGAAAGAGAACATATTTCAGAACCATCATAATGCCAACACTACATTATACTCAGCAAAGCTAATGCTCCCCCTGAATCTGTGCATCCATGCATCCTTTTCATATGACTAAGGCTCCCCCTTAGTTTTTGCTTCCTGAACACTTTCACCAACAAATCATCAAGGCATCTTTATCAAAACATTAGAAATGGAATTGTGAGAACTGGAACACCACCAGAGATACCAAACAGTATCACAATAGCCAAGAATAATCAATCATATTGCCAACAATGCAATCATTAGTATTCAACCTGCTGCTCCCCTTGAACCAGTGCTTCTTCTTAACTTGTGCAACCTGAATAGGTTCATCAGTAAGTCATCAGCAACAATCTCTGCATGAACTGTCCTTATCTCTGAATTATAAGTCTTTCACCTCAGCAACGAATACTCTTTATTCAACAAGCAAACAAGACTCATCCATAATCTTCAACATAAGACATCAAGTATCATATCATCATCATTTAGAACTGAGAAATTAAGCTGATATTGAGAAAACAATATAGTTATTAACAATCAGACTATGACAGACCAACCTCTGTCCATCTTCGCCCAAAAAAATTCTCTATCATCAGCGGTGACACAATTTGTCTTACCGGAACTCGGCTAAGTACACGACTTTTGCTAATAGAACCCGCGTATGGAAAGTGAAGCATAGAAATTTTTCACATTCCTTCATCTCCCCGAACTGTACTTCGCATCGTCTTCTTTCATCGATGCTCCTCGTCGTAATATAAAATAAACAATCAAATTGACCATGAGAATCATCACATTGCTCCCCCGTGACGATACACACAAATCTCTTACAATGTAAGAAACATCATTCCTGCAGTCAATAAGAAAAGTCAGCTTCAGAAGCGGATGACTGCAGTAGGGTCAGAATTCCCTACGTTTCTGATCGGTCTTCTATCTTTTTCAAAATTTGCTTGAGCTTTCCAGCTGTGTGCTGAAAATTGTCCACTTTCCAAGATCTGTTCATCCTGCATTCTTTTTCTACATGTCCATACTTGTTACAAGCATAACATCTCATGTGGCCAGAGAAATAAACATAAGAATCATAATGAGCTTTTCTATTCTTTCTTCTATTGCAATCAGTTGCTTTATGACCATACTTGCTGCATGAAAAACAATATCCTTGAAAACAACCCTGAAAGTACCTTCTCAATAGAACGTTTTGATTGCATTTAATTGCCTGCTTAATGAATTTCCACGTAAACATGCCCATAATTATGACATTTAAAGCATTCAACATTATTGACTGATTTCCTTTGAGGTTTCATCATTGTTGGTTGACCTTTTGTTTCTTTCAACACTTCTGGTTTTGCATTGACATCCTCTGAATTTTTAGCACTTCCTTGTGAGCTAGATTCTCCTTTAACAGTTTCATGGAAACCAAGACTGCTTCTGATAGAAGGAGACCTTTAATGAATAAGAATTTATTGTCTGCAATCTTAGTACCATTCCTGAAAACCTCAAAATTTTAACTTCCTCTAATTTACCTTTGAGAACGTTTACCTCAAACTCCATGGCTTGACATTGCTTTGTCATGCTTTCTTCTTTCCTTCTTCCATCTTATACTTGATCCTTCAGATTTAGAATCTCTTCTTTCAACCAATTTTCATTTTCTTCACATGTTTGTTGCAGCTCTTCATTCTTCTTCTTCGATGCTTCGAGATCTTCTTTCAGAGATATGTTTTCTGCTTCAAGTCCTGCATTCTTCTTATTTGATTTATCCAGGTCTTCTTTGAGGGAAATGATTTCTGCTTCAAGTCCTTCCTTTTCAAATGATTGTAGAGGTTCCTCACTCTTCTTACTTGATGCTTCAAGTTATTCTTGCAGAGAGATGATTGCGGCTTCAAATTCTGCTTGTAGAGAGATGATTCCAGCTTTAAGACCTTCATTCTTCCTTTTTGATTTTTCCATATCTGATTTTAGAGAAACGTTTTCTACTTCAAGCCCTTTACATTGATTGGTTACATTGTCATACAACCTTTGATACGTGTTCATCTGTTCTTTTATTCTAGAGATTAACTCTTTGTTGATAGAATCCTTTTCTTTATATGATATAAGTTGATCTTCAACTCTGATCTTGATAGCTTCTTCTAGATCCATCACATTACTTTCACTCTCTTCACCATTGTATGCATAGGAAAATGAATCACAAGAATAATACTCAATACCTTTTTTATCTTCTTCATTTTCTCCTGCACAAGTTTTCTGAACTATCTTCATTTCAGTGGACTTCTTCTTTTGCTTCTTTGCCATGAGCACTTGTAGAGCTTCGTCAGAAACTTCTGGATCCATACTATCACTTCCACTATCATAACCCTTGCATATACAGTTAAGTAAAATACAATAACAACGATCAATACCTGTTTCATCTCCTTCAATTTCTGCTATACATGATTTCCGAGGCATCTTCTTTCTTTGAGTAACCTTCTTCTTTTGCTTCTTTCCCATTGCGACGGATCTCCTTCAAGTGATCAAGCTTCTGCAGAAGGACCATGCTCTGATACCAATTGTTCGGAAAAATAATGAGAGGGGGGGGGTGAATCAGTATTTACTACATACTCAAACTTTTCACTTTTTCATTCCTTAAAACCCATACACTACTTTCATTTAGTAAACTCGCGTATACACGCGGATATCCTTCATGCAACTCGCGTATACACAGAGATCTAATTATGTAATTAGTTCTTTGCTTATATTATTCCATTAGTCATTCATCAGATGTTCAATAAACAGTAAACATGTGCAGTAAGAACAGAATAAACCATCACACAAAGCATCACACATGAACACCAGGATTTTTAGGTAGAAACCCAAGTCGGGAGAAAACCACCGCTGCAGTTGCTCAGCCTTCAATATTTTATTATAGAGAAAACATCTTACAACATATGTGCTGGTGCAGACTCTACCAGAACGCAGGCACCCACTTGCGCTCATTTACCAGCTTCTCCTGGAAGGGAGCTCCTACCCCCTGACTCGTTTACCAGCCTCTCCTGGAAGGGAGCTACGACCCCCTGCTCTCATTTACCAGCCTCACCTGGAAGGGAGCTACGACCCCCTGATCTCGTTTACCAACCTCACCTGGAAGGGAGCTACCACCCCCTGACTGAAGGCTACATCCCTAAGCACCTCTATGGACCACGTTTCATCAATTTTCACACTGGATCCAAAGCTTCCTTTAGGACACCACTTGCAGGCCACATTTCATCATATTTTCATACTGCACCCTTTCCATACTTTTAAGCACAGTCAACCATGAAAAAGATACATATAACTCACTGACAGATATTAGTAAACCAACAGAACAGATTAGACATTTCTTACCACAGACTTCAGCAAACCCTAGTTTGCATACGCGCTTTCCTTTCATTGATGTCGCGTATATACGCACTTTCTACCATACAAACCCGCGTATACTTCTGTACAAATTACAGAGCTATTTCATTGCGCATACGCGCTTTCTCTTCAGTGAAGCTGCGTATATACGCGCTTCCTCTTCAGCGAACTAGCGTATGGATCTTCAACCATTACAGAGCTGCATACTTCTTCAGATCAGATATTTATTTCAGATTCAACCCTTTACTTCAAACAGATGTTCGCCTCATCATAGATCTAATCACTCCATAAAAAGATCTAGCAAATACAGATACATTTCAGATCTAGATATCCCGCTTCATCATTTCTTTATAGGTGCATCATAGATTCAGATCTATCATCAAACCTTTACCCTTTCCATACATATATACTTCACAGAGAAGTATTCATTCAAGCTCAGACATCTTGCTCCCACGCTTCCTCATTTGCATAATGAATTTCATCTCTTTATATAGGTTTATCCTTTTTCAATACCATGAGCCCCTTTTTCAATACCATGAGCCCAAAACTACATTACTTCCGATGGTATTCCTGGACGGGGTCAATTCAGCGGATCATTAACCAATACAATGGATCAATACCATGGTGGTTACCCCCAGTTTTTCATTTTAAGAGCACTTTTTCCCATACGCGACTTGTCACGTTCTTTCCCGCGTGCATACGCGACTTCCCCTAGACATATCCGCGTATGCCTAGAGAGATACTCTTTTTCATCATATAAATAGCACATGCTGAAATCCTTTCTTCATTGCCTTCTGTACTCACTATAGATACATCAGATTTCCTTCATCAAGGACATATTCTATCAAGCACAACTTCATCAAGTAAGTTGTCATCATCTTCATCAAGTGGGTTGCCTTTAGCATCATATTATCAACAAACATCATACCATATCAGATTTACATCATTTACCAAGTCCATAAAGTCAAGAATAACTTCATCAGGTGGTTTGCCATCAAGGACAACACATTTCAACAGTCGCATGTCTTCATCTTCATTTAGTGGGTCGCCATCAAGGACAACACTCTGCATCATATTTCCAACAACTTGTTCAAAACATTGTTCATCAAGCACATAAAAGTGGCAGGGGCATTTTTCAAACCAAAAGGTAGGACTACAAATTCGTAGTGACCATACCTGGTTCGAAAAGATGTTTTACTAATGTCTTCCTCCTTAATTCTGAGTTGGTGATAACCAGTCCTCAGATCAATCTTAGAAAATACAGAAGCCCATCTTACTTGATGAAAAATGTCATCAATTCTGGGCAATGGGTATCTGTTTTTTATTGTCAACTTATTCAGATGACGGTAATCAATGCACATTCTAAAAGTTCCATCCTTCTTTTTCACGAATAGCACTGGTGCTCCCCAAGGTGACACACTTGGTCTGATATAACCTTTATCCAATAATTCTTGCAATTTCATTTTCAACTCCATGAGTTCAGGGTGGCTCATTCGGTAAGGGGCTCTAGAAACGGGTGTTGCTCCTGGCACCAAATCGATGGAAAAATCGATTTGTCTTTTGTGGGGAAGATGAGGAATCTCATCCGGAAAAAATTCTTTGAAATCCTTTACCACTAGTAAGGTGTCTAGCAGGATTTCTTCAGGTTGCTGTCCTAATTCCTCAACATGTACAACATATACTTGATATCCTTTTTTAGCTGTTCTTTTTAATTGCAGAGCTGATATTTGTCTTACAGAAATTGGTTTTGGTTTTCCTTTGAAAAGGGTCTCTCCTCCTGATCTAAGCAATGAAAAGTTTTATCCCAACAGTTCATCATAGCCTTTCTCTTTTCTAACCAGTCCATTCCTATCAGCAAGTCATATGAGCCTAAGGGAAAAATGTTTAAGTTTACTTATGTCTTAAAATCATTTAATTTAATTGGTCTTTGAGGTAACTTATGAGTTACTTTTCTCTTGGTACCAGCGGCTAACTGGACCAACCAAGACTGCGAAAATTTTTCAGTCTTTAGATTGCATTTCTCTACAACTTGTGGACTAATGTAACTCAAAGAAGCACCTGGATCAATTAAAACTGTAATAGCTTGGTTAACAATATTTCCTTCCATCTCAACCATGGTAGCCTGGTGTTTAGCTTTCCGATTCTCCAAGGCTGCACTGATAGTGGGTATGTTCCTTGCTATATCATTCACTGTGGTAGCTTCTCGATCTCTCATAACCATCTGAATATTTTGGTGTGGATATTACCTCAACAAATGAGGTTCTCCGCAGCCCCAACATTTCAAAGGCTCCCGCATTTTAGTTGTTTCTTCCTTCTTATTATCTCCATCTAGCTGTTTGGAACCAACTTGGGACTGAGCAGTTTGAGTTTCCTTTGGTTTATTAAATTTCTTCCACTGATGATCCCTACCAAAATTCTTCAAGTAAGTTGGTTTATGTTTCTTTCCTTTGAACTCACCCTTGTTTACTTGGCTTTTCCCATGCTCACCCTTTCCTTTAAACTGCTGGTAACATAATCTAGCTTTCCTCACTACTTCATCCATAGTTTTTGGATTATCGAACTCTATCTTCTCCTTGTACACAGTAGGTAAACAGTTCAAAAAGCTTTGTACTTTTTCCTTCTCCTCATGAATATAAGGAACATACTTTAACAGATTTGTAAACTTGGTGACAAAATCATCTATGGTGAGTTGTCCCAATCTGAGTTCATGGAACTCCTTTTCTTTATCATCATAATAACGTTCGTTCAAATAGTGGTTTTTAAACTTGACTTGGAAATCTTCCCATGTCATTATTTTTTCATCAATGGCATGGACCATTTTCGTCTCCTCCCACCACAAAGTAGCCTTACCCTGCAACTAGTAGACATCTATTCTGGCCTTTAAATTTCTCTCATATTCATAGACATGCAAATACTTAATCATATTCAACAACCATGCCTCACCATCTTCCTCCTTCTCCCCATCATAGGAGGGAGGTTTAATTTTTCGGAATTCACCCTGTAATTCCTTCCTCTGTTTAGACTGGTGTCTATTAGTGTCATCTTCCTTAGAATCATCATAAAACTTTCCTTTCTTCCTCTTTCCATAACCTTCACCTTCTTAGTTGTTCCGCGAATTCAGTTCTCTTATGAGCTTTTCCTGCTCCTCACTGGCTAATGACAGCCTGTCATTTTGGCTTCTTAGCTCAGCCATTTCCCGTTGCAACCTGTGCAACATACTCATCAAAGGAGCATTGGGATCTGGTGTGCTATCTTCATCACACAGATCAACATAAATCGCATCTCCTTCAGCCATTGAATTTTCAGTTCTAGTACCACTGTACACTAAACAGAACACATCAGTAACAGAAAATTTTCCAAAAAGAAAAAAATAATTTATACGGTGAGCACACAACAACAGCCCAGTTTTTCAAACATGAGCTCTAATACCATTTGTCATATCTCCACTAAAAAAAAAAAAATTTCTTACTGTAATAATAATTTTTTCATAAATTTTCTATGTTGTAATTCCACTTACAGTAAGTTTTTCTACCCTTTTAACTAATGTAGATGACGCTACATATACCTTAATTTCCCGCAATTAATTTTTCATTTACTTTTGGACTGTACTCTTCAGACCAGAGATCCCTTTCATGGTTCTCTCTTCTACTGCTTCTATATATATATCAATACCCCTATAAATGATTTGCATCCTCTCCAATTCTTTTGTCAACCTATTTAACCCTATTTGGTATAAGGATCAATTTAACTTTTGTTTTTCCTTGACCCTCACACTTCATTTAATTAACTCCATATAATATGCATCCCATCTTGACATTTAACAATTGTAACTTATGTCATGCTTAGTCGGGCATATGCATACATATGGTTGTGGCATTTTACTATCTCATTTCAATGCTACAAGCGATAGTCTTTGTAATGTGTCGCATGATGCTATAGTAACTCCAACATCGTATACGATATCATTGGGGACTTTAGGATTTGTAGTTATCATTTTGTGTACATGACACATAACATCCTTTTATGAAATTATGGTCAATACTTTGTTTGATTTACATGGTATGTATATAGCTATGCCCTTACCGCCATGGTGAGCATATGGCAAATTTTTGTATTGACATTAAGGTTTTCGACTAACATAGAATCGTTATGGAAATTTCTCTACGTGGCTCTATGTTGTTCATTTCCCCTAACGCATTGAATTCTAAAGTGCCCTCTACGTTAATGACTCAGTCAGATCAGACTTTTAAATACATCGGAATTTCATTGGTGCTCTTCAAATTTATTTGAGGTTGTTGTGGTTTTCGATTAAACCACCAAGATTGACATTTTTGTATGCCTCGACATCTGAACTCCGTATAGAGTTTTAAGTCACTTGTACTGTGACAACTGCAGTTCATTTAAGTGACAAGAAGAACGAGTTGAGTGTTGCATTTTTTATTTATTGTTATTCCGTCGCTTTCCATGTGATCGCGTCCTGCATAATGCATGTATGAATCTAGTCCATGTGATTTATGTGGTTGGCATTTGTATCGATGTTTTATCACAATATTCATAACAGAGGTCGATGTCTAGATCGATGCCTCGACTCCCCGATCCTTACACATGGATGGTTGGATCTACTCACTGATTAGGTTTCATTTTCCCATAAAATTTCCCCGCCTACGTTCTATTCCTCCTTCCATTGCATTTGTGCTATCGGTTGTCATCAGTGCTCTGCCTCTATACGAAGACGTTTTGTTCATAGGTATGAATCTACTGCTTGTCTTATGAATACATGTAGTAAATTTATTCCAACTCTAACGAGATGGGTTCAGATTGGCATTCTGTGGTGAACATTGTATGAGATATGGTTTCATTCCAATCGATTTCACTCTATTCTTCATTTAATTCTAGTGTTACCATCAATTTCTATTTTGATTTGTTTTTGGTTTATGTTTCTTATGGAAATCGATTTCCACTTCCTCGATTTACGTCTTATATGAGTTATGGGTTCGTCTTTGGCAAGTTGGGTGTCGTTCCTCAGCTAGAGTCTTACGCCAATGCAAATTTCGGCTGAGTCTCCTCAGCCCTCCTTGCATTTACCCTTAGCAGGAATTTTTCTCAGGTGATTATTCCTCTATTAAAATTCTTATTCGTATTTTTTTCTTATGTTCAAGTGACCGTCATCATTTTTGGTATCTAAATTCTCTTTCCTCACACAGAGCCATTTAATTCTTACGCGGTAGTCATTGGGGTACGTATATTTTCGTTCGACCTTCCTTAACCTCTATTAACTCCTTTGTTTCTATACTGGTTAATACCCTTACTCATATGCTTTTGTCTCGGTTGATTTTGCAGGTAATTCCTACTTTGGAGTGCCTTTGTTTTCGATTTGAAACTCCTGTACTATTTTCCCGTGGTCCATTGACACCAAGATTATTCTCTTTTATTACAGGTCAGTATGAATGACTCATTTTCCTTCTTATATGGAACCATGTATTCCGAGAGTTAGCCATTATTTGCTGGAGAGAAATATACCGAGAATTTCCTCGGGAAAATTTACCCAATGTAATTTGTAATATAGTACACAAGTAGTGGAGATTCTCTAACATGAATCTCGACACCAGAATACTTTTTTCCCTTTGTCAGGGGTTCATTTTCTATTTTTTCTTGTTTCCACAGCCTGCAAATTTCCTTAGGGCTTTTATATACACATTCAGAAGTATTTTTTCTTTTGAACATTTGTAATGTTTGTAATAATCATTCTTATAACACTTTTCTGTAAGGATTTTCAAAATATATATGTATATATCTGGCTGAATGTCCTTAAACTAACAGTATGTACCTATAATTTACATTACTTCTACAGTTGTGAAGTGCATCTGTATTTTCATAAAACAGATTTTTTTACTATGGAGTCAATACATTTCGATTAGGACAGCTTGTATATGTCAATTACTATATTAGAGGAATAGGTTCTCTTTTGGTTCTGTGTTAACTGTTTGAATGAATAATAATTTCTGTACATAGTAAAAAATTTCACAATGGGTACAGTATATCAAAGAAATTGTTATAAAACTGTTTGATATTTTTTTTTCTCAACAAATAATTTTTCTTGAATGCTACAGATAAGAGGACTCCATAATGATGTAATAGCATTACTTTGTCTCTTTTCATACATTTATCAGCTAGTATATTTTCTGATTTGAGTTTATATTCTACATGTCCAGCATACCATATACTACAACAGAAGTACATTTTTATATCTGTTCACAGTACCCTACTATTTTCTAATGCACTGTATAACTTAATTGATCATAAATATTTTCATTAACTTTAAATTTATTTACTCTGCTAATATGCATGAATGTACACAAAGTATAATTTAGTTGCAACTACTAGATATGATTATGGAAATTCTATATCTTTCTATTCTACTATTTGTTCCTTATAAAGAAGCAGATTAAAGTTACACTTATAATTATACCCAGGAGTCCTTTATTTCCTATATCCAGATTTAAGCCAATCAATGGTTTAGAGACTCTGGCTAATAGTAATCCCTGGGATTTTTCCTTACTACAATACAGAGAAGAAGAAGATTTATTTCTTCTATTTAATTCTGTGAAATGTAAGGAAGATAGTAACACAATAACTAAATTAACCATAATCACTACATCATTTTTTCATCTTGACTAACCGCATCAAACTTAATCATTCATAAAATCTATGTACATACCACTTTTGTGCAGACCAATCCTCCCAACCTTAGAGTTCCTCTGTCTCCAGAACTCAACCCAAGCTGAGATCCTCTCCTAGAACAGACCAACCCCCAATCTGTTCTGGAGTATCGTATTTAAGCTTATGCTCCCCAAAGTATGTTTCTAATTCTGCGTCCAAAATTACAAGATGCTTTTATTCCTGTTTGTCTAGGCTTCCCTTATTTAGGGACTTTTAAAGCTGCTTTCTTCTTTTCCAGCTTTTTACCTCTTCCCAACTACTCTCCACCTCATTGGGGAAATCTATATTTTTCCTCAAAAATCTAAATTAGAAATAAATTCTTTCAAGGATTTTTGAAATATTTTTGGGGATAGTATTTGCCTCTTTCCACACCTCATGGATTTGGAAAGTGATCTCAAAATTTTCATTTGGTCAATATGCACAGAAATATTTTATTTATTTTTCATAATTAAATAATTAATTACATCCACACAATACTTATCCATTGGGGTCCACTCCCCTTTGGATTTAAGTTCAACTGTCTAACTTGAAAAACATAAAACTAGGGGTGTTACATAGAGCTAAGGTCAAGGTCATAGGCAGCTGGAAGATCACTATTGTTTCAAGTCAAGGAAAATTGGTTGTTTATGAATTATTTGAAGTTTGAATCAATCAAGAGAAAATAAAAGTAATAAAGAGTTGAAATTTGAATGTGGGATCAAAGGAAAGTTTGGGAACTCGAATACCTTTGTGAACAAGACTGATTTTTTTGGTAGATCTTCCTCAGGAGGTTCTGAGGGCTAGTAT
The DNA here is from genome assembly GCA_034641835.2 of Pinus albicaulis. Taxonomy (NCBI): domain Eukaryota; kingdom Viridiplantae; phylum Streptophyta; class Pinopsida; order Pinales; family Pinaceae; genus Pinus; species Pinus albicaulis. The sequence goes on from CM076578.1 coordinate 671,900,521, forward strand.
AAGGCTACAACATCAGCTAACAAATATGAAACTTTGTGCTACAGATTCGAGGGTTCTGGAGTATTTTAAGAGGCCTAAAAACCTCTACAGGAATCTTGAGAAGAGGCCTAACGTAGGTCGTAGTTTCTATCTCAATTTTCAAGAAAGGTGAGTTTTATAGTCTTAAGTTTGGAAGGTCTAGAGTGGCTTAGAAGAAGAACTTTAAGCCAGGGAATAATTCACCTGGAAACTAAAAGGAGATCACAAGTTGGAGTGGAATTTTAAGCCTAGTCTCAATATTTTTGTAGTGATTGTTGTAAGCCCTAACCAGAGGACCAAAGTTGCAGATTATTTACATAGGTCAATAGCCTGAAGAAAAGTACCAAATCTATTGTTAAAATAGTGAATTTAAGATATGTTGATGAGAAGGCATCCACAATTATTTGGAATAGAATAAGTTTGAGTTGGAAATTTTGTAGTGGTAAGTACATTGTACCCTAACAAGAAGATAAAAGGAGCAAAAGCTTGTCATCTTAGTCATGGGACCATTTAAAACAAGCCTACAATTAAATTGAACCTTAAAGGCGTCATCAAATTCAAGTAATGTCTGTATTTCTCTGTATGTATCAAGCATCTAATACTATGTCTTCATTCTACGAAGAAAGAAATAAGCTCGATGGGACATCCAACTTCCAAGCATGGAAGAACAAGATAGATCTTATCCTCATAAAAAATGATGTCATGGACCATGTTATAGGAAAAGTTGCAAAACCATATAAGAGCAGCACCAAATAATGGAACAAATAATTCAAGTATGAAACAAGGGATCAAAGAATCCTTATTGAATCAATCAGGGATCACCTTATTCCATTTGTTGCAGAATTGGCTAAGGAAAGAGACATCTATGACAGGTTGACTAATATATATGCAGTAATAAATTCAATACAAAATGTATCTTTGAGGAGTCGCTTGTACAAGTAAAGGCTATACTATGATGAAGACATCTCCTCATACCTAGTGAAGACATCTCAGTTGAGGGATCAATTCCAAGCTCCTATATAAATTGCAAATGGAAAATTGAAAACCTGTGTGCTCAATGTTCTACCTCCAAAATGGAACACTTTTGTGACTAGTATCTGCTCATGGAAAGATACTCCAAGATTATTTGTGGTCTCAATGCATCTTATAAGAGACTAAATATAAGGCAAAGGATGACACTGATCCCAATGGTAAGTCTTAATCCTTTGCTACTAAAGTTAAGAAATTGAGTAAAGGGAAGTTTAGGAAGTTTGAACATCATCAAAAGAAGATAAATATATCTAGAATACAATGATTTGAATGTAATGAGTGTTGGGTCAATTTACTAGGTAAACTAACATAAGTATTTAATTATCAATTTGGGTTTGTAAAACTTGGAAGCATGTCCAAAATATATGGATTTCAATTATAGTCAATTTTAGAAGACAAATTATAGAACTTGAAATAAATTCATATTACAAATATAAAATTTAACTAAGTAATTTCTAATTTTCATGAGAAGAGGCTCCTAACCTAGGAGAACCAGCTTGACCTTCTCTACAATACTACTTCATGAACAGAAATCAAAATCACTGATGAAAAAAAACTTATGATGCATAAAAGAATAAGAGAAGAGGCTCCTAGCTAAGGAAGTGCATGTTGTCCTTCTTTATAAGTTTATTCATAATTAATACCATTGTATGAAAACGTGAAATTCAAAAAGTAACTTAATCAAAAGAAAGGAAGATGAATTCTAGTTTCTATTCTTTGATCAGATAGAAGGAGAGTTTAAATTAAACACTGGTTTGAACCTTCATATGTAGATTATAATTTAAACTAAGATTCATGAGCAAACATAAGAGATTTCCATACATCTAAATAACTATGTAAACATGAAACAAAACTAGTTTATGAAATTTCAGCTAAATTAACGAGAAAGTGTACTTAGCTCGGCATGGGGGGCCTCCACCCTTAACTTTCACACTGAAATTACTTCTCAACTACTGTAGCTTAATCAATCATTCATCACATTGAACAACAGAAAGAAGATATAACTGGTTTCTCCAATTAGAAGTCTCAAAATGAAATCATACAAATTATCCATGTTCATGCCTTTAATGTTTTTGGCTTAAATAGAAAAATATTAAACAAACTTGACTAAAATGTCTCTAACACTCATATATATATCCTAATCCCATCTATATTGGTTGAACTCATCCTTCAGTTTCCTTTTAAACAACCCCCACCTAGAGAAACTCAATTACCAGCTCAGCCAGTAGAAAATCCAAGTAACAAAGTGGATAAACCAGCATACAATGTCGAAGAAGCAACATATTTTCCTACATACTCTATTCTTCCCATAAATATGTCCACTAAAAGTCTGGGAAAGTGTTACAAAAATATTCTCCACCAATCATAGAAGAAAAAAATGAACAAGGATAACAAACTGAAAAATCTCATCTAGGAAATCAAATTCAGAAAGGAAAATCTATTATGACTTAAACACCACCCTATCCAAAGAGGTTAGTAGAGCAAAAAATTCCAATGTATCTTCTTGAATTTTATATTTTGGATGAATTAAAGAATTTTTATGTCAAAATTCCTTTGTTACAAGCTAGAAAAGATATTCCAATTTATGCAAAAATAATAGAGTTATGCATCAATAAAACTAGCAGAAGGAAAAGAGATCCACTCACAATCCATTTAATTGGCAAATTAGCTAGTCTCATGTCAACAAAAACAACAATTGAAAAATATATTGACCCTAGGATCCCTATGGTTACCATCTCGATCAATAATTTTTCAGTTCCAATCACTTTAATGGATTTGGGAGCAGTTATAAATGTTATGACTACAAAAACTATGAAACACTTGAAATTGCACAATATTAGACCTACTACTACAATTTTGGAGCTTGCAGATCGATCTAAAGTTGTACCAGAGAGAATATTAGAAGATATCAGTGTTTCTTTGGATTAATGGGATTATCCAATAGACTTTATAATCTTGCAGCCAAAAACAAATTTAGGACGCCATCCTTTAATTCTAGGCATACTATGGTTAGCCACAGAATATGCCTTCATTGGATGCAGATCAGGAAGTATGATTATAGCACATGGGGATGAAAGGAAACATGTTACACTCTATCCTCCAACATAATCTCCTCTTTATTATCATGGATTGATGAACAACAGGAACAAGAAACTCAATATGTTATGAGAATTAATCAAGTCTATAATTTTAGAGAGGAGGAAGAAAATGAGGATCTATTAGACCTTTTCATCTCAGAACTTGATATTTTGGAGCAGCTTAGAATAACACAATACGAAGTTGCAAGTCATCTTTTAAATCAATGTTTAGAGGAAAATTGTACTATTCAATCATTACAAAATTCATTTCAAAGTATTTTTATTGTTAACTCAATTACCAACTCACAGAGTAAAATCAATGAAATCAGTCTTGGAAGGAATTTGAATATTGCTAATAATTTACAATCATCACAAGAACAAGAGGTAGTAGCATTTTTTTAGAATTTTGGCTTTTGTGATCCATCGTACATATTTATAATTATTTCGATAATAATCACATGAAAAATAACGTTGTCAACGCGTTTCAAACCAACCAGTGTGGTTCATCATTAGGACTAGGTGAGAGATCAGATCCAGACATTGGGTTTAAATAGATGTAGAAATGGCTAAACTAGCTGTTAGGATAATGGCTAAACTAGTCGTTAGGATAACAGCTAGTTTGACTCTAAAAAATAAATTCAATTAGTAACGGCTAGTTTTTATTATATTTTTAGATTAAAAATAATAATAATAATAATAATAATAATTTATTAATTTAATAATAATTAAATATATATATATATATATATATATTTATTTATTTATTTATTTTTATTTTTTTGGGGAGGGACAAGGACAAATGAAAAAAGAAAACTACCATCCAGAAAAAAAATTCATAGACCAAGCCTAAAAAACTAAGGCAAAAGAAGAAGGGAAAAAACAAAAGACATTTAAGAATATAAGGCAAGGATCCAACACCTACTGATACTCCAGTCGTCATCTCTATTGAGATTAACAGGACTTTTTTCAATCTCTAAGGCCTCCCTTAACTTACGATCATGAAAATGGTCAATCCTAGAAATGACCTTAGCTTCTTTGATGCAAATATGATGATTAGTCTTTTATACATGCTCAACTAAGGCAGAGGAGCATGATATTCCATGTTTAATGTCAACAGCATGTTCATAAATCCTTTGATTTATAGATCGGCCAATTTCACCAATGTAAGGTGTCACACATGAACAAGGACTAATGTAGACAAATTTCCTAGCCTAGGGTCTACTGGATCTTTAACCGATTTGAGAGAGCTGTGAATTGTGTTAAGGGGCTTAAAAGACGAAGAAACCCTATGTTTCTTAAGGAACCTAGCAATCCTATTAGTGGTTCCCTGAATGAAAGGAAAGCCCACACTGCAAGCCCATTCACTAGGATTTTTTTTTTTTAACTGACAGACCTTTTTTTCTTTAAGGAAAGCTTTAGGGCCCTACGACTTACTATAACCATTTTTACAAAATACATTTAGGATATGGGCCTTTTCTCCTTCAAAGTGAGACTCATCAGAGATTCTCAACACCCTAGTTTCTAAGGTGTTGAGGACACCTAATTTCTAAGCAGGGAAATGATGAGAACTAGCATGAAGATATTTCTTTGTATGAGTTTTCTTTCAAAAAACTTGATGAGAGAAAGAACCATCATCCTTTCTTGAAATAATAACATTGAGGAAAGGAAGGCTACCATCCACCTCATACTCCATGGTGAATTTTATGGAGCGAGATTGACTATTAAGATGAAGGAAAAAGAGATCTAACTTTTTCTTTCCATGAGGCCAGATGACAAAAGTATCATCTAAATAGGAAATAGCATTGTTACATACATATTCAAAATATTTTTCTTGGGATTACACAGACATGAAAGGGATTCATCCAAAGACATGTATTCACCACATCTGCACTGATGATCGTATCAAACCAGTGAGACAACATCAAATAAGAATGAATCCTATGATGAAAGTAGTGAAAGAAGAATTACAGAAATTGTTACAAGTTGGATTCATCTATCCTATTTTTGATAGTCAATGGGTTTCTCCCCTAGTTGTGGTGCCAAAGAAAAATGGAAAGTGGAGGATATCTGTAGACTATAGGGAGCTAAACAAAGCCACATTAAAATATCATTTCCGGTTACCATTTATTAAAAAGGTAATAGATTCATTAGCTAGGAATAAATAATTTTCTTTTCTTGAAGGATTTAGTGGATGCAATCAGATTAAGATAGCATTGGAAGACCAAGATAAAACCACATTTACTTTTCCATGGGGAACATATGCATATAATGTTTTTTTGTTTGGGTTATGTAATGCACCTTCTACTTTTCAAACAGAATTCCTTGCAATATTTACTGATATAATCCATGAATGTGTAGAGGTATACATGGATTATTTCACTGTATATGGAGGAACATTTGATGATTGTTTGAAAAACCTTGAAAAAGTTTTGAAAATATTCATAGAGAAAAATTTATCACTCAATAATGAAAAATGCTTTATTATGTTAACAGAAGGGATAGTATTGGGACATCATATTTCTTCTTCAGGAATCAAGGTGGACCCAATGCCACCAACAACACAAAGGAAGTAATAATATTCTTAGGATATGTGGGGTATTATAGAAGATTCATTGAAAATTTTAGTAAAATAGCTCTACCTCTATTCAAGTTACTTGCAAAAGATGTTGAATTCCAATGGAAAAATAATTTTCAAAATGCATTTCAAATATTAAAATAAAAATTGTCAGTTGCACCCATTCTTGGAGGACCAAATTGGTTAATGCCATTTCATATATATATTGATGCATCTGACACAACTATAGGAGCATCACTAGGACGGAAGGAAAACCAGTTTAATTATGCCATATGATTTATAAGCAAAAATTTAACAACGACAAAATTGAACTATGCAGTCACAGAAAAATAAATGTTAGTTGTAGTGCATGCAATTAATAAGTTTAGGCATTACATAACAGGTTATAAATTATTCATTCACACAGATCATTCATCCATAAGATACTTAATGAACAAAGCAATTACAACTGGCAGAATTGCTTGATGGATGTTATTGATGCAAGAATTTAACATCACTATACAAGATCAACCAGGTAAGGATAATCAAGTAGCAGACTTTATATCAATACTTCATTCACCTGGTAATCCAAATCCTGTTTCAGATAATTTTCTAGATGAACATTTATTTTCTATAATTGTTAAAACTCCATGGTTTGCATATGTGGCCAACTATTTATCATTTGGAATACTACCATCCCATCACACAAATAAACAAAAAATAAATATAATTATAGAAAGTGTTGATATAGTTGAGTCAATGGTGACCTATTTTATACTAGTTATGATCTATTAATAAGAAAATGTGTTAGAGAAGACAAGATTATAGATATTTTTTAAAAATTTCATGACGAGACATGTGGTGGTAATTTTGCAGACAAGCGAACATCATACAACGTGCTCAAACTTGGCTACTACTGACAAGCAATATTCAAGTATTCGAAATCCTATGTTAAGAGATGTGACAATCGCCAAAGAAATGGAATAACTATGATATCAGATGAGATGTCATTAAAGCCACAAGTACTCATAGAACCATTTGATCAATGGGCTCTAGACTTTGAGCGACCAATAAACCCACCTTCAAATAGAAACAAGTACATTCTAGTATGTACAGATTATGTTACTAAGTGGATGGAGGCAAAGGAAGTGGCAAGAGCAACATAAGAAACAATGGTTTCTTTTCTATTTGAGGAAATATTTGTAAGGTTTGGAGTTCTGAGACAAATTCTTACATACTAGGGAGCACAATTCACCTCCAAAATTGTAAGGTATCTTAGGGAAACATATAAAATCAAACACAAAAAATATATTCTATACCATCCCCAAGAAAATGGACAAGTGGAGTCCACTAACAAAGTTTTGGACAATATCATTACAAAACTTTACAGATGAATAGAAAGGACTGGTCGGAAAATTTAAGAGATGCACTTTGGGAATACAATATTACATGGAAGAACACAAATGGATTTAGTCCATATCAGTTGGTATATGGTAAGGAATTCATGTTACCCATTGAATTTCAAATTCATACATATAAAATTGAAAAATAATTGAGAATGGAATTATCTGAAGCGTAACAACAAAGATTGATGTAATTAAATGAACTAGATGAAATAAAACAGCAAGCAATAGAGCACACATCTCTAGTGCAAAAACAGAGAATAAAATGGCATGAAAAATTCATTAAAAATAAAGTTTTTTATAAAGGAGACTGGGCACTACTGTTTGACTCCAAGTTTAAGGATTTCAAAAAAAAAATTACAACTCATTGGCTTGGGCCATATGAGATAGAAGAGATCTTTGACAATGGAGCAGTAAAAATAAAAACAATCGATGAAGCATCAATTTCATTTTTAGTTAATGGACATAGGCTTAAAATCTACAATAAGCCTATCAATAAAGAGGAATTCCTAAAAATAATTTCAATAGAAACTGATATGGAAATAATGGAACGACATAATAATATTCCTTCCTTACTTCCACAATAAGAAAATTATAAAAAAAATGAAAAAAAAATAATAATAATAAAAGAATTTGATTCTGAGAATCCAGGAGACTAGCACAATACAAACTTGAAATCATAACAGAAAACCAACTAGTTTGGCCAATATGGATTCTCTATTTTGTTTTAATTTTACTTTAGTTTTATTTTGCAGAAATAATCCTCCAAGAAATGAAATACTTGAGGAAAAGTCTTAATATAAGAAAAGGGGGAAGTTCGTAATAAAACTATGTAATAGTTTGAGCAATTGTATTGATAAGGGACTTGAAATACATGTCAGAAGGGACCTGAAACATCATTGAAAATATCATGCAAAAGGGACCTGAATTACATGACAAAAGCAACCTGAAACATTATTTACAATATCACTGCAGAAGGGACATGAAGTACATGTTAGAAGGGAGCTGAAACATCATTTACAAATTGCAGAAGGGACCTAAACAACATAACCATTCAAGGAACCTGAATCAATATCAGATTCAAAAGCATGAAAGAAAAAATAAGTCTCTACATTCCATCAAAATTTATCTTTGAAGAACCATCATTATGATCATGATGACATCATCAACCATCAACTAGTATTTTGATCAAAGGACATCATCAACCAGTATTGACATCAATCTATTTTATGGGAGTATAGGTATTGTTAGTGTAAAAAAAATTCTCTTAAAATATCTTGATTTTTTTTTTAATTTATAGAAATTGTTAAAAATAATTTAACTTGGTATGCATTCCATTATGCTTACCACTTTACATTTTTCTTACCTATATCCTACCTACATTCCACATAAAACAAAACATTATATTCATTATCCTAGCCATCATTATCATATTTCATTCACTATAATCCTATTATTTTCTACAAAATTCCTATTCATTATCCTTTCCCACATTAACCCTCCTACATTAACCCCATTCCTATTCATCATTCTGTATACCTCTACATTAATACCAAACAATTTATAAGAATTTTGATAAAAAAATAAAGGACTCAATATTTTTCCCTTAAGGAATTTTGGTTGACCTACAAAACCACACAAGGTTAGTGTCATAATGGAAAATTTTAATTTTAAAAATGACCTATCCTATGGTCATTTTAAAATTAATTAAGAAATAATAATAAAATGACAAAACCTAAGGTATGAGTGCAATATGCAAACAATTCGTATGACAAAACCTAAGGTATGGAATGAGCGCAATATGCAAACATATAATATGAAAAATCCCAAGTGTGAAAATGAAAACAAAATGCAATGCAACAAAGGTTGAAAAGACAAGAAAGTATGATGCATACAATCTAAGGTGTGGGCATGCAGGGTAATGAGGGCGGTCATGAATGAAAAATGAAATTACAAAGAATGTGGGCATGTGGTAACAAGACATGTATAAACATCGTGGAAGAAGGACAGTGTACAAGAAAAAGGAACACAGCCACGGAGGTATGTGAGTCAGAAGGTCGACATATGAAACAATCAACACATTTCAAAAACACTGTGTAGTACCACATTCAAACCCTATGAAAAACTACTGTAAGCCTTCACCATTAAAACAAACAAATCTCTATGTTATCATTTTTCTTTCACCATCACGGCCATAGTCAGGCTCAGGAATAATAGGAAAATGATGTGCAAACACATGCACGCATTTGGCACCTCGTGAAAGATAGAAATAAGGAGAAAACACAGAGAAGAGGTTGTGGAAAAGGTAGAGAAGATTGAACCAAGGGAGAGAAACATAAGAAATAGAAAAGAAGTGTGGAGAAATAAGAAGGATGTGCATTTATTTTAACGAATATTTAAGACTATGATCTCTATTCGTTGAGTTGATTGAGAGCTCCATTAAACTGCAGAAATTTCGTAAAGTGAAAAGGTAAGGATTGATTCCATATTTTATTCACTGCTAAACGAATTTTAGGGATAGTGAAGCTCGAAGTTATGTTTAAGGTGTGTTTTTGAACAATGAGTCAAACTCTAGTTATAAATTCGGGTTTTTTCCACCATTAAACCTGACTCTGCCACCTATGAAATATGTGAATCTTTAGATGTTGGAGAGGAGTTTTAACTGAAGTAACATTGTGTAAACACAGGTGAACGAGGTTGAACTCAGAGATATCTTGAGGATTTCTCCAAATCAGGTAACTGAGATCTAAATCCTCCATACAAAGCCACGATGTTGTCATATGTAAAAAAAAAAAATACAATTTTACATATTGTGTGATTTTCGAAAAAAACAGTGAGATGTTTCTTGTTGTTCTCATACAAATAGTGAGCCAAATTTGTTTCAATTTCAAATGCACAGTGAAAATTTATCTTTGTAGAAGAGGGATCAAGCATGAATTCATGAGCAATAGGACATTGTAATATTACTTTTGATTAATTCTTACACAGTGAATTTCATTTTAGAGGCAGAGAATTCATTTCTACACCAAAAATAGAGAAGAAATTTGTTTGAGAATTTGATAAAACAGAGATTGAAAAATGGGAGATAGAGAATTAAAAACATTTTAACAAATTTCTCATGATATTTATACATAAACAAAAAAAAATCATTAGTTTTTGAGAAATAAGTGGACTCATTCTTGTAGAAGGTTGAAGAAGATTCACAAGTCAAATAATTTCATTTCTTTTGAGGAGCTTCAGAGAAGAGGTAAACATAATTGTCATGAATAAAATGCATGAATAAATCAACAGAGATATATATGCATGAATTTTTATTTATGACGAGAATGTTGATAGTAAAAGGGTATATAAATTGGTTTACAGATCACATGGCACCAGAATAGAGCCAAATTAATTCCAGATAGATAATTGGAAAAAGGAAACTATAGAAAAACTATATCGAGAAGGATTGATAGGCTTCCTACAAAAAATTAATGTGCACAATGAAAGTATCACTAAATAATTCATAAAAAATTATGGACAGGAACAAACAATGGTGGGGAACCTACCTATTCCATTAAGCCAAAAATTCATTTCTCAGGCTCTAGATCTTCCCCTTTCAGGAGAACAATACCATAAGGGCTTACACTTCAGAGACAAAGGGAGGACTTTCTTCTTGGAAAAACATAGAAAAGGATCATTTGATAGGACAAATGGCATCCCAAGGGAGTGGTTCAATGAACCATGGGCATAATTGGTATTAGTCATACATAGTGTAGTACATCTTTACCACATCAGACTACTCCAGCACATAAAGGGAGAAGTAAAAATCAATCTACCATACTTATTCTCTAAGAAATTGGTCAAAAATATAGATAATGTGAAAAATGAGACTAAAACCAAAGAAACATAGATCTACTACTAGGAGCTTATCAAAATTCTTGTAGAATATCAAGTGAAAAGCAAGGGTATAGTGTGGAAGGAATTTTTAGCCCTGCATCATTTTGAGGAACAAGTAATAGAGGAGAAATTGAAGCTAGTTCATGAGACAAGAAGCATAATAAACTCTCCCTTCTATCCTAGGACTAGGTCCAATAAAAAATAAGATATTATCATGGTTGAGATGGAAACATCTTTTCTATCTATTCCTAGGAAGCATATGAGGAAAAGTCAAGAAGAAACACATAGCAAATAAAATATCCCGAAGTAAAAGTTGTTGAACCACCTCCCACAAAAAAACAAATTGATGAAATCATTAAGAAAATGCAAAGATAATTCTATGAGGAAACTATGGATAAGGATTCATAATTTGACAATGTTGAAGTAGAAGCCACCTCATTTTCCAAAGATACAAGTGAAGAGGAAAGAGAGCTACTCGTTAACAAGATAAACGAGTTAACAGAGAAATTTGAGGTCAACAGAATTATAAAAAGGCATTTGAAAAAGGAAGACAAGATGTACAAGAAAAACAATGAAAACATGATCAAAGAAAATGAAAAGTTGAATGATAAAGTTGGGAAACTAGAAACAAAGAATACTCTTCTTTCCAAGCAATCTTATAGGTGGCTTAATGACAAAAACACATGGAAGTACAAGTATGAGAGACAGAAGTTCATGGCTACAATTTACAAGGGAGAACGGTACAAAGGAATTAATTTTCTTCTACAAGCAGCACAACAAGAGGCATCAGGATCAGGTACAGTGGTGACATCAGAGCTCAGAAGGTCAAAGAGGAGAAAACAAGCATGAGGACATGCTTGCAAATCAGCAAGGGGGAGATGTTGGCCCTAGTTTTTTATCAAATTTTTCTTATTAAATACACCTAATTTCCATTATATCCAACCATATACCATCCATAAATACCTTATTTTGACCAAATTATGCATATTCAGGTATATAATTTATGTTTTTCAATTTTTAAATATTTTTACAAAAATTGGATTTTAAGTGCATTTTTGGATAGAACTAAAAATTACCATAATGGTTCCATTGAATTCATACTTTCAGAACACTTGGGCATGGGCTGAGCACATATTTTAGAAACCTTGGGAACTAAGGATAGATGTGTACCTATTGGTTCGATCAAACTGAGCTAAAACAAGTCTGGCCAAAGTTGGTCAAACATGACCTGTCATTCAGGAAATCCCTAAGAAATAGGCCAAAATTAGTATTTTGTGGGATTTTCCAGATTTTGTGTGATTGAATGGATGATTTTGACCAAGATAGATGGGATTAGGATAGATATGACTGTTACAAACATTTTAGTCAAGTTTTTTAAATATTTTTCTATTTAAGCCAAGAATATTGAAGGCATGAACATGGAGAATTTGCATGATTTCATTTTGATATTTCTGAATATTATGAGTTAATTGGAGAAACCAATTCTATTTTTTTTATTCTTTTCAATGTGATGAATGATTGATTAAGTTGAAGTAGCTGAGAAGTACTTTCAGTGTGCAAGGCAAGGGTGGAGGGCCCCCACACCTTACCTTGCACACTAAAAGTTCTTCTCATCTACTGTAACTTAATCAATCACTCATCACATTGAAGAGTAGAAAGAAGATAAAACCGGCTTCTCCAATTAACTCACAATATTTAGAAATATCCAAATGAAATCATACAAATTCTACATGTTCATGCCTTCAATGTTATTGGCTTAAATAGAAAAATATTAAACAAACTTGACTAAAATGCCTCTAACAGTAATATTTATCCTAATCCCATATATCTTGGTCAAATTCATCCATCCAGTCACACAAAATCTAGAAAATCCCACAAAATACTAATGTTGAACTATTTCCTAGGGATTTCCTGAACGACAAGTCATGTTTGACCAGCTTTGGTCGGGCTTGTTTTAGCTCGGTTTGACTGAACCAATAGGTACATGTCCATCCTTGGCTCCCAAGCTTTCTAAATGTGTGTTCAACTTGTACCCAGGTGTCCTGCAAGTATGACTTCATTGGAGCCATTATGGGAATTTTTAGTTCAGTCCAAAAATGCAATTAAAACCCAATTTTTGTAAAAATATCTAAAAATTGAAAAACATAATTTATATACATGAATATGCATAAATTCGTCAAAATAAGGTATTTATGGATGGTATATGGTTAGATATAATGGAAATTAGGTGTATTTAATAAACAAAATTTGATCAAAAATGAGGGCCAACAATGAGTATGGACACTTCAAGAGATATTGTCCCAAGAATCCTTAAAGGAAAGGGATGGAGCTCACGTAGTTGAAGAAGGAAAAGAACTTGAAAATAAGCCTAAGGTTGAATACAGGGAAAATTTTAAGGATGGACATTTATCTTAAAGCTTAAAAACTTGGCGAATCTTAGTAGTCCCTAATATGTGAATTGTAAAATTTTTGATGTTATTTTTGGAAAAATATTTAGTTTTGTAATCATTTTATATTAGTATATATAATTTTTTGGCAATTTTTAGGGTAAAATATTTTTATACTATAAAATTTGGGCGAATCGATTTTAAAAAAAAAATGGGAATTGGCAAATCTTTTTTTTGGAAAAAGCATGGAAAATTAGCCCACCTGCGAATATTAGCCCCTAAAATTTTCCATGGTTGAATATCATGAGGATCTCTTCTATTAGCTCCATCATAATTAGGTTTGTAGTTTTGAGATTAGATCATGTAGAAGTATTATTTTTGGCATCATAGATAACAAAATATGAATATGAAGAATTTAAGTATTCATAAAAGAAGTCATCTATCATGAGGACCAATGCATGCAACAACTCTTTGTATCATGTCATAGCAAGAGAGGATCTCAAAGATACTCTACAAGAAAGAAATAATGAGAGATTCTTCAATTTGTAGATGACGAATCATGATGACATTGCAAGAATATTCTATACTCTCAGATTTTGCGAGTAAGCTTCCTATCAGTTTGTAGGTATAGTTCAACATGGAAGAAGTATCATCTTTGAGATAAGAAGCAGTTTTGGAGTAGATGGATAGATGAAGAAATATGTATGCATGAATTTGAATTCTTTTTTAGTAAACTTGATTCATGATTTCAGATTATTATAGGAAGAGAAAGTTGTAGGAATATGCTTGGTTGCATAAGCATGATATGTTCTGAATTTTAGAATCTTCCAACTAAAGAAATGATAGTTGAGCATGAAGATCAACATCTGATATGGTCTCTTAAAGTATGGAATACTAATGACTTGAGAGTGAATTATAGAAATTGTTAGGTAACTATATTACTATTGTAGTCCCTTATTGTTGTTAGTGTAGCCCGCTTATTATTATTTTTGTACCTTTGTAAACCCCATATTGTTATTATTGGGCCCTTACATTATTATTTTTAGGTCGACTAGAATTATATTGTGACCCCTTGGACTCCTATATATAGAAAGGAGGATTTTTCATTTGTATCATCTAATAATTGTTCATTTATGTAATGTAAAGGAGGTTTCCCCAGCAAATTAGTTGTTTTCTAAGGCGTTGATCTATCATTTCTTCTATTTTTGTGTTTGGTTTCATAACATTTTCTATCAGAGCTTTGGATTGTAGGGTTTTTCTGCCTTAAACAGGTCATCATGTAATTTTCACTATAACTTTTTTGCTACGAGGGATCAGACACTAAAAAAAAAAACCCATTTTGAAGCAATCCTTAGGAACTTCGTGTAAGAATTTCAGATCTTGGTTCACAATATTTTCGGAGATATGATATGTGGAAGTTAGGATTTTTGCAGGCTCTCGAATTTCATCTAAAAGATTTTACCTTTGGAAAAGCATCATAACTCTCTCTCTAAGCACTGGATTGGAATTAAATAAAAAGTGTCCAAAATTAAATGGAATGTAAATTCATGTGTATCAATTTCATAGCTGAAGGAGGAAACAGTGACACGTGGCACGTCGTACAAGTTCAATCTACAAAAAAATCCATAATTAGGTCATTGTGGTAGATTGTGTTGGGAAAAATACTGAGAGGGGGGGGTGAATCAGTATTTAGGACTTTATCAAACTTTTTACTTTTTCACTCTCTAAAACCCATACGCTACTTTCCTTTAGTAAACTCGTGTATACACGCGGATATCCTTCATACAACTCGCGTATTAGCAGAGATCTAAATATGCAGATATTTATTAACTTAGTTCTTTGCCGTATTCATTCATCTGATGTTTAAGTTATCAGTAAACAAGTGTAGTAACAACAGAGTAAACCATCACACAAAGCATCACACAAGAACACCAGGATTTTTAGGTGGAAACCCAAGTCGGGAGAAAACCACCACTGCAGTTGCTCAGCCTTCAATATTTTATTATAGAGAAAACATATTACAACATATGTGCTGGTGCAGACTCCTACCAACACGCAGGCACCCACCTGCGCTCGTTTACCAAATTCTCTCCCGGGAAGGAGTCTGTCTCCTCGACTCCGCTACTGTACTTTCTCCCCGGAAGGAGCCACAACCCCCTCGCTGAAGTGCCACTTACCAGCCTCACCTGGAAGGGAGCTACGACCCCCTGCTCTCGTTTACCAGCCTCACCTGGAAGGGAGCTACAACCCCCTGACTGAAGGCTACAACCCTCAGCACCTCTATGGACCACATTTCATCAATTTTCACACTGGACCCTTTCCATACTTTTAAGCATAGTCAACCATGAAACAGATACAGATAACTCACTGACAGATATCAGTAAACCAGCAGAACATATCAGACATTTCTTACCACAGACTTCAGCAAACCCTAATTTTCATATGCGCTCTCCTTTCTCTGATGTTGCGTATATACGCGCTTCCGTTCTCATAGACCAGCGTATACTTCTGTACACATTACAGAGCTCATTTCATTGCGCATACGCGCTTTCTCTTCAGCGAAGCCGCGTATATACGCGCTTCCTCTGCATCAAACTAGCGTATAGATTTTCAACCATTATAGAGCAGCATACTTCTTCAGTTCAGATTTACCCTTTTACTTCAGACAGATGTTCGCCTCATCTCAGATTTAGGCCTTCCATAAACAGATCTAGCAGATACAAATACATTCCAGATCTAGATCCCCTTCTTCATCATTGGTGCATCATACATTGAAATCTATCATTCAACTGTAACCCTTTCCATTCAGATCTACTTCAGAGAGAAGTATTCATTCAAGCTCAGACATTTTTCACCCACACTCATGATTTGCACAATGAATTTCTTCTCCTTATATAGGTTTACCCTTTTTCAATACCATGAGCCAAAACCACATTACTTCCGATGGTGGCTCCCTAGATGGGTCATTTAGACCAATCAATATCAACATACTGGCCAATACCAGCGGTGGTTACCCCTGTTTTGGTAATTTTAAGAGCACTTTTTCCCATACGCGACTTGGCACGTTGATTCCCGCGTGCATACGCGACTTCCCCTAGGAAAATCCACGTATGCCTAGAGACATACTCTTTTCATCAAGATTTAGCACATGCTGAATTCGTTTCTTCATTTCCTTCTGTACACACTGTAGATACATCAGATTTACTTCATCAAGAACATATTCTATCAAGCACAACTTCATCAAGTAAGTTGCCATCATCTTTATCAAATGGATTTCCATTCAAGAATAACACTCAGCATCATATGGCTAGCAAACATCATTTCATATCAGATTTACATCATTTACTAAGTCCAACAGGTCAAGAATAACTTCATCAGGTGATTCGCCATCAAGGACAACACATGTCAATAGTCGCATGTCTTCATCTTCATTCAGTGGGTTGCCATCAAGGACAACACTCTGCATCATATTGCCAACAGATTGGGCATAACTTTGTCTTGAATAATCCAAATCAGGTTAGACCTATGGCATTTGAAATTTGATTCAAAGGGATACTACCAAACCAAATTTAAAATATTGAAGATCCGAAATCACAGAGATAATTCATTTTCAATATAGAGATCCTCAAAAGCAAGAAAAAGGTGTGTATTTTTTTTTTGAAATTGCATGTATTATTTGAAAAATATGTATGAAGTGATTCCAAGGGAATATTGAAGCATAGATATCAGTATTGGGTTCTAAAATGCCTCCTAAAGAGAATTCAACGCCCATTAAGCCCTTATAATACTCTACTATAACTCATGAAGAGGAAGAAGTCACAACATGATATATAAAAATTACAAGAGAAAGTGTACCAAATTTTTCTCTCGCAAAGAGCAACAAAAACTGAAATGGAATTTTTGAAGAAGGGCATGAGAGATAAGATTGATGGTTTGAAGAAAGGCATGGAATCTAAGATTAATGGTTTGAAGAATTTCATGGAAGACATGGAAGAAAAAATGAAAGACATGAAGAATGATATAAAAGTAGACATGGAAGGTTCGAAGGAACATTTGACAAAGTTGATACAAGAAATTATTCCTAATGGAGAAAAGATAGTAGATGAAACTCATGAGGAGAACAAAATAAATGTTAATTGTGATTTCATAAACTCTAAAGTTGGATTGAAGACCCACCTATTCGAAAGATCAATATGAGGAAGTTTGATGGCATGGATACCGTAACATGGATACTATAGATGGAGCAATATTTTGATCTCAATAATGTGAAAAACACACAAAAGGTACACCTTGCAACTTTATATTCAGAACAAAATACATTTGTATGGTATCAATGGCTTTTTTTTTGTAAAAAAATTGTCACTTGGTCAATTTTTACAAAGTAAATGATAGCACATTATGAGGATACAAAGAGAAACACCTTCTTTAGCCAATGATAAGTCTCAAACAAAAATTTTTAGTGGTGGAGCATATTGAGGACTTCCAAAAATTGAATACAAGGGTAGCTGATATTCTAGAGGAACACAGGATCGATATCTTCATAGGGAATTTAAAGGATAACATCCAACATGAGGTTCGCCTTTGGGAACCTGATTCATTGGAGAAGCCATTCAGGTTGGCAAGAAAAATTGAATGTAAAAATATGGCAAACCTACAAGGTTGAAACCACAACAATTGGAAGAAAAAAGAGGAAAAGGGCTTTGTTATAGTTGTGAAAGAAAATACACTAAAGGTCATAAGTGTGCTAAGAAGAGATTATTTTACATAGATTGTGAAGAGGAGGAAGAAAATGAACAATAAACTTCAAAAGAAGAGGATATACACTAGGAACCAACCCTAGAGAAAGAAGAAATGGGTCTTAACGTATCCTGTAATGCATTGGTAGGAATTAGCACTCCTCAAACTCTCAATATAGAAGGACATATCAAGAAGAAAAAGGTAATAGTGTTGATTGACTTGGGTAGTACCCATAATTTTATTCATTGTAAGGTAGCCAATGAATTGAATTGCTTCCTATACCCAACACCAGAATGTCAAGTGATGATTGTAAATGGAGGAACTATAAATTGCTTTCGAAAATGCCATAATATCAAGCTAACCACGGGGGAATATTTTTTTAATAGTCCAATGCTCTCCATTCCAATGGGAGGTGTTGATGTTGTACTAGGAGTACAATGGTTACAATATTTTGGGACGATAGCTTTTAATTTTCAAGAACTTTTCTTGAAAATTTTTTTGGAAGGAAAGGAAGTTGAATTATAGGGTGTCACGGGGAAGCCAAGAAATATAATAATCTCTAATGTTATGACAAAGCTGATGAAGAAGGAACAACGAGGCGTAATTGCATAAGTATGCTCACTAGAAGTTCCAACATCAAAATCATCTATTTCTCCAGATATCCAAAAAGCCTTGAACAATCATTCCAAGGTGTTTGAAACTCCCAAAGGACTCCCACCTATTTGTGATCATGATCATGCTATTCATTGTATTCTAGGAAGTGTTCCTCTAAACATCAGGCCTTATATATATCCTTATGTCCAAATGAGAG
Source organism: Pinus albicaulis (assembly GCA_034641835.2). Taxonomy (NCBI): domain Eukaryota; kingdom Viridiplantae; phylum Streptophyta; class Pinopsida; order Pinales; family Pinaceae; genus Pinus; species Pinus albicaulis. The sequence goes on from CM076578.1 coordinate 671,919,417, forward strand.
AAATTGAATGTATGATTGTATAAATGTTAGATGTTGGTATAATTCAACCGAGTCAAAGTTATTTCTCTACTCTAGTACTATTGGTGCACAAGAAGGATGGATCATGGCGCATGTGTCTGGATTATAGGGAGATCAATAAGTTCACTATTAAAGATAAATTTCCCATTCCTGTGATTGATGAATTATTTGATGAATTAAATGGAGCAATTTATTTTACCAAGTTGGATCTCGTTCAAGGTATCATCAAATTAGAATGAAGACTGAAGATATTCTAAAAACAACATTTCGAACTCAGGAGGGTAATTATGATTTTTTGGTCATGCCTTTTGGCCTTTCCAAAGCACCTTCTACATTTCAAGGGTTGATTAATTCCATTTTCAAACCCTTAGAAAATTCGTGTTAGTATTCTTTGATGATATATTAATCTACAACAGGTCTTGGAAGGATCATGTTCAACATGTTGACAAGGTGCTCAAACTATTGGAGGAGAAACAATTATATGCAAAAACATCCAAATTTTTCTTTGGAGTACAAGAGGTGGAATATATGGGTCAGATTGTATCTCACGGGGGTGTAAAGGTAGAGCCTAACAAAATTAAAGCCATTAAGGAATGGAAAGTCCCCACAACCATAAAGTAGTTGCGAGGATTTCTTTGGTTAACAGGGTATTATCGCAAGTTTGTTAAGAATTATGGGAGAATATTAGAACCTCTAACAACATTATTGAAGAAAGATTCATTTTCATGGACTCCTGAAGAAACTAAGGCCTTTGAACATCTTAAAGAGGCAATGTGCCTATCACCGGTCTTAGCTACAATAGACTTAACAAAAACCTTTATTGTGGAATGTGATGCCTCAGGAAATGGAACTGGTGTTGTTTTAATGTAAGAAGGAAGACCCATTGCTTTTGAAAGTCGTCCAATCAAAGGAAAGTATTTACAGAAAGTTATTTATTAGAAGGAAATTTTGGCAATACTACATGCACTACAGAAATTGTGGCCTTACCTAATGGGAAGACACATCAAGGTAAAAATTGATCATGATAGTCTTAAGTACTTTTTGGAACAAAGAATATCTTCAAAAGAGTAGCAAAAATGGGTCACAACTATGTTGGGTTATGAATTTGAAATCATCTACAAAAAAGGGAAGCTAAATGTTTTTGCAGATGCACTCTCGAGAAAGGATGAAGAGGTGGAAGCAGTGCTTTGTGCCATTTCTATTATCCAACTAGAATGGATAACCAAAGCAAGGGATGAATGGAAAAAGGACAAATGAGTGTGTACACTCATTCAAAAGTTGCAACAAGATCCTAGTACATCTGATACATTTCGTTGGAAAAATGATTCCTTATGGTACAAAGATCGCTTATATCTTTGTAATAATTCCCAACTAAAACAAAAGACTCTTTTGGAATTTCCCACTTCTACCTTTGGAGGACACTCGGGATTTTTAAAAACTTACCACAGGGTGAAGAAAGAATTTTTTTGGGATGGCCTTAAATATGATATTCAAAAATTTATGGTGGAATGTTTGGTTTTCTAGCAAAATAAATTTGAGACAATTAAGACCCCGAGTCTTCTACAACCTTTATCCATTCTAGGTCAATGTTGGGAGGAGATTTCAATGGATTTTATCACAGGTTTACCTAAGTCCGAAGGAAAGAGTGTCATCATGGTGACAGTTCATAGAAACACTTTTGTGCATTATCTCATCCATTTAAAGCAAGTACAGTTGCTACTGCATTTATGGAAAATTTTCAAAAGCTACATGGAAACCCAAACATTACTAGAAATTGTTGGATGAAATTATCTTCTTGTTTGGGTACTCAACTAGTACATAGTTCATCTTATCATCCTCAATCCGATGAGAAAACTGAGATAGTGAACAAATGTTTGGAAGGATATCTTCGTTGTTTTGTATCTGATAAAAAAACACAATGGGTCAAGTGGTTACCTCTAGCTGAATGGTGGTATAACACTTCCTTTCATACTGCAGCAAAAATGACCGCATTTATGGCACTTTATGGATATCATCCACCGTCCATCACATCATCTTTAATAGAAAATTATAAGGTTCAATCAATGGAATATCACATCGGGCATCAACAAGTTCTCCAACTCTTAAAGGTTAACCTAAATTTGGCACAAAATCGAATGAAACAACAAGAAGATTAACATCGCAGCGAGAGAAGTTTTGATGTAGGAGACTGGGTATTTTGAAGGCTACAACCATGCAAAAAAATGTCCCTCAACCAACCTAAGAATGATAATAAATTATCACCAAATTATTATGGTCCTTACAAGGTGTTTCAAAATATTGGTACTATCGCATACAAATTGGAGCTTCCTGCTTCTTCTCAAGCGCATCCAGTTTTCCACAATTCATATTTAAATAAGGCTATAGGTGAAAAACTTCCAGTTCAAACAATATTTCCAGAACTTGATGACGAAGGAAAAATCATATTGGAACTTGAGTCATTCACAGAAACAAGAACTTGACAGTTACAAACCCAATCAATTTCAGAGTATCTCATCAAGTGGAAGAACTTACCCACTAAAGATTCTACATGGGAGGATGAGAATTTTATACAGAAGCATCCAAAGCTACTCAAGCATTGAGGAAAACACTTTTTGAAGGAGAGGGGCATGTTAGGTCCCTATATTACTAGTGTAGTCCATTATTGTTGTTAGTGTAGCCCCCTTATTGTTATTGGTGTACCCCTGTAACCCCCATATTTTTATTATTGTGCCTTTACATTATTATTCTTAGCTCGGCTAGGATTATATTGTGACCCCTTGGACTCCTATATATATAAAGGAAGTTTTTTCATATTTATCATCCAAGAATTTTTAATTTATGTAATTTAAAGGAGGTTTCCCCCTCGAAGTCGTTGATTTCTAAGGCATTGATGTATCTTTTATTCTATTTTTGGATATGGTTTCATAACAGAAACTCTGATAGATGTGACTTGTTTGAAATAGACGTTGATAATTGGATGGCGAGGAGTATATACAACTTAGAAACAATTGCAAAAGTGGTTTTTAATTTATTCAGTTCAATAATGAAATGCATTCAATGCTATGAAACAATAAGAATCCTACGCCTAAGGAAACTGAGTTTACTGAACAATGAAATAATTATGCTCACTTGTACATATAAATCATTTTAATTATTTTAAAAAATGAAAGCCAACATATTAACCTCACCTTAAGCCCAACCTTGTTTTCTAGGTAACGATGTAAAGTAGCTTTCATTTCCTTGAGAGTAACCTGATCATGAGTTCTACAAAAATCAAAGGGATAAAAAACAATATTCTATATCATCATTTTATAACATAGTAAGCTAATTTGAGATCCGTGTTTTTCTCAAAATAAAGACAAAACCACACCAATTTTTTCGAAAAATAAAATACTTCAAACAGTAGCTAAAATTATACAAAATAATTTACCATTTTGGTCCTCATATACAAGGTTTAACAGATGAAAGATCCAATTCCAAGTAGGACAAATAAGTTCTCTCTTTTTGTGGCTATAATTAAATAATTAAATGAAACAAAATCAACAAATACAATCCCCAGCAAAAATTTAAAAAACAAAATTTCCATCAAAAAATAAAAAACTACAATGTAGGCCACATCATTATAGCCCACAAATATTTTGTTGGCACGAAGGTAGGCCTCAATCATCTTCACCTATAAATGGACCCAGAATGTATTAGTAGCACAAAATAACACCAAATGAAATTAACTTATAGTGCAATCAAAGAGTTAAAAATACTCAGAGTCTCATCACTACAACCTGTTAACCTCAAATATTGCAGAGTAACATGATCTACAGGGAAAAATCCCATGGTTGCCCCATTGTCTGAAGATTTTTTTGCAATATTTTCTTGATAATCTAGTGATAACTCACCCATACCATCACCTAAATTTATACCATGATAACAATAATCCTCAAAAGACATATCATCCAATTTTTTATGTAAAGTAATTCCAAGCACTAACCATAGAGATTTAAAAACTCGAAAAATGGAAACACTATAAAAATTTCAGATGCACCTAGTGAAACCTACCATATAACTCAACAAATTTACCAACCACACCATGTTTTCGTAAAATTTGAGTCACTGTTACAACCAAGTCCGTAGTTTTCACTCCATTGTTCAAAGTGCTAGTTAATTTGAAACCAACAACACTAGGAAAAACCATACTCATTGGCTTTAGATGCATAAAAAAATGTTCATAAGTACTTCCATAACATACTAACTCTAGAAAACATTTAAGTGAGTCTTGAACCTATACGTGAACAACAAAAACACACTCGATTACACATTAACTTAATTAATATTCAACAACTGGAATATATCATTAATTGTGCAATTTTAAATTGAATTACTAGTTACTTATGCACCATCTGAATGACATGGCTCCCGTCCACAGTATAAATTATAATGAGTTACTTTATAAGCCCTAATTCTACAATATGTCAGGGATTTGGCAATATTTCCTCTAGAAAAATGGATAATGTCCACTTTATACCCTATATTAAGAGACTTTGAATTCATTGTCATAAAAGTGATCCATCATTCAATGAACTTATAAACAACATAGTTAATGATAAGAACTTATGTGATTTAACTACATTTATTCATGGAGCATTCACTCAACTTATAAACAACATTGTGAATGATACAACACTTATGTGGGTTAAAAAAGAAATCATGACTATATTTTTTCATGGAGAATTTAATTTTCAAAATCAGTAACCCATTTTATGGATAACATCATACAAAAGACAATATTCATTGGTGTGGGAATGCCTTGTCTGTCCAAAAATATTACTAATTCACTCCATGAGAAAGGCATTGTTGACGGGAAAATCTGTCCCGGCCAACAGTAGGGGATCTCCTCAGTAAAAGGTCCCAATTAGACCTTGAACCATTTGGAATAGGGATCCCGTCCGGGGTGTGGGTCTGGCTACCACTGATTTCTCCTTTGCTTTGGGTCTCGCTTAAACTCTATAAAACAGTGAATACACACCTAATCGACTGATACAAGACATATGCTTGATGCATTAAATGTACATACGACGCTATGAGTAGCAAGAGAAAATAATAAAGCATGAAGACCGAAGGAAGTGTTGTTAGCAACACTTCATTAGGTTCATGCCTGTAAGTTGTTCTGACCATGAAAGAAACAGTTCCTCATGGTGAGAACACCCTTCACTTCCTAAAAGATTTAAATGATAACACAAACGTAGATAAACAAAGTCATCAACATTCGCTAAGAAAGTGAAATAACTCAACCACCATTAACATACTCAGCAAACTGTTATGTAACTATGAACTGAATTAAAGATACAGTTCCCTTAATCTAAAGATGTTCAGAAACTGAAAATATAATACTCAAGAGTGCTCGTACATAAACAACACCAGATCCATAAAGATATTTTACAAAATGCTTGTATTCATCATTAAATGTATAATCTACTGGTAATACAATGTGTTCAACTCGAGTCCCCAACAAAAGATCCTCTTACAAGCTCCCGAAGGAGTATTTATAATACGAAACCTTCCCTTTGGGCTTCCTTGACTTTTCATCTTCTTGACCATTGGGCTGCCTTGCGACCCCGTCTTTTCTGCAACCTGCGACCTGAGCTGTTGTTGCGACCTGCGACCTGAGCTGTTGTTGCAACCTGCGACCTGACTGGGTCGCGGGGTCGCAGGTTGTAAGAAAATTTCCAAGGTGCGACCTTGCGACCTTGCGACTAGGTTGCAAGGTCGCGGGGTCATGGATCGTGAACACAGATGCACATGCAACCTTGCGACCTTGCAACTAGGTCGCTGGGTCATAGGGTCGTGGATCGTGAAAACAGATGCACATGTGACCTTGCGACCTTGCGACTAGGTCGCTGGGTCGCGGGGTCGCGAATCATGAAAACAGATGCACATGCGACCTTGCAACCTTGAGACTAGGTCGCTGGGTCACGGGGTCGTGAATCGTGAAAAAATATGAAAATGTGACCTCATCAGATTTGCGACCTCGGCAGACATGCGACCTGCGACCTTGGGCAGATCAGTGAGTTCCTTGAATTTTCACCAGCATCTACTTGTTTTGAAAATTTCCTCTTGTTTGCTGGGGAAAACCCTGGCTCTTATGTGCAAACAGGGAGGTTCTTCCTGCAATAAAATAACAGAGGTCACAAGTCTACTTGAGGGAATAATAATAATGCTAAGGGAATTTTAATCAATTGTAAGAATTAAAATAATAACTTAGACCCCTGTGTGGTCAACTACTGAATCATCAGAGAGAATGGCTAGGTTAAGCTTTCTCTGTGCCCTTTCTCTGTCAGGATTATCATTCTCCCCACGCACAAGGTTCTCTTCAAGTCTTGGATTAAATTACTTGATATGCACGAGCTTCTTCATTCACATTCTTAGTGTTCGCCGTAGGTATTCATGCTCATCGTTTTCCCATTTATTAGAGGAGAAATACTTTCCATCTTCAATCGGAGAACCTCAGGTATATTGACTGAGGAGGACTGCGACCTCACTTATGATCCTACGCCAATCATACCACAAAGACTTTGCATTTGCGTTGCATTTTGTTTTAAGGTGGTGTAATAGCGCAGTAGTTTCTTTAGTGGTAGGCATGGCCTTCACGTATGGACATGTCCCTCTATCATATGATCTGGTCGTAGTTGGAGGAAGGGGCGAGTGTTGACAGACCATGGGTAGGGTCTATTAGGCATTTCCATGAAATTCTTCCCCTCCCGGTTGCAGTACGTTGTCCATTATTGCAACAGTTTTCTCTATTTTAGACAGTTGGATCATCATCGTAGTACACTCAGATTGCGACCTTGTCTGTGGAGTCCAAGGCCATGAGCGTTGCAGGGCTTCTTTGATAGGCCCATTGTTCGAATGGTGGATGTTTTAATTCATACGCTACGACAGCTGCTGAGCCTTTGACGGATGCTGATAAATTTTAACACATCCTAAACTGATATATCCTGAAGGCCATCATCTTCTTTGACATTCGAAAGTTCTTGAAATTTTTGTGGGAGAGAACGCTGTGAAGAGGCCCCTCCTGATGTGGAGCATATGTCCCATCTAGGTTCAAATAATGCAGAATGATAGATCGTGTGCCAATTTTACGTGGAGAAACTATCATGGAGAAACCCCGTCTGAGACAATGTCTGTTAAAAGACAAAGCCATGGGGAAAAGGCCTGAGGAGACCAAACTGTCATAATGAGGAATCAGAGATTAAATATCAACGTTGTGCTCGTTCAAATGAGCCTTTCGCTTTTTCTTGTGGATCTGTATCCTGCAACAATGACAGAGCCGATGCAGCTGAATCCATGTGCATGCATTCAGGAAGGGATTTTGTTTCCATTTTTCCACGCTATCTCAGCTGAACCTACGCGCATGCATCCAAGATGGAATTGCATGCCACTTCTCACGCTGTCACAGCTAAATCAACGCTGGATAATACCAAAAACTGTCGCCTCCACCGAAATACTGAGATATGGGGCGGTTACTGAAGGCAGCGCTTTGCATGGGAAACTCCCTTCATCGATGAGCTATTCCATGTTGGGAAATGAGCGAAGGGCTGAAAAAAGCTTGGTACGAGTACAATTGGTGCCGATAAGGACGTTGAACCCGTTCCCTTGTTGTAAACTTTGATTGTTACTATATCCGCTCCAACGTTCACCATGATTCAAGACTCCACCATTGCCATGCTTGCATGCTATTATAGGTTCGTTCCGATGTTTGGCTCCAGGTTTTAAACACAAAATTTGGCCGCTATATGTATCTACGCTCCATATTTAAAACTCCAACGTAGAAGCGCTTGCACCAATTTTCAACGCCGCAATTATAACTCCGGTTATCATATATAAATGCTCCATCTTTAAACTTTGGCCGTTATATATATAAAAATTCACGTTTGGCTCCAATGGAACGCAAACATTGAATGTTTGGCTCCATGCACGTAGACAAGGCTTTGGACCATTGAACGTTCAGTCATGTTGATCGCATGGCGCCATGTGTACACACGATTTTGGACCACTGAATATGTATACATATATGCTCCAGAACTTTTAGCATAGGCCGAAAACTAGCGAAAACTAGCCATCGAAATTTTTAAGTCTATGAAATGCAATTTTATATGGTTCTGATCCTTGCCTTAATCATAAAGTTGACCGTTGTAAATATATATTTTTTCTTAAACATTTACGTAAGTCGGAAATGTACCATCGAACCTTTTGCACCCCATGCAACGTGTCCATGTAATCCTGTGCTGGGTTTCAACGTAAAGTTGACCTTTACATATGTAAATTGCTCCATACATTTTCCGAACCTTTGCACTCGCTCCACGTTTTACAAATAAACGTTGACCATTAGATATTCACTCAACACGATTTAACACAGGTCGAAACTGCACCATATAAATATTTGAGCTCAATGGACATAAGTTTTCATATGGTTGTGATCCGCCATATTACATGGTTTGCAAACTACATTGTTTTGCGCTTTGGCATTAAATATACAACATCACCTTGGTCCATTGAATGTGCGCCCTTTATAATGTTATCACTTAGTTTTTCTCCAAGATATCTTATGGTTTTGAAACCATATGCTTTTGAGCCTTGTTTTAATTTGATCACTTTCTTTACCTCATAATACGAAGGCTTCCTATTTTGGAACATCGAGAGTCGAAATATGCTTCTCAAGCCACATCGATGGCCCTTTTAATATTAACCCTTTCTATCTCGTGGTTCTAGAGGCTCCCTTTGCGTATGCATCAATGTGCCTGGCTACCAAAGTGTATGCATTAAAGATAACCTTCTAGGTTCAATTTGAAATTCTCCATATCTAGTGGTTTCGCATAGACAATCTTTATGGACATGTAGGAGCAAAGGAGACTAAGGTTTTAAGGCCCTTTCGTTCCTCCATGTGTACTCCTTGCAGCCTAAATAATGCCACAGTATGTATCTCAAGATTAACAGATGTTTCTTCTCAAAGGTGCGTTGACATATTTGAAACTTCTGCCGTTGGCCTGCCAGACCAACAAGTGTGCTTTCGCACTGCTACCCGGCAAGAGAACGCCTCGAATGAGATTGTCAGTGTCTAGAGAAATATTCTGAGTCTGCTTTGTTCACCAGGCTATACTTCACACTAGATTCATCGAAGTGGCGAAATATGTTTCTTTGCATGCGCCTATCGCCATTTAGATGGTATGGTGCAGGATCTGGACATTTCCAAATGGAGCGCTTTTAAGCATCTGGTGTGCACTAGTGAAGAAAGCTTTTTTCATCAGTGACATAGAAGGTTCTTTCTGATCAACATGTATCACACTATCCTCCTTTTAACAGTACTGATCGTTTGCTCCTGATCCTCCCTTGTTCCGCAACTTTGGCCTCATTGTTCAGCCCAATTTTATTTCCCTTGATGTCGTGACACGACTGAGGAGTTTGTCACCCATGGGGTCAACCTGTCTGAAACATTATGACATCACAATTACTCTTTGATAATGGTGCCTCTAGATAAAACATATGAGATTAAAGAGCTTAAAATATGTATTCAGTCAACATGCTTAATGACCCATGACGAGAGGGCCGTTAATTGTCAATACACAAAAGTTTCCATTCAAATGCACGCATGGCAATCTCGTTACACTTGGCGCGACTGCGACAAGAGTGTTCAGGCATACACTGGATGATCCTTCCCACATATGGCGTGATTGCAAAAACGACATCTGATCATGATGGCGAGACAACTCATGAGGGGTTGGGGATAGGTCGCTGGGATGTAGTTGATTGCAAGTCGGGTGAAAGACTTCAATGCCTAAGCGAGCAGATGGGGAACCTAAAATTTTAAAAATACCAAAAATTTTGGGTGGTGTTTTAGCGGCTACAACAGGCATGTATGACTACAATTTGGTCCTAGGGATGGAAGAGTCAAGGTTTACTAGGAATAGAAGAGGATTTTGTATCTCAATTGGATGACTATATCTAAGCTAAAGAAATAAGCATCGACCTGGAAGGTCTCAACAACGTAAACCTGTCTTTGGAAGCTCAAGTCTCAGCCTAATTAAACTGTGTAGACAAATTTCCCTTAATATTATTGACAAATATAGTGCCTGTGCTTTCTTTTTATGGGGTTAGCTTTAACTTTACTAGTAATGTTTGTTGCTTGAAAAAGTAGTTTCACATATTCATATTTATTGTGATTATATGAAGAATCAAATGGCTAAAAGGGGAAAGTAGGATGATGAATCTCTTCTTGAAGCCCATTTATTTTTCACATTTGTATAGAAAAAATAACAAAGATGCAGACTCCCTTTACCAAAGTTGGGTTATTTATGGATGCTAGTTCATAGACTGTGCTCATATCAAGAGAAATGGGCACACTCCGTATATATCTAGAATTTTATTGGATAATTGTTATCTAATAGTATTATTTTCTATTTTTTTGAGGAATTTGTTCATATATACCATCATAGGTCCATCTTAAGTGTAGAAATATCAAGTGCCAAGAGGTATCAAATATGTTTAAGTGTAAATTATTTTTATCATTTTAGATGGCTAAGAGGAATAGGAATGACAATATTTCTTTGTAAAAATCATATTCATGGTATTTCTATTTTAGAAAAAATTGATCTCTCATTTGTATCTCCTATATAAAAGTTCTTATATTAGGGGTGTGTGTGTATGTAACATATATTATTATCAGTCATTTGGGTCGAGCTCAGGTGGTTGAGAGGAGGAATGATTGTTATCCTCTCCACCCCGGTTCAATTCCCATAGGTGACATGTTGAGCTCTTAATGAGTATATTTTCATGATGGATTCAACACTTTTTACTAACCAACCTTATTCCTTGAATATTCTATGGTTTACCTTGGTAACATACTCAAAATAATGAGGGAGAGTACTCCAAGGTTTTCCTTAGGAAGTGTATCCTAGAAAAAAGAATATAATATTATTATTATTTGTTATAAGTTATATATTTTTTTAAATTCAAGATGTAAATTTTACCCACATATGTAACAATATCTCCATCATACTGGGTTGTAGAGCACCATGTTACTATTGATGTAATAATGCCAATGTGCACGTCATTGCTCACTTCAACTTTTTAGAAAATGGTGATAACTTATGATGGTGTAGGTTGTGGCTCACCTCATTTGTATTGTTGTCTACCCTATCATGATGTATAATGGTGGCCTATTTAAGAATTATGGTTTTTAGATGATGCTTTCAAATTTGAATATAGTACTTTGAGATTTTATTTTTGAGAGACTTAATTGATGTTGAGTTTTTTTTTTAGTAAAACAGTTGTATTTCAACATTTGGATAAATTCTCCCTTCTCAGGGTAGTCCCCTAAGCATTATTTGATATTCCTACTAGTATACCTTTTTGAAAAAAATTTCAATGGTTGGTAATGCAACATGCATGTATATAATGTCATTCCATATGAGAAGAATATGATTTTTCTCCTAGGGAAAAGGAAACATCTATATGTTCAAACTAGATTACCTAGCCAAGCATAGCAACTTCTGCTTCAATTCCTCCAACTCCCCAACCAACAACACCTAATCCCTCTATCATAGTTGTGTGGGAATTAGTTCCAACAACAATATACAGATAAAGTAGACCATTGGTATTATATACCACCCTTCCCAGATATTCTAAATTCATCTACAGGACCAACAATGTTGTTTATCTATTCATATTATGAGATGTATCATGATATAAAATCACTCATTTAAACCTATTTTAAACCAAAACTAAAAATTTGTGGAAAAATTAGTTCAAGAAGCCTTAATTAAATATTGCATTTGGTAGACAGTAAAAGTAATCTAACATGAATAATAACCATTATGAAGGATGTTGACAAAGAGGAAATATATAACAAGACATCTGATGAAGAATCTGTCATGGTAACACTAATATTGATTTGGTATTGATGCCTTGATTGGAATATGAATTTTATACCTAAAAATATGTGTTGCAGGAATTCATGAGACAGTTGGGAATTGTTTGGTCACAACTCAATGTATGAATTGAGTGCTGAAATTGGCATATGGCCCCAAGGAAATTACAACAACATGTGTACATTCAACTGGTTAGTAAGGTAGTAGGACATGAGATAGCTCGATGATCATGTTTTGATAAATAATGTCACTTTCCTGATGTTTCATTAGGGGAATTTTGAAGTCTAAAATGGGCCTCCTAAGGAAATCATAAAATAATAGTGGAAATAATAAAATAATATTTGATTACATCATCAAATTTTAAAGGGAAAAAAGAAGAAAACTACTTTTTCAACTCGTATTTTCAACTTATCTCCCAAAGTGTTTACTCAAATTTCAAGCGGGAGTACTTGTTGGATGAAAAATTTAATTCCTCATCCATGGAGTACCCATGTTGCATACTTTCGATGGACCCTACTACACTAAAAATGAGAAATACATGAAAAGCATGATTGAAAACATGTTTTTTCATGTATTTCTCATTTTTCTTGTAGCATGGTCCATAAAAAGTATGCAACATGGGTACTCCTTGGATGAGGAATTAAATTTTGCATCCAATGAGTATTCCTGCTCGAAATTTGAGTAAAAACTTTGGGAGATAAGTTGAAAATACGAGTTGAAAAAGTAGTTTTATTATTTTATTATTTTTTAATATTTTACCCTTTTACTTAAAAAAAGGTGAATTATCCCCCATGGTTGACATCATCATCTTGAATCCTCTTGGTTCTTATAAAGTTTATTTTGGTTGTACATTTTTCTTAGGAGGCCCATTTTAGACCTCAAAAATCCCCTAATGAGAGAGAGTTGTGACTAAGCTCTACATTGTTTAAATTAAGAGGATATAGTTGATGATGATCAAGTGATGTGGAAAGTGATGAACCCTATCTCAATGAGAAGCTATGAAAAATGAAGGCTCCATGATATTTAGGAATTTTGAAGTTAACATATGACATGATGACGTGAAAGGAGGAGCTCATGTAACTACTATGATGATCTCCATTGAAGAAAAGTAGTTGATGATGGTCAAGTATTCCTAGTTGAGAGGGATATTTGATATATTCCCTAATTATGAGAGAGAATGATAATCTCCTCTCTGGTTGAGAGAAAGTGATGATGGAACTTCCTCCCTAAGAGGGAGTGATGATGGATATGGTTCTCTACTTCATGTGCCATGCACTAGGCTAGGACTAACAGCCATACATCTGGTGAAGTTCATGAAAAAAGAATGAGGTTCAAAGGATTGGGTAAGCATATGGTACTAGTACTTCTTGAGGATTAGAATTCCAAGATAGGTAAGTAGTCTCGTAGACCAAGACTCTTTGAGGATTAGACAAGGTATCAAAGATAAGAGTGGTCAAAGAGGTTCGATATTCTCTAAGGATTGGGAATCCAACACAATAATAGTCCTATAACAACATACCTCATGAACATTTGGATGGGGTATATGCCTTGAGAGGTAGTGTGATGTCCCATGTAAAGCCTCCTAGCATTGCGCTCTTATATTGTGGAGAAATAGATTTTGTTAGTCAAGGCCTTGCAATAATAAAATGTGACATTGTTGGTTATGATTTTTATGCTTCAAGATGGCTGACCAATCTGACTCTTCTTATAAGAAATTTTCAAGTGAGTATTGTCCTTGTACTGGTTGGAATAGTATGAATACTTCCATATTTAAGAGGTAGTGTTGGAAAATGTAACTAGTTTCGATCTTTATAATTATCATTTGACTCATGTGTATCAAAAGAAGAAAAATAATATTATTTTTTAAAGCATGGGTTTCATGCTCAAGTATTTTTTCAATTATGCCAAGCATTCTATTAATTCTCCTGAGACTTACATAAGTCAAAGAGTAAATTTTTGTAAAATACCCTATTGGGCACTTGTATTAAGAAAAGAATTATTATTTTTCTTTATAATAGTCTAGAGGGATCCCAAGATGAAGCCGACCAACTCTGATGAATTAGGGCTAGAGAGCACTATTTGAGCCTCTTGGAAAGGATATTTAAAGGAGGAACTTCGACAAAATTTGATATACACATCTCACGTTCGATCTATAATTGGAAAGGAAATGTGAAGGCCTTGGAAGGCAAGGAAAACACTAGCAAAGGAGCAAGAAACCATAACGAAGCTCAATCTATAAAATTATCTCTATTACAACTCACACATATGAAGTATTTATAGTTTCTAGGTACTCTAAAAGTTCTAGAATTGCATGAAAAGTGGCAAAGCTTCTTTGGGAGGTCGAAAGGCTAGTCTAGCCTTGATTTGAAGATATTTTGCTTCGTTGTCCTTAGAGACTATGTTTTATCTTGGAGAAGACTGGTTTGATTGTTGGTTTGGTTCTTGGTGGATGCCTTGTTTTGGTCTTGAGTCCTGGAAGTCTCATTTGAATTGTTTCTATCAGAAGATAAGTTATTTATGGGTTTTTCCCTTGGAGGGGTTTTTCCCTGGCTTGGAGCCTATATCTTGTGTCCTTCTTTTTTTCTTGTGATCTTCAATGTTTGGAAACTTATTTTATGATAAAAACATAATAATAATAATAAATAAAAGATAAAATAACATCGCATGTAAATTGTCAAGATAAGAGAAATTTGTATTCTTGTTGCCCTAATCAATTTCTCAACAAAGGATTGTAGCTTTCCTTATAAACTAACTGAGGCCACTTCCCCCCTGCCAAAGAATGATCACTAGGGAATAAATTTAAATCACGTGTCCAATGCATGTGTGGATTATCCATATAAATTATTAACATCAATTCTTTTCAATCACAAATCCATGAAGCCATCAACACCTAAAAATGTGACTCTCGTTGGAATGGAAACAAACTCACTTTACTACAATAATGCCTCAAATACTCTAATCAAATTTATCAATAAATTTATTGTAATGTATTTGTGCTATTATCTACATACTTCAGGAGGCTTGATAGGCATCTAGTGGTCTCAAGAAAATCCAGTAATTGAATTAAAATATTAATTTCCAT
The DNA here is from genome assembly GCA_034641835.2 of Pinus albicaulis. Taxonomy (NCBI): domain Eukaryota; kingdom Viridiplantae; phylum Streptophyta; class Pinopsida; order Pinales; family Pinaceae; genus Pinus; species Pinus albicaulis. The sequence continues at coordinate 671,934,435 of CM076578.1, forward strand.
TGCCATGGGCTATTTATTGACCTACGATGACAATAAGCAATTTGTCTCATTTTTTGTATATAGGAAGAAGAGACCAACTCAAATAGCATCTCTTATAAAATCATCATAAACAAACCTACAATGGATGAGCAACTTGAATAATGAGACAATTAACAAGCACAAGGCTCCAAATTTCGACCACACCCTTTGCTACTTGAAAACCTATCACAGCCATAACAACAACAATCCCCTAAAAAAAAATGGCAGATTGGCTTCCATTTAATGTTGTTGATAAGTAATTTGCATCACGTTGTAGGACAGATGAAAAGAAAAATTTAAGGAACACATAAAAGATCATTACTGTGATGTTATGTAAACTAGGAGAGAGTGCTCGACCTAAGATGTTTTACAAAAATTTAGGGAATATTTTATCATAACATAAGCCAATATTAAGCATTTTTTCACATTACTCGTAAAATACCATCTTTGACAGTTGGAACCTCTTTTCCTTCAACCTTATTCTACACTAACGTTTCAAGTGAGCATAAAAATCACTTTGAAATTTGGAGGGTTGTATGAAAGTCATGCTACTATAGCTATTTTTAGAAAGTTTTTATTTTTGGAACTTGGAAATAATTGGAAAGTGATATGCAAGTTTGCACAAGCATATATTTTTATATGCCTTGATTGATAAGCAAATTGGAATGCATGTTGAGGGGAGATTTAGCATTTTATGGTGGACTTGCCTATGGATTATAATAAATAAAATCACTTATACTTGCGCAAAACAATCAACAGTTAAATAACCTCAATCACCATCTACATGTGCATGGATAAATAAACTCTAAATAACCATAGTCGACATGATAAATAAATGAATAAAATTACAGTACATGTTATATCCACTAAGTGCTCACGTATGAGATCAATACCATCATCCAATGTAGTAATGACACATTATGAGGACTAGAATATATTAAAAGTGATAAAAATCAAATAATAAAAGGGGTTATGTAATTTACACGCTCTTATCAAATAAACCACCATGTCATCATCACAATGTTGAATAAACTAAAACATGACATCAAAAAACACACACAAAGACCTGAATTCATAATTTTTCATATGACATCTTTATTAAAAACATCACAACACCCACAATTGAGAAGTTTTCAATTCCATAGGGAACCATAAGGGTAATGCCAAGAACAGTGTGTGCTTCCATAATTATCAATAATTATTTGTATAATTCCAATGAATAATCTAGAAACCTATAAATTTCTAAGAATTCCATCAAAGGTGCTTAGGAATATTTCCATGCATCGTACTGGGTAACATATCACATACATTATTTCCACTTCCTAGATATCTATTGCATTATTGAACTATTTCCAGTTGTACCAATCTACTTTGCATCGCTATGTTATGTTCGATAAATATTGACTCCATATGTTTAATATATTCTATTAATTTTGTTATAGCAACAGGAATAAGAGAAAAATCAATTATATTAACCATTCAAGACCTTGCTTCAACTCAGGCAATATTTGCGCTTGAAGAACAAGGCTGATTTGTTTTACTATCAATGGTCATATTCTTCACAATTTTAGATTATGAAATTTGGACTACCTTAAGGTTATGGGGATCCTTTTCTCTGAGCTGGAAACCAAGCTTTCCATCAATTGAATCAAGATAATATATAAGTATGGCTACCTCTAGACTTCTAATATTTACATGGTGACTTTTGCACAATCCGGTTCAACCACCTATTAAAATATTATATAGTTTCATTCTTATTTCCTTTAGAACTACCTAGAGAAACCAATAAGTATCTATTATATTTTCATTCTTCCTATTTCTCAAGGAAATAATTTTGAAGGGGGTGCATGCATTGAATTAATTATCAAGCAATCATTTCCACCATTCCACAACATCATCCACAGGAGATAATGCAAACAAATTTTTGGTGACATCTAAGTCTTTCACTCCTCCCATTCTAAATGTCACACTCCTAATTTTTTCCAATGATCCAAGGAAAAAACAACATTATTTCCTTGGAATTAAATATTGCTATCAATGGCATTTTCTAGAATTTCATGTGGAGCTTCATTAATTTGAGAGAATTCAAGTGGTTTTTAGATGTCATCTAACCATGGTGTGGCCATATCGATTAAAAATAAGGAACTTATATCATCAACAAAGTAAATACTTGAGCTACTTTACTTGTATGACTGGCATGCTAATTTATATACCTTTCTTCTATAATATCTTTCCAGTTCTGATCTAGTGAATAATTCCCTATGAGGATGTTATTGTAGAATATCTCTTCAAAACAACCTCCTTATGCAGAGTCACCAGGTGAAATTTTACAAACTTTAATTGTAGAATCATCAATATATGAACGTAAAAATTTAAGACATGAGGAAATGGGCTTTATCCTTGGAAATAGTGCCAAACTGTTACCACCCAAGTTGTCACTTAAGATAAAAATCCCTAACTATAAATGTGAAAACCCAGGGGAAACTTAGAAAGAATACCATTGTCACATCAGTGGTATCTTCCGTCACATTAGGCTGGATCTTCTCCAATACAAGGGGGGAATCCTTGAGGTAATCTATGTCCAAAAAAAGTGCCCATGTTCATTTTCTTAAATAGGTTTTCCACAGATGTCGAAATTATGCGATATCCTTGAATCCAAAGAAGTTAGTCGTCAGAATTTATGAAATACATCTCCCAAGGAACATATTGTTAAATGAAGGCATCAAGATCGATCCAACCATCATAGAAGAAATTCAATAAATCCCAATACCTAGAAGCAAGAAATTACTGCAACCTCCATTTGATAAAATAAATTTCATCAAGAGGTACATACTAAATTTTGTAGAGATTACCAAGCCCATATCAAATTTATTAAAGGGCTAATATCTTAAATGGGATGATGAGAGCATGAAGAAATTCCAAAAGATAAAGGAAGATATTTTCATGTAAGTTTCTCAAGCTAAAATATGTTATTTTTAATTCACAAAAAAATAAACCTCTTTGATGCATTTCTTCAAGCGATTCAAAGAAAAACATTTTTTCAAATACTTGAAAGAAAAATTAATGAACACATGCAACAAAGATATAAAAGGGACAAAATGATGATTATTATTAGCTTGATCTGAAGATTTACAATGCATTGTTGAACCTAGATTATCTATCTCACAACAATGAAACAACTCGACTTATAGAAGAAGTAGATCTCGGTCTTCCAAGACACTAGAACCTTCAACAACTTTTTCTACTCTTCGCTTAAGGATACAACCTCAGAAAATTATGATCTCGACTCAGATCAATAATTTGACCTCCCTGATAACAAATCCACCTCCCACATAGATTCAACCTATTCACAAATATGGTCACAATATTTGATGGGCTTGGCCTTCCAGAAACTGAGTTTTTCCTCAACATAATTCTTGTAATGTTGAACAATTTCTACCTCCAATCCACATGAACTTTATTTCGGAATAAATGTGCTCTCAATTCAACCTCACAGTAAATGTGCCATTGTCCGGTGACAGAAACGACATCGATAGGCCCTTTGACTAGTTGAAGAGTAGTAAGGCCTCGGGTTCATTCTAAACTTTCCTTCTCAACATAGTACATTGACCTCAGCTTCTTAGTCGGGCCCCTTCAACCCGCAACTATATAAGTTGAAGCACTAGCAGGACATAGATCATATTCCTTCTGTGTACCCAACGTTGTAGGTGTTCGAAACCTTGGAATATGTATCATATTTTCTACTAACAAAAGAATGTGCACTTGCTCTTTTAGGCTCCCCTGCAATCGAACAACAAATAGGTTAGTTTAGATAAAAAATAATGCACGACTTGGAGTTCCCCTAAGAGAATATGAATGAACCATTTACTTGAAGGAGATCTTAGAGGTAATATGAGGTAAAACTATGTCTGGCCACCAAGAATGGACCAAAGATGTGATGGTTTCAAAAAGTGAGATAGTTAATTAAAAAGGAAATATAAGAATTTATTCCTCCTAATGGGGTAAAAAAATAATCACAAAATCGTTGTTTTATCACTCACCTTAATATTATCAAAAAGTGCAAAAGAAAGCCTATAATAGTAGATGGAGGGGATTTTTTTGGGTGAAAACAATGTATATATAACTTTTACTTTTGGCCTTTGGTTGTTAGAAGAAATTATATATCACATGAAATTGTGTTTTCTTTTCCTACTTTTCTTTCACTCATGTCTCTTTCAAGGTGAAGAGACATAGATATTATTTTGCATGCATGACATTTTGTTCTTTTCCCATCTAGGTAAAATAATAAAAAATCTATGGGTAGTTAAATTTTTAATCTTTATTTTATAAAGGGTAATTGGCACACCATCTCTAACAGTTACATCAATATTTTTAAGTGAACTTGTTCGATAAACATATGCATCCATGTGGATTTTGGGCTTACCCCAATTGTTTCCCATGTATTTCTCCCAACATGGCTTGTTTGAGTAGTAATAAGGAAAATTGTTTAGATCTCCGGTCTAGTTCATGATATGCCTAACCATAAAGTTCTCTTTTCATGGATTCACATAGGTATCGATGGATGAATAACCTATGGATGCATGTGGTAGAATGCAACTCATGTAATATTAATTTGTCTTTTTTTACTTGATATATATATTTATAAAAAAATAAAAGATAAAATTAATCTTTGAAATTTTAATCTAAATAATAAGAGAGTGAACATATTTTATACACCAAAATTGTGTGTTCAATTTATTTAACAATGTCATAGTACATATATAAATAGATAAGAATTTTTTTTAGAAATACGTGCTATCTTGGCACATTTAAAACTTGTTGAGGAAATTTCAAATTTTCACTAACTTAAAAAAATCTTGTTGACCCAAATCTTTCATCAAGCCACGATCTAACAACCTCCTAAAAACAATATATACAGGGCCACAGTCTTTTCACCCTTAGTGAGATATATATAAATAAGGTGAGAGATATATAATAATATTATGATAATATTAATCAGGAACTTATTGTACTCTATGGCCTAACATCAACCTAGCTATAAACATTTAAAAATAAGGCATTTCATGAACATACTTTCATCTATCAAGACACCTATGTACCCAAATAATGTTCCCACTAATTCTCTAGGAAAATGTTATAAATATAGAATGCATCGAAATTGGTCTGGCACACTATACTTAATAATCAAGGGAATTATGAAACCACATTCATTAAACAACCTTTAATAAATTAATAACTATAGGAGATACAACCTCTTGTTTATTTCTTATTTAGCTACAACATGCCATATCAAGAAAACCCAAGAATGACCTTTACATGAAAAAGTGTTCCATTGCAAGGCTACAATAATCAACAAAATTTAATGGTACATGTGACTAAAGAATTTTCCCTACATACTTCGCTAGGGTCATGAACATAATTAGTGTCTTCATATACATTTTTAAATTATGGATTCAACATTCATATTGGGTATTCATATGTTTCCTTTTATTTTTTAGAATCATGAACTTTAACAGAATGATTGCACTCACATATTGGGTTAACTAAGCTTAATGCACTTATTAATTTTTTACTTAAATACATTTTTATCACTACCATCAAATTTCTACATCAACATGTATAAATGGAATTTTATCTAAGGATTTAATCATGTTATAAAAATGCATAAATATTTCTTACAATACCATTTCTCCTATCAAGCTAGCCATGGCCAATTATTAGCCACAATGGAAAGTATATTTAGTTTGTTCTTGAAGTAACCCACCCAAGGGATGTGACTTCTAGGATTCACTGAAGAAGATGATATCTACCACATGACCCTAGCCACACAAACTTATAATTGCTTTCAATGACATATATACAGGGAGTGCATGTTTTTTTTTATTCCAATCTTTCCCCAAATCCAAATTAAAGCTAGAAATAGAAGACAAAGAAATATACGAAGAGAGAGTACTTGAGGGTGCATGGTTGAAGTAGTGTGTAAGTGGAGTTGTGGTGGATCAGATTTTTACTCCATGGAAGCCCCATCAATTATGATAGGAATATTCATAGTGATGTCTAAATCCAAAGTCGTAGAGACAGTACAGATAGTTGAGACAAATGCAGAAAGGATGGGAGGAGTTGTTGTTGTCAGGGAATAGCCTTTCTATTTCATCTTGGGAGATGAGGACCTGTACTTTCTGTTGTTTCCATGGAACCCCAATGGATATTTTGTAGCATTGTGGTCATGCTTTTGACATATATGACATTTGAAGGGGATGCCCTCGTAGTCTAAAGTCTAAAGAGAAATGATGTTGATGTCGGAGTTTCATTTCACCCCATAATCCATCTCTGATATCCATATTTACCAGTACGCTTTCCACCTTCATCTCCACAGAGTCTTTGAATGTGATTTTGACCTCCAAAAATTCCCCCAACTTATTTCCAATTTTCCTGAGAGGTTTCTCTCACCAGAATTGTAATTTTAGTTCAAGAAGTTGAACCCAAATATAGGCCTTGTCTAGTCTCTCATTAGAGAACTTTTGAGGTCTAAAATGGGCCTCCTAAGTGTTGAATTTTGCAACAAGAAACAGTGAAATTGGCATCTGGAAACAACATCCTTGATCCTAGCGAAAATTAAGCACCTACACTAGGTGGGGCCCACACAAGATATTTTTGGGTGTATGTCTATTTATAGACGTATGTGCATAATATATTTATATAATTCATGTATATTTATAGATGCATGTATACATTTATTATTACTTAATACATATGGACAATAAACTGTAATCTATTCTCAATGTGGACTTGGAAATAGTTAACTGAAGTGGAAAATTAGTTGGCTAAGTGAATTTTGAGTTAAGAGGTTGGTTGGTGGGAGTTGTAGAGTGAAATTAGTTGTAGCGGAGTGATTCTAGTTGTAACAGAGTTGGAAGTGAAGTGGTGCATTAGTTAATGCAAGTTGTAAATCAGTTTAACTTAGTTAAGTGAGTTAAAGTTAGTCATGCTAGTTGTAACTACAGATACACTAGTGAGAGATAAAATGAATTAAATATTAATTAATTGACATGTAGTGATATCACATGAAACTAATGTTTTTAATATTATTAACTGCATGCGTGTCAGTTCCAGTGGAGACCCAGTTGAGACAAGGTGAAATGGAAGTGTAACTATCAGTTGTGATATTAGCAGGCTACCCAGGTGTAGTTAAAACATCACAGGATTCCCTTGATACTCCGCGCAGTTAACGAAGGCTGAATTTTTGTGTGATTAAGGATTGCCTTCATTAGTAACTGCGTGAGCAAGGCAGGTTGTCTGGAGACAGTAAATTGGTTAAGGAAATTGTAAATTTTTGTATGATAGTGTGAGACAATTAGTTGATGTACTGCGAGCTCTTGTGATTATAGTTTTGTACGTAATTGTTTCATGATTCCTTGTGTAATATACAATATATGATAGAGGGGTTTTTAGCAGTAAGCTTTCCTCGAGAATATCTAGTGTGGTGGTTTTGATCTATTCATATTTTCTTCATGTGATTAGAAATTTTGTTGCTTTTAATTCTGAAAAATATTTGTAGAAGAAATTATATATTTAACAGTAGAATATTATTATTAGATCAGGAGAATCCAAGATATACATGCATATTTTATAATTTATACATGGTATCAGGGTCGTGTTATAATTTTTCTACATGGTATAAGAGCACGAATTATTTGGGTGCACAAGTTTGCAGATAATATCTGAAAATTACATGCAAAATTTTCAGAAAAAAAAATAGAATATTTGGATTATTTGCAAACAAACACCCAAATTGAAAAAAAAAATTGGTCGAATCAGAGCTTGGATGAGGGAGATATCATCAATTTAAAATCATCTCTTTTGTTATAAAATTTTGCGACAGCGGGACAATTACAATGTATGCGAGCCAGGAACCTACATGCACTGAGGTACAAGATGCATGCAAAGATTTGAGGAGATAATAAGAGGTTAGTGACTTGGTGGTTGAGAGGGAGCCTCTCAACATTCACCCTGAGAAGCAGTCTCAGAATATTGTGGAGTAGCTGTTTGGTCTCAATCTAGTCTCCTAAATTGAGCTCATTTAATTGTCAACCAGGGTTGGTAAACTGCTAAAGTGAAGTGTACTGTATGTACCTAGGTGTTTGTTTCTTAAGACGTTGTATGTAGTGTTTTGTGATGTTTTTGGCCTTTTTTGATGATTTCTGATGTTTTTGATCTTTTGGTGGTTTTATGTTCACAAGGAAAATGACTAGAAAGCTAATGAAAAGAAGCTAATGATTAAGAAAAAAACAGAGTGAAGCCTAATTGGTTGATGTCAAATGGTAAATGCAAATGCAATACTAAAACAGAATCAAATCTAAACTATGACTAAGCAAAAACAAAGCTTGATAATGACTTTTAAGCAAATGATTCAAAACACAAACTCAACTTGTCAAATTCTTCCATCAAAGGCATTTTGAGAGAGAGCTTGAGACATGGTCAACTAAGTGTGCAAATCCTCCTAACTAAACAGTTAAACAACTAACCTATAATGATGCAACATTTTATCCTTGATTAGAGATTTGTTGAAGCATGATTGGAGTAAAACATTGATATCATCATAAGATCTTCTACTCTAAGTCTAGTTCCTAACTCTATTCTGCAACTCAGTTTGATGACACTACACTTCACTCAAAGGTTATTGATTTTTGAAATGGTCTTTTGAGGAAATGTTTGTTTGTGAAATGATAAGGAAGTTGCAGAAGTACTCCAGGCCTTAAAATGATATTGTCTTCTGTTCATGTAGTTATGAATCAATTATGGATTTTAGAACAAGAAGAGGTTTGTAAATAATGAAGGCTGTTTTGCTAATCTTAACAACTGAAGTAATCTAGTGTGCAGTGAATGATAACTGAATATGGAGTGCAAATGCAATGAGTTAAACTAAAACTGACTTAAGATGTCACTAATCTAAAACAGTGCTGAACTACAAGTCATTATCAAACTTAAAACAAAATAACTGAGCATGAGTTAAGTGAAATTAAACTCCAGAGTATCCTAACTAAGCTATCATGCATTATTCTATGGAATCATACAATCTGTTTGTCCATCATGATTGATATTTTGGAAAAGTTTCTTAGAACAATCCTAACTGTACAATTCAGTGCAAATGCAAACATAAAGACTGAAAGCAATGAAAAACTAAGATATCATAGCCATCTCCTACCCATCATTATGATATTTTGGACAAGCGTTTAAGAGCAAGAACAACTATGGTACTTAGTGAAAACACACAACTAAAACGTTCAAGATCACAGTCATGCTTAAGACAGTATAAGGATTTTTTGGAAGAGTTTCTTCTTTTGGAAGAGTGCTTAGCATAAGTATAACTGTGATGGTGAATAAAAGAGATTACAATTAATTCCTACAATACTATAGCCATTTCCCATTCATCATTATAATCTTTTGGAAGAGCTTCTTCTTTTGGAAGAGTTTTTAGAATGAGTATAACCACAGTAGCTAATGAAAACAACTACTAATTCAAATTCAAAAACGTAAAGGCAACTAGAATACTTATCTAAATTACGCAAATAAATCCGTGCAAGAGGCAAGGGCCCTCTACCACCTGACGGAATCTAACTCCAAATCAAATCAACGCTTTCAAAACAACACTGTCTGCTTCATTAAAAGTGAAATAACTTGAACATAGCACTCTGCGTCTTCAGAAATGTAGCACATAATCTAAGCAAAATCTAGAACAAAATCTAGCCTAGCTCTCGGTTTCCCAAGTGTTTATATAACAAATGTACATAACAAGACTTGCAACAATTCCAGGATTATTGTCTTTCCTTATCGAAATCACATTAGGACTCTTGAAGTGGCTACGTAAAAAGGAAAAATACATCTGGACTAAGACAGTCCTATTAGAAGTCTGCCTTCTTAAATGTGTTCCCACGTACCAAAACCATACCCAGAATTCGTTTCTTCCTTCATGGTGAGCAACGAACAATGTAGACATGACGTGGAATATGCCCATATGTGTTTTTTCTTGAGAGGCCACCTGGAACATACTCAAACGTGAAGACAACTGCAGAATCGCCGGTTAGCTACGGAATGTCTGCATTCTGCAGCTAGTTCCGGTCAAAATGCATTACAATGAAAAAAATCATAAAACTTAGCAAGTCAGTCATGTTAATCATTCTAAAAGTAATTTTAACTAAATTCATTGATCAATTGGGTCTGGAATAGCAATGGACAAAGGAAAATGAGGTAAAGTGGAATGAAAGAAAGCACAATCTTGAGGCTCAACATACCCCCACTGCTGACTTCTTGCATGTCCTCATGCAACTTATCCTATAAACTCAGAGGCTTCTGCAAGAACATCTAATCCTCTCCTTCTCCTTTGCCTGGAAGCTAAAGATCTTCTGGGTTTTCTGATGACAAGTTTGAACCTTAGGTTGGTAAGTGCTCTGATTAGCTTTTTGTTCCTCTTCTTCAACTTGTCATTAGCCTTTTCCACTTTGTCTATATGTAGGGATAAGGTTGAGTTCATATCGGTTTTGAGCTTGACTTGTTCCTTCAAAATTTCATTCTCATTTTTGATGTGTCTATTAAGTATCTCTAGCTCATACCTATCCCTTCTTAACACATCTATTTCAGACAGTGGAGGACTAGGGGTTCTCTCTCTGCTCTCTGAAGCTTTCCTTTCCAAAGTTTCAACATAATCATAAACTTCTTGCTGAGCAGGGTCAATTTCAGGGGTTCCTTCATTAAAATCCTCTTCATCATCTTCTTCAATGGATGTTTCCTCATCTTCTATATTAATCACCCCTGTTTGTTTGATTTGAGTTTTCCTTAGTTTCCCCTTTAGTCTATGGTTTCTTCTTGGCTGAGAAGATCCCTCTCCTTTCTCTGTGGAAGATTTCCTGATTACCTTCTCTTTCTTAAGTTGTCTCTTGATTTGAGTCAACTTCTCTGAGATGATTTCCTCACTAATTTCTTGGACTGTTTTGTCTATTTCAATTTTTGAAGCCCTCCATTTTCTGCTTCTCTTTGTAGGCTATTGTTCAGGTGAGGGCTCTTTTGGCTCTTCAAAATGATTTCTTGTCAAGAAATTGTCCCATGTATCATTTGTTTTGGCTAAATGGTGTTCAATTAAAATCTTCACCAAGCCATGATGATATAGAGTTCTCTCTAAAAATTGAACCCTTCTTTGAACACAAGAAGCCATCTTTTTCAAACTTTGAAGCAAGAAATAGGGTAGGTTTAAGTCTTCCCCCATAAAATGCATTATCAGTCTAATTTGGTAGACATAAAATGTGCCATATCTACCCTCACATGTAACAAATTTTTGCAGAATAAGTAGTATGTTTCTCCATTTATTTTTCAATGCAGAACTTGGAATTCCTTTCTTAAACACAGTGATATCCATACCTGGTGATTTTAGAATTTTCTTCCAGGATTCATGATGGAATTCTCTATTTTTGAACCATCTCTCTCCATTTCTAAGCAACCCTGTAGCTTCTGCAATGAAAACTTCAGTGACAGTGAATTTGACATCTCCCACTTCAACTTCAGCTCCTTGAAATGAACTTGCAAATGTTTTAGTGACTTATTTTTGGAAGCCATTAAATTTCTCCAAAAATTGTAGCCATCCTATCTGTTGCAACATTTCTTTACATTGAGGGTAGCCTTCTAGGTATTTTGTACCTACTGGTTAAGTTCTTACAATGAAACCCATAATTGCTTCTTCAATGTTCAGATTAATACTCTTTTCTACCCATTGAAATAATAACTTTTTACCTTCGAATTGATATGACTCTGATAATGGCTTCAAACTTCGGGATGATATACCTCTGGTTGACAGTGACAACAGCTTCAAAACTTCGGACTGATATGCCTCTGGTTGACAGTGACGATGGCTTCAAACTTCGAGCTGATATGCCTCTGGTTGACAATGAAACTTCGGATTGATATGCCTCTGTCTCTCGGTGGAAAATGGCTTCAAATTCCCACACTGCTATACCTCTGTCTCTTTGTAACAAATGACTTCAAATTATTCACTGTTGTACCTCTGTCTCCCGGTAACAAATGACTTCAAATTCTTCACTGCTATACTTTTGTCTCCCGGTAACAAATGTCTTCAAATTCTACACTACTATACCTCTGCGTTTACAGTGATAATGCTCACTCTCTGCCCATGGTGATAGTGCTTTGTTATTCAAACTGATATACCCTTTTGCTCTGCTCACGGTAATAAGAATATCTCTGTTTGCGGAATGAAGTGTTGGCTACAGAATGGAGTGATGGAAGTAGTCACGGAATGAGTAAATGGAGTGAGGTGGAGGAAACGAATTAATGATTGAAAAGACGGTGGAGATTTTTACAACGGAAAAGAGAATCATCATTGAATGATTTGGTTAAGTGACGTGAAGAATTCAAACACTTCAGCCATTTTAATCGCTTAAATGATGTCGGGTATGGAATTTGAAATGAGAGATTTTAATCCAAAGTTTGTGGAGGGTTTATTGGTCTTGATCAATAAAAAATAATTAAAACAACCTTTTCGAACAATTCATAACTAAAACTATGCTAAACTTTATGAAATGCCATTATAATCTAAACTTGTTACCTCTGCCTTTCATTTGATTTTTGTAGTCTTTGTCTTCTTTGTTCTTCTTTGGAAGAGTCTTCATAATCCTTCTTGATTTTTCTTATTCATGGATACACTAGATCATTTTGTTGCAATTTTAATGTTTGTTGACTAATGCCTTCAGGATTTGTAGCTGCAGAATGACTGTCTGGCTGCAGAAAGGCTGATCAGCTGTAGAATGTCTGTTAAGCTGCAGAATGTACCTGTAGAGCATTTTAATCATGGAATGGAGTGGTTTGGGATATAAGTGAGATGTTATATGGCATGAATGAAGATGGATGATGAGACATGATATGTATGAAGTGGATGATGAAATGGAATGGATTCAGTTTATGAAATGGAGTGGAAGAACATAAGAACTGCCCTGCAATCCATGACATGTTTTATTCATTTACAGCAAGATATCAAACTTTAAATTTTGACATGAAAATGAGATGGATGGAGTATGGAATGAGATGAATGAAATATGGAATGAAGTAGAATATGAATGAATGAATTAAATGGAGTATGGATGGATAAGTGAATGGAATGAAATGAAATGAGATGGATCATAAGCACTATGGATCTGAACTTATGATTTTGTAATAGCTGCTTGTAAAAACAAAATGGAAAAGTTAGAGTGTCAGAGAGACTCTGATTTTCACCCTATCTTTTCTGTATAAACATGCCAATCAATGATTGGTTTTCATGTTTATACCTTTATTTTTTTATTTTATTTTTTATTTTTATTTTTTTTATTTGTTATTTTTTTTTCAAAGAAAAATGCTTCAGAAAATTTAATCAAGTTGATGAAGAAGAGAGATTCTTCTTCATTAACTTCACATCACTGCTTTCTTGGAACTTCTTGACAAATTCTTCTCTTGAGAGTGGTTTGTGATATAGCTTCAATCTATGACCATTCACAAGAAAAGTGACCTCTTCTTCATCTATAGTTTTGTTTTTTACTGCCCCATTATCAAAAATTTCAACAATTTCATATGGCCCTAGCCAATGTGTCTGAAATTTAACTTGAAAATCCTTGAATTTTGAATCAAACAAGAGAGCCCAGTCACCTTCTTTGAATTTCTTCTCTTTGATGTACTTGTCATGCCATCTAGCCCTTTGTTGTTGGACTAGACTTGTTTTTTGAACTGCATCTTGTATGATCTCATCCAATTCATTAATTTGCTCCAGTCTATGCTTTTTTGCCTCCATTAAATTAAGTCCTAGCTGAACTGTCATTTTGAAGGTTTGAATTTGGAACTCTATGGGAAACAAAACTTGTTTTCCATAAACAAGCTCATAAGGAGTATGGCCTATTGTGTTTCTCCATGTAGTTCTATAGGCCCACAAGGCTTCAGGAAGCCTATCTACCCAATCTCTTCTATGTAAATGAACAGTCTTTGTTAGGATTCCTTCAATGACCTTATTAGTAGATTCCACTTGACCATTTGCTTGTGGATGATAAGGAGTAGTTTTTCTATGCCTAATTTTGTACCTCTCCATCATTTTCTCCACTAGCCTTGATGTAAATTGAGCTACTTGATCTATAACAATTTCCCTTGGGACACCAAAACGAGTAAAAATATCCTCAAAAAGAAAAGTAACTACAGATGATTCATTAGCAACAAGTAATGGCTTGGCTTCTACCCATTTAGTAACATAATCAGTGCAAACTAATATATATTTCTTTTGTCTTGATGGAGGACTAATAGGTCCTACAAAATCCAAAGCCCATTTTTCAAAAGGTTCAATGTGTACCTGAGGTTGTAATGGCATCTCACCTGAAGGAGAAGGTTTCCCTACCCTTTGGCAACTGTCACACCTTTTGACATACTTTTTAGCATCTTTAAACAAGGATGGCCAATAATATCCTAAATTAAGGATCTTATAGGCTGTCCTCTTATCTGCAAAGTGTCCGCCACAAGGTTCATCATGACATGCCTTGAGAATCTCAAGCATCTCATCTTCACGAACACACCTTCTAATGATCAAATCTGGACCTGTCTTGTACAACTCATTAGCAACCCATGAATATTTTGCACTATCATTAATGATTTTTCTTTTATCCCTTGCATTCATAATTGAAGGAAATTTTCTTGAAACTAAATAATTAGCAATATCAGCAAACCATGGAGTTTGAGTAGAGATTGCAAAAAGATATTCATCAGGAAATTGATCTTCAACTGGAGTGTCATCTTTGATATTTTGGAGTCTAGATAGGAAATCAGCTACTGTGTTTTGTTTTCTAGGCCTATCTAGAATAGTAATGTTGAATTCTTGTAAGAGCAATAACCATCTTATAACTCTGCCATTAGTGATTGATTTTTTCATTAAATATCTAATTGCAGAATGATCAGTGTGAACAAAAGTTTCATAGCCTGTTATATAGTGTCTAAATTTGTTTATGGCATGAACAATAGCTAAAAACTCTTTTTCAGTTACAGTATAGTTTAACTCTGCAGGAGTCAAATTTTTACTGGTATAATAGATGGCATATGGAATCAAGTCTTTCTGCCCTAATACTGCTCCTAGAGCTGTATCGGAGGCATCTGTGGAGATATGAAAAGGTAACTTCCAGTTAGGTCCCCTTAATATAGGTGCTTCAGAAATCTTTGTTTTTAGGGACTCAAAGGCTAACTGGCAATCAGAAGTCCATTTGAATTCACAATCTTTGGTTAGTAATTTAAAAAGTGGAGATGCTATTTTGGTGAAGTTTTCTATAAATCTCCGATAATACCCTGTAAATCCTAGAAAACTTCTAACATCTCTTTGACAACTTGGAATGGATAAGTTAGAGATGACTTCAACTTTAGCCTCATCAACTCTAATCCCATCCCCTGAAATGTGATGCCCTAAAACAATACCTTCAGTAAACATCATAAAACATTTTTCATGACTAAGCGAAAGGTTTGCTTCCTGACATCTTTTTAAAACTTTTTCCAAGTTGTCTAAAGCTTCTTCAAATGAGTTTCCATAAACTGTGAAATCATCCATGTACACCTCTACACAATCATGTATTAGATCTGAAAAAATTCCTAATACTGCCCTTTGGAATGTTGCAGGTGCATTGCATAATCAAAATGGCAATACTCGGTAAGCATAGGTACCCCAAGGACAGGTAAATGTGGTTTTGTCTTGATCCTCAAGTGCTACTTGGATTTGATTGTAACCACTAAACCCATCTAGGAATGAAAAGTACTTTTTGCCAGCTAATGTATCTAATACTTGATCTATTAAAGGTAAGGGAAAATGGTCTTTAAGAGTAGCTTTATTCAGTTCTCAATAGTCAACACACACCCTCCATTTTCCATTTTTCTTTGGCACAATTACCAAAGGAGAAACCCACTGACTATCTGAAATAGGATAGATGAAATTAACATTTAACAATTTTTGCAATTCTTCTTTAACAATTTCCCTAAGATTTGGATTCATCCGTCTTTGAGGTTGTTTGATTGGTTTGCAATTTTCCTCTATATAGATGTGATGAGTGCAAGTCTTGGGACTTATCCCTTTCATGTTAGTGTATTCCCATGCATATGCAGAAGAATGTCTCTGTAATACTTTGACTAACTCTTCTTGTTGAAATTTTTCTAGGTTCTTGTTTATGTTCAAAGTTTTTCCTGGAAAAATTGCACTTGTAGAGCTGCCAAATTTGTCCATAGAATGAAGAGACATCTGCCTTGATGACAAAAACTCAATATTGGATCCCTCTTGAAATGATTCATGTTTCTGTTCTGGAGAGGATTCAAAATTTTCTAGAGTATTCAGAATTTGATTATCTTCACTAATTTCTGAAATTGTGAAGAGAGGTTGTAAATCTTCCTCATCCTCTATCCATTGAGTGTCATCTAGATATATAATTGTCCTAGCTGGAGGATATAAAGTGAACTTCTTAGTTGAACTACCATCAGAGATGTACATATCACCGGATCTACAACTAATAAAAGCATCACCTGTAGCAAACCAAGGTCTTCCTAATATAACAGGATGGCCTCCTAGATTATTCTTAGGAGTTAGGATCATGAAATCCACCAGGTACTCCCAAGAATCTAGGGACACTGGAATGTCTTCTATTACCCCATCTGGTTTGATCACAGATCTATCTGCTAATTGTAATAGTGTGGGTGTAAAGAGAAGATTAGGAAGTTTCAGTTTGTCCATGATTTGTCTACTCATGATATTGATTGCTGCTCCTAAGTCAATGAGTGTGTTATGGATTTCAATTCCATTGATGTGAATTTTGACAACTGGATTTCCTGGGTCAAGATACTTTGGAATAGCAAACTTTCCCATCATAATGTCTGCTATTTGTCCTACCAGTTGAATTTTCTTTGTTTCTCTTATTCTTTTTCTTGTTGTCTTCATACTCAACTCCTTTATTGTTTTGGCTAAAATTGGGATTTCCTTGATGGCTTGCAATAATGGAATTTTAATGTAAACATTTCTCAGTTCATCTAAGAAATCATAATTAGGCACCATGATTTGTTTTTCTACACCTCTATCAATTTTTAATCTTTCCGAAAAGGGAGGTATAGAAGTAGATGTGGATGGTTGCTCTAATACAGTAGTTGGATTTATTGAATCTTTTTGTTTTAGTTTTTCTGTGTTTGGGTCTTGAAAGGATGTGTCTTCCTCAGGACTTTTATTCACCCGTAGAGAGTCTTCCTCAGAATTATCTTGTTCTTGTATGATCACAGAAGGTTTCCTCTTTTCAAGTATCTTTCCAAACCTAAGTTGAACATCACTAAGGTCTAGAGGAGTAATTAAATAAGTTGGAAATTGTTGGCCTTCTATCATCTGAGGGTTCTTATTGTTGGGGTTTGGTATGGGTTGAGCAGGCAATTGATTTGATTTTTGAGGGAATGGTAATGAAAGTGGTTGATTTTGATGTGGTTGGTTCTGATGTTGTTGTTGAGGATTTTGTTGAAAATTTTGTTGAAGATTTTGAGGGAAATTTTGTTGAGGATTTTGAGGATAAAAATGTGGGTATGGAGGATAGGATGGTGGATAATGATAGTATGGAGAGTATCTTCTATAGGGACTTTTTGTTCCTTGTGCCCAAGATTGAGATTGATTTTGAAATTGGGGCCAAGGTTGCTGCCAAGAATTCCAAGGTGGAGGTTGATTATACATTTGATCATGGAATCCTTGTGTTTGAGGTCCCTGCCAAGGTCTTCTAGATACAAAATTGAGAGACTCTGTGGAATCTGTAGGAGTTTCCTCCTGAAAGATAGCTTTGAGACCCAGAAGAGAAGGACAATTCTTGGTCTCATGTTTTTCAGAACAAATGACACAGGTTTCTACAACTTTTACATCCAAAGGACACTCTCTCAAGGCATGTTTCTTTCTACATTTGGGACAAAAGATTGCCAAGGCATCAGATTCAGCCTTTTTCTTGTTTTGTATCTTAAGGGTGTCTATTTGTTCACTAAGACTCCCTAAGATGTCAGATTTAAAATCATCAAGCATGTGTCCTATTTTTGATCTACTTACTGTCCCAGAAGCAGACTTACTTGCCCTTGCAAGAGCAGGATCTCTTGGACCTTTGACAGTTTTAGATTTCCCTCTTGAAAGGTTGATACATAACTCAGATATTTCAAGTAATGTGAGCTGTGATATATCCCCTTTTCCCATCATATTAAGGATATCCAACCATTCATCCCTAATTGTTTTCAACAAAAGAGCTTTTAAGGTGTCTTGATCTAGGTTTTCCATTTTTGCTCTTTTGATGTTGTAATTAAATCTCTTCAACAAATCTTCCAAATTTTCATCTTCTTTTTGTAACATCTTGAACACTTCTTCCTTATGATTAACCGGCATACAATAATCCAAATATCTCTCTAGAAATGCTTGTTTCATGTCTTCCCATGTTCTAATAGAACTGCTGATCAGACTCATAAACCACTTCAATGCTGCTCCTTTCAAAGTTGAAGGGAATAATTTTAGTTTTTGAGAATCTTGTAAGTAGTCATAAGTTCTACACAGCACTTCAAATTCGAATAAGAAGGTTTCAGGATCTTCATTTTTAAGTCCATAGAAGTTTGGAAGGACAGAGGGTGAAATGTTTTTCATGGTTGTATTGGTTTCTTCATCAATTATAGGGAACCCAAAAGAGCTTCCTATTCTACCTCTTCCTCCATTTGCACCTCTACCTCCTTCTCCTCTACCTCTACCTCTTCCTCCAAATAGTGTGTTTTCTCCATTAAAAACTCCTCCTCCTCCTTCTTCTGCCATGGTTGACTCTCCTGTGGAAGTGGAAAGGTTTGTATCCCTACTAGGAGTCTTTAGATCTTCTTCTGTGGCAGGTTCAGTGGATGAAGTGGAAGGTTTCTCTAATGGAATAGTTGACCTTAGATCTTCTAGAAATCCAGGATCAAGGGAGGATGGAAGATGGGTTTGAGTTGAAGGTGTACTAGCTCTGGATCTAGATGAAACAAGTGGTATTCTAGAAATCAAACTTCTGCCTCTGCTGCTTATAAATCTTCCCCTTGAATCTCTCTCCCTACGCATATAATTGTTTTTGGATGCTAAGAAACAAAGGTTACCCAGTTTTCACTTCCCCGGCAACGGCGCCAAAATGTTTGGTCTCAATCTAGTCTCCTAAATTGAGCTCATTTAATTGTCAACCAGGGTTGGTAAACTGCTGAAGTGAAGTGTAATGTATGTACCTAGGTGTTTGTTTCTTAATGCGTTGTGTGTAGTGTTTTGTGATGTTTTTGGTCTTTTGTGATGATTTATGATGTTTTTGATCTTTTGGTGGCTTTATGTTCACAAGGAAAATGACTAGAAAGCTAATGGAAGGAAGCTAATGATTAAGAAAAACATAGTGAAGCCTAATTGGTTGATGTCAAATGGTAAATGCGAATGCAATACTAAAAACAGAATCAAATCTAAACTATGACTAAGCAAAAACAAAGCTTGATAATGACTTTTAAGCAAATGATTCAAAACACAAACTCAACTTGTCAAATTCTTCCATCAAAGGCATTTTGAGAGAGAGCTTGAGACATGGTCAACTAAGTGTGCAAATCCTCCTAACTAAACAATTAAACAACTAACCTATAATGATGCAACATTTTATCCTTGATTAGAGATTTGTTGAAGCATAATTGGAGTAAAACATTGATATCATCATAAGATCTTCTACTCTAAGTCTAGTTCCTAACTCTATTCTGCAACTAAGTTTGATGACACTACACTTCACTCAAAGGTTATTGATTTTTGAAATAGTCTTTTGAGGAAATGTTTGTTTTTGAAATGATAAGGAAGTTGCAGAAGTACTTCAGGCCTTAAAATGATATTGTCTTCTGTTCATGTAGTTATGAATCAATTATGGATTTTAGAACAAGAAGAGGTTTGTAAATAATGAAGGTTGTTTTTCTAATCTTAAAAACTGAAGTAATCTAGTGTGCAGTGAATGATAACTGAATATGGAGTGCAAATGCAATGAGTTAAACTAAAACTGAACTTAAGATGTCACTAATCTAAAACAGTGCTGAACTACAAGTCATTATCAAACTTAAAACAAAATAACTGAGCATGAGTTAAGTGCAATTAAACTCTGGAGTATCCTAACTAAGCTATCATGCATTATTCTATGGAATCATACAGTCTGTTTTTCCATCATGATTGATATTTTGGAAGAGTTTCTTAGAACAATCCTAACTGTACAATTCAGTGCAAATGCAAGCATAAAGACTAAAAGCAATGAAAAACTAAGATATCATAGCCATCTCCTACCCATCATTATGATATTTTGGACAAGCGTTTAAGAGCAAGAACAACTATGGTACTTAGTGAAAACACACAACTAAAATGGTCAAGATCACAATCATGCTTAAGACAGTATAAGGATTTTTTGGAAGAGTGCTTAGCATAAGTCTAACTGTGATGGTGAATAAAAGAGGTTACAATTAATTCCTACAATACTATAGCCATTGCCCATTCATCATTATAATATTTTGGAAGAGCTTCTTCTTTTGGAAGAGTTTTTAGAACGAGTATAACTATAGTAGCTAATAAAAACAACTACGAATTCAACTTCAAAAACGTAAAGGCAGCTAGAATACTTATCTAAATTACGCAAATAAATCCGTACAGGGGGCAGGGGCCCTCTACCACCAGACGGAATCTAACTCCAAATCAAATCAATGCTTTCAAAACAACACTGTCTGCTTCATTAAAGGTGAAATAACTTGAACAGAGCAATCTGCGTCTTCAGAAATGTAGCACAGAATCTAAGCAAAATCTGGAAACAAAATCTAGCCTAGCTCTCGGTTTCCCAAGTGTTTATATAACAAATGTACATAACAAGACTTGCAACAATTCCAGGATCATTGTCTTTCCTTATCGAAATCACATTAGGACTCTTGAAGTGGCTGCGTAAAAAGGAAAAAGACATCTGGACTAAGACAGTCCTATTAGAAGTCTGCCTTCTGAGATGTGTTCCCACGTACCAAAACCATACCCAGAATTCGTTTCTTCCTTCATGGTGAGCAACGAACAATGTAGACATGACGTGGAATATACCCATATGCGGTTTTTCTTGAGAGGCCACCTGGAACATACCCAAACGTGAAGACATCTGTAGAATCGCCAGTTAGCTACGGAATGTCTGCATTCTGCAGCTAGTTCCGGTCAAAATGCATTACAATGACAAAAATCATAAAACTTAGCAAGTCAGTCATGTTAATCATTCTAAAAGTAATTTTAACTAAATTCATTGATCAATTGGGTCTGGAATAGCAATGGACAAAGGAAAATGAGGTAAAGTGGAATGAAAGAAAGCACAATCTTGAGGCTCAACAGTAGCCACAACTGGAGATGCAGAAGAATCTCTATATATTTGATGTAGATGCGATTTCTATAGAGATTCCTACCATTGGGAACTCTAAGAAAGCCATGCAATTGACCCTTGAGAGGGAGATTGATTTGCATGTTGGTAAGAGTGAACCTCAAGATGTGGAGCAGCCACATGCAGAGGATCATGGAGTGGGAGCAACCACTCATGCAGAGAGATTTCGAGCTATATGGGCAGAGGGAGTGCATGCAACTATGCCACTAGGTGAGAGGTGGAGCAACACACATGAATAATCCCAAGAAGAAATTTTGGGAATGATTCATTGAGATGGTGTAGATCTCATGAATCAAACCTAGCTACGAGGAGCCCACAGATCAAAAATAGTAGGATCAGTTGAATTAATGCAATCAAATGTCGTCAAGACATGAAATCAAAGTGACAATGTCAGATACTGGATTGTGGATTAGAGTTGACAGCAAGTTCAGAGTGCATGGATGAAAGTGTCCGTAGCACAGTGGATCCTGGAGACATGTGCAGTAGCTAGAAGAAGTTAGAAGACTTTGATGATAAATGCATTATACTGATTTATTTGTTTGGAGGCTATTCAGTTTTGGAAGTGTTGCATGCCAAGGTTGCATGTGCAATAAACACTGTCAAAGTGTTGCATGCAAGAGTTGCATATGCGAGAAACACTAGAGAATTTTTGCATGCAAGAGTTCCATGGCACATGCATGGAGTTGCATGTCGCAAGCATGGATTTTCATGTCACATGCAAGGACATTCCTTTCTTGTTAGAGGGAGTGTTGAAGTTTGCAACAAGAAACAGTGAAATTGGCATCTGGAAACAACATCCTTGATCCTGGTGAAAATTAAGCACCTACACTAGGTGGGGCCCACACAAGCTATTTTTCGATGTATGTCTATTTATAAATGTATGTGCATAATATATTTATATAATTCATGTCTATTTATAGATGCATGTCTATCTTTATTATCCCTTAATATAGATGGACAATAAATTGTAATATATTCTCAATGTGGACTTGGAAATAGTTCACTAAAGTGGAAAATCAGTTAGCTAAGTGAATTTCGAGTTAAAAGTTTGGTTGGTGGGACATGCAGAGTGAATTTAGTTACAACGGAGTGATTCTAATTGTAACAAAGTTAGAAGTGTAGTGGTGCATTAGTTAACGCAAGTTGTAAATCATTTTTACTCAGTTAAGTGAGTTAAAGTCAGTTATGCTAGTTGTAACTACAGATGCACTGGTGAGAGATCAAGTGAATTAAATATTAATTAATTCACATGTAGTGATCTCACATGCAATGATGTTCTTACTATTATTAATTTCATGCATGTCAGTTCCAGTGGAGACCCAATTGAGACAAGGTGAAATGGAAGTGTAACTATCAGTTGTGATATTAGCAGGCTACGCGAGTGTAGTTAAAACACCACAGGATGCCCATGATACTCAGCGCAATTGAGGAAGGTTGAAATTCTTTGTGATTAAGGATTGCATTCATCAAGAATAGCATGAGCAAGACAGGATGTCTGGAGATATTAAATTGGCTAAGGAACTTGCCAATTTTTGTATAACAGTGTGAGACAATTAGTTGATGTACTGAGAGCTCTTTTGATTAGATTTTTGTATATAATTGTTTCACGATTCCTTATGGAATATACAATATATGATAGAGATTTTTTGAGTAGTAAGCTTTCCCCTGGAATATCTGGTGTTGTGGTTTTGATCTATTCTTCTTTGCTTCATGTGATTGGCAATTGTGTTGCTTTTAATTCCGCAAAATATTTGTAGAAGCGATTATGTATTTAATAGTAGCATATTATTGTTAGATTAAGAGAATCCAAGATATACATGCATATTGTATAATTTCTACACAAATAATGTTAGATCCCTATATTACTAGTGTAGTCCCATATTTTTGTTAGTGTAGCCCCATTATTGTTATTGTTGTACCCATGTTGCTCCAATATTTCTATTATTTTACCCCATAAAAAACCACTATTATTTTTGCTGTGCCCTTACATTATTATTGTTAGGTCAGCTAGGATTATATTGTGACCCCATGGAATCCTATATATAGAAAGGAGGTTTTATCATTTGTATCATCCAATAATTGTTCATTTATGTAATGTAAAGGAGGTTTTCCCTCGAAGTGGCTGATTTATAAGGCATTGATCTCTCTTTTCTTCTATTTTCAGAGTTGGTTTCATAACATTTTCAATCAACGCATCAGATTATAGGGTTCCACTACTTCAAACAGGTCATCGTGGAATTTTCGCTACAAAAATTTTTCTACGAAGGTTAAAAAACTAAAAAAAAAACCATTTGCGAATAAATCCTAAGGAATTTCATGTAAAAATTTCAAATCTTGGTTCGCAATATTTTCGGAGATATGATCTGTGGAAGTTAGGGTTTTTGCAGGCTCCTTAATTTCATCTCAAAGGGGTGACCTTGGGAAAATTGCCATACCTCTCTCTCTGAGAATCAGATTGGAATTTTTAAAAAGTGGCCAAGATTAAACACACTGTATTTTTCTGCATATCAATTTTAGAGCCGAAGGAGGAAAAAGTGGCACGTGACACGTCTTACAAATTCTCTCTACTGAACCAGTCCATAATTAGGTCATTGTGGGAGATTGGGCATAACTTTGTCTTGAAGAATTCAAATTAGGTCATACCTATGGCATTAGAAAGAAGACACAAAGGGCTATTACCAGACTGAATCTTAAATATTTGGGATCCAAAATTACAAAAATAAGTCAATTGCAATATCGAGCTCCTCAAAAGCAAGAAAAAGGTGTGTATTTTTTTTCAAATTGTATAAGTCTTGTTTGAAAAATCAGTTTTAAGTGATTCCAAGGGCACATTGAAGCATAGATGTCAGTATTGGGTTCTAAAATTCCCCCTAAAAATAATTCAACACCCATTAAGTGCTCATAAGGCTCTATAGTGACTCTTGAAGAGGAAGAAGTGCAACATGATATATCAAAATTACAAGAGCAAGTGCAACAACTTTCGCTCTCGCAAAGAGCAACAAAAAATGAAATGGAAATTTTGAAGAAAGGCATGGAAGCTAATATAGATGGTTTGAAGAAAGGCATGGAAGCTAAGATGGATGGTTTGAAGAATGGCATGGAAGACATGGAAGAAAAAATGTAAGACATGAAGAAATATCTAAAAGCAGACAAGGAAGGTTTGACAAAGTTGATACAAGAAATGAGTCCTAATAGCAAAAAGATAGTAGAGGAAACTCATGATGAGAACAAAATAAATGTTAATTGTGATTTCATAAAATCTAATTTTGGATTGAAGACCCACCATATTCCAAAGATTGATATGAGGAAGTTTGATGTCAAGGATCTCGTAATGTGGATACTACAGATAGAGCAATATTTTGATCACAATAATGTGCAAAACACACAAAAGGTACGCATTGCAACTTTATATTTAGAAAAAAATACATTTTTATGGTATTGATGGCTTTTCTCCTGTAAAAAAAAATGTCACTTGGTCAATTTTTACGGAGGAAATGATAGTGCATTATGAGGATACAAAGAGAAACACCTTCTTTACCCAATTGATAAATCTCAAAATAAAGAGTTCAGTGCTGAAGAACATTGAGGACTTCCAAAAATTGAATATAAGGGTAGTTGAAATTCCAGAGGAACATAGGGTTGATGTTTTCATAGGGAATATAAAGGATAACATCCAACATGATGATCACCTTTAGGAACTTGATTCATTAGAGAAGGCATTCAGGTTGGAAACAAAATTTGAATGTAAAATTAGGGCAACAAGGAAGCCTACCACTCAAATATATAAAGAAGGAATTGTTGCTACTCCTAAACTTTCACAACCTGTAAGGTTGACACCATAGAAATTGGAAGAATAAAGAGAAAAAGGGCTTTGCTACACTTGTGATAGCAAATACACTAAAGGTCATAATTGTGTTGAAAAGAAATTATTTTACATAGATTGTGAAGAGGAGGAAGAAAATGAACAAGAAACTTCAAAAGAAGAGGATATACACTAGGAGCCAACCCTAGAGAAATAAGAAATGAATATGACCATATCATGTAATTCATTGGTAGGAATTACCACTCCTCAAAATCTCAATATATAAGGACATATCAAGAAGAAAAAGGTAATAGTGTTTATTGATTCAGGTAGTACTCATAATTTTATTCATTGTAAGGTAGCCAAGGGATTGAATTGCTTCCTATACCCAGCACCAGAGTGTCATGTGATGGTTGCAAATGGAGGAACTATAAATTTCTCTAGAAAATGCCATAATATAAAGCTAACCATGGGAGAGTATGTATTGAATACTCCAATTATTTCCATTCCAATGGGAATTTTTGATATTGTACTAGGAGTACAATGGTTACAATCTTTAGGGATGGTAGCTTTTAATTTTCAAGAAATTTTCTTGAAATTTTTTTCGGAAGGAATGGAAGTTGAATTACGGTATGTCACAAGGAAGCTAAGAAATATAATAAGCTCTAATGTCATGACAAATATTTTGAATAAAGAATAACGAGGCATAATTGCACAATTACGCTCACTAGAAGTTCCAACATCAAAATCATCTATTTCTCTAGATCTCCAAAAAGTCTTGGACAATCATTCCAATGTGTTTGAAACTCCCAAAGGACTCACACCTATTCATGATCATGATCATGCTATTCATTTGATTCCAGGAAGTGTTCCTCCAGACATCAGGCCTTACAGATATCCTTATGTCCAAAAGAGAGAATCTGAACGTATGATTGAAAAAAATGTTAGAGGTCAGTATAATTCAACCTAGTCAAAGTTCTTTCTCTGCTCCAATAGTATTGGTGCACAAGAATGATGGATCATGGTGCATGTGTCTGGATTAAAGGGAGCTCAATAAGATCACTATTAAAGATAAATTTCCAATTCCTGTGATTGATGAATTATTGGATTAATTACATGGAGAAATTTATTTCACCAAGTTGGATCTTCGTTCGGGATATCATAAAATTAGAATGAAGACTGGAGATATTCCAAAACCAACATTTTGAACTCATGGGGGTCATTATGAATTTTTGTTCATGCCTTTTGGCCTTACCAATTCACCTTCTACATTTCAAGGGTTGATGAATTCCATTTTCAAACCCTTCCTTAGAAAATTTGTCTTAGTATTCTTTAATGATATACTAATCTACAACAGATCTTCGAAGGATCATGTTCAACTTGTTGACAGGGTGCTCAAACTATTGGAGGAGAAACAATTATATGGAAAAACCTCCAAATTTTTCTTTGGAGTACAAGGGGTGGAATATATGGGTCATATTGTATGTCGGGAGGGTTTTAAGGTAGACCCTAACAAAATTAAAGCCATTAAGGAATGGAAAGTCCCCACAACCATAAATCAGTTGTGAGGTTTTCTTGGGTTAATAGGGTATTATCGCAAGTTTGTTAAGAATTATGGGAGAATATCAGAAGCTCTAATAACATTATTGAAGAAAGATGCATTTTCATGGACTCCTGAAGTAACTAAGGCCTTTGAACATCTTAAAGAGGCAATGTGTCTATCACCGGTCTTAGCTACACCAGACTTCACAAAAACCTTTATTGTGGAATGTGATGCCTCAATAAATGGAACTGTTGTTGTTTTAATGTAAGAAGGAAGACCCATTTCTTTTGAAAGTCATCCAATCAAAGGAAAGTATTTGCAGAATGCTATTTATTAGAAGGAAATGTTGGCAATACTACATGCACTACAGAAATTGTAGCCTTACCTAATGGGAAGACACATCAAGGTAAAAAGTGATCATGATAGTCTTAAATACTTTTTGGAACAAATACTATATTCAAAAGAGTAGCAAAAATGGGTCACAAATATGTTGGGTTATGAATTTGAAATCATCTGCAGAAAAGGGAAGCTAAAAGTTGTTGTATATGCGCTCTCAAGAAACGATGAATAGGTGGAAGCATTGCTTTGTGCCATTTCTATTATCCAATTAGAATGGATAACTGAAGCAAGGGATGAATGGAAAAAGGATGAAGAATTGTGGACACTCATTCAAAAGTTGCAGCAAGATCCTAGTACATATGATACATTTAGTTGGAAAAATTATTCATTATGGTACAAATATCACTTATATCTTTCTAAGAATTCCGAACTAAAACAAAATATTCTTTTGGAATTGCACACTTATCCCTTAGGAGGACATTCAGGATTTTTAAAATCTTACCACGGGGTGAAGAAAGAATTTTTTTTCGATGGCCTTAAATCTAATATTCAAAATTTTGTGGCGGAATGTTTGGGAGGAGATTTCAATTGATTTTATCACAGGTTTACCTAAGTCCGAAGGAAAGAGTGTAATCAGGGTGATAGTTGATATAATTACCAAGTATGCACACTTTTGTGCATTATCTCATCGATTTAAAGCAAGTACAGTTGCTACTGCATTTATGGAAACAATTCAAAAGATACATCGAAACCCAAATATTATTGTAAGCAACAGAGATCAAATTTTTACTGGAAATTGTTGGATGGAATTATCTTCTTGTTTGGGTATTCAACTAGCTCATAGCTCATCTTATCATCCTCAATCCGATGGGAAAATTGAGATAGTGAACAAATGTTTGGAAGGATATCTTCGTTGTTTTGTATCTAATAAAAAAACACAATGGGTCAAGTGGTTACCTCCAGCTGAATGGTGGTATAACACTTCCTTCCATACTAAAGAAAAAATGACCCCATTTATGACACTTTATGGGTATCATCCACCATCCATCACATCATCTTTAAGAGAAAATTATAAGGTTCAAGTAGTGGAAGATCACATCGAGCATCAACAACAAGTTTTCCAACTCTTAAAGGATAACCTAAATTTGGCACAAAATCGATTGAAACAACAGGCATATCAACATCGCAGTGAGAGAAGTTTTGATGTAGGAGACTAGGTGTTTTTAAGGCTACAACCATGAAAAAAAATTACCTCAAGCAACCTAAGAAGGATAATAAATTATCACCAAAGTAATATGGTCCTTACAAGGTGTTGCAAAATATTAGTACTATGGCATACAAATTGGAGCTTCATGCTTCTTCTCGAGTGCATCTAGTTTTCCATGTTTCATGCTTAAAGAAGGTTATAGGTGAAAAACTTCTAGTTCAAAAAATATTGCCAGAACTTGATAAGAAGGAAAAATCATATTGGAAATTGAACCAGTCACAGAAACAAGAACTTGACAACTACGAAACTGATCAATTTTAGAGTATCTCATCAAGTGGAAGAACTTACCCACTGAATATTCTAAATGGGAGGATGAGAATTTTATATAGAAGCATCTAGAGCTACTCAAGCATTGAGTACAACACTTTTTTGAAGCAGAGGGGCATGGTAGGTCTCTATATTACTAGTGTAGTCCATTATTGTTGTTAGTGTAACCCCCTTATTGTTATTGTTGTACCCCTCTAACCCCCATATTGTTATTATTGTGCCCTTACATTATTATTGTTAGGTCGGCTAGTGTTATATTGTGACCCCATGGACTCCTAGATATATAAAGGAGGTTTTTTCATTTGTATCATCCAAGAATTGTTCATTTATGTAATGTAAAGGAGGTTTCCCCCTCAAATTTGTTGATTTCTAAGGTGTTGATGTCTCTTTTATTCTATTTTTGGAGATGGTTTTGTTATTGCCCAAATCCACCTCAGGCTGAAGGAAGGCGGGATTTAGGGTAACACCAAACCACGCTCAGTCTGGTAGCTAGCCCTACCGGAACAGGAGAGGGCTCTCTCCGGGTCAATCTCAATAAAAATGTATCAATAGGCCTTGAGATGACTGAAATGAGTGCTAATTTTAGGCTAGGTATATTAATCAAGGAGTTTTGAAATGATTTTTTAAGGGTTTTTGTTGGAAAAAGGGAAAGGCAATTTTGGGCTTAGGGATGAGGCCAAATTCTTGCAGAGTTCAAGTTGGGGCAGGGAAAGCAATGGCTTTGATGTCTTAGATTCAATGAATAGATGGAAAAGACTGCTGAGGAGCTGAAGAGGGCAAGAGGGTGCAAGGATCCTCTTCAAACTGATGAAAACATATAAAACTAAACAAAAGTTTAAGGCAGAGCATCGGAAAACTAATGAATTCTACCTTAGTTACTCATTTTTTTACTTCAGAAGAAAAGAGAAGCGAAATGGAATACATAAAAATTAATGAAACTTACAGATACATGGAGAAAAACATCATCAAAACTCAGAGCCACAAGGATCCCAACAAGTGCTGCAAAACTCTGGTCTTTCCTTTGCCAAAAATCTGAAATGAATATACAATGAGGTGCCAAACTATTCCCAAAAGTCCAACCTATACACTATGAAATTCATAAAATATATACATTTTCTCATCCTTGTACTAAGGGAATTGAGCTCAACCATTTTCTTCAAAATAGAATCAGTTACATTAAACTTGGGCCGAATTTTTGAAAATAGGTGTTGAAGATGAACTCATATCTCCTAAACCATAGCACCTGTTACAAAATTGAAAGATTTTTTTGTATATAAGGTCATGTTGGAGAAAAACCTCTCTCAAATTTGGAAAATTCGTTTCCAGTTGCTCGAAATCTGTTCCACAAAATCATCTCTAAAACAGAAAATCATTAAAAATTTAAATCTGTAAAAATGAGCTGTAAATATCTAGTCACATATCCCAATTCGTGACACATTTGAATAAAACGAAAGATTTTTTTGTTATATGTCTCTTGGGTAACAAAAACCTCCTTGGGTTTTGCAAAATTACTTTCCATCTAGTTTAAAATGGCCGCGCACTAAAATGACTAAAACAGTAAAAAATATGAAAATTTTGCTTTGTTTTAATGTAGGCTCCAAATATCACTGTATATCTCCCACATATTAGCACCTGTGCATAAAATGAAGGAGGTTTTTGTTATTTTCTATGTGGTGAACAAAAACCTCTTTCACTTTTGAAAAATTCCTTACCATTATTTCACAAACTGATTTTGTACTAAACTTGTCATTGTGTGCAGCAACTAACCTCAAAACATGCATAACCAAGAATCACTCATTCATTTTGACCATATCTTCTAATCCGGGAGCCAGTTACAAGAGTGTGATATAAGTTGGAAAGATTTTTCCGAGCTTCTTCTGATGAACACACTTGTGACATGTTTTGTGATGAACATCATTTGCAAAACATCTGACAAAACCAGACATAGTAAGAGCTCATGTTGATCCCTGGTGACAGGCTGCGAATACTGGAACTAACAGGTTTCATAACAGAAACTCTGATAGTTGTGACTTGTTTGAAATCCACTTTGATAAGTGGATGGAGAGGAGTATATACAACTTAAAAACAGTTGCAAAAGTGTTTGTAAATTTATTCAATTCAATAATGAAATGCATTAAATGCTACGAAACAACAAGAATCCTACGCCTAAGGCAATTGAGTTTACTAAATTATGAAATAACTATGCTCACTTGTACATATAAATCATTTTAATTCTTTTAAAAAATGAAAGCCAACATATTAACCTCACCTTAAACCCAACCTTGTTGTCTAGGTAATCATGTCAATCAGCTTTCATTTCCTTGAGAGTAACCCGATCATGAGTTCTAAAGAAATCGAAGTGATAAAACACAATATTCCATATCAGCATTTTATAACATAGTAAACTAATTTTAGATCTGTGTTTTTTTCAAAGTAAAGACAGAACCACACTAGTTTTTTCGAAAAATCAAATACTTAAAACAATAGCTAAAATTATATGAAATAATTTACCATTTTGGTCCTCATATACAAGGTTCAACATATGAGAGATCTAATTCCAAGTAGGATGAATAATTCCTCTCTATTTGTGGCTATAATTCAAGAACTTAATGAAACAAATTCAATCCCCAGCAAAAATTTAAAAAACACAATTCCGTCAAAAAATTTAAAAACTACGATGCAGGCCACATCATTGAAGCCCACAAATATTTTTTTGGCATAAAGGTAGGCCTCAATCATCTTCAACTATAAATGGCCCTAGAATGTATTAGTATCACAAAATAATACCAAATTAAATTAACTTATAGTGCAATCAGAGAGTTAAAAATACTCACAGTGTCATCACTACAACTTGTTAACCTCAAATACTACAGAGTAACATGATCTATAGGGGAAAATCCCATGGTTGCCGCATACTCTGGAGACATTTTTGCAATAGCTTCTTGATAATCAAGTGATAATTCACCCATACCATCACCTAAATTGATACCATGATAACAATAATCCTCAAAAGACATATCTTCCAAATTTGTATGTAAAGTAATACCAAGCACTAACCATAAAGCTTTAAAAACTTGAAAAATGGAAACACTATAAAAATTGTAGATGAACCTAGCGAAACCTACCATATAACGTGTTGTGGATGATTTTGTCACCCTCCTAGAGACAGCCTAGAGTTGCCATAGACCAGTGCCTAGGACATCTTAATATAGCAAGGAGTCCTTTCTAGTTTGGGTTGTCAGTCCAAGGGACTCACCTACTATCTCTTGTTCTAAACAAGGAAATTGGATTAGATTGAATGGGTCCAATTTCTCTCTCATAGGCTGATACAAGGATAGGAGTAATGTAAAGACATCATGTCAAACTTCAGCATGAAAGTATCAGACAGTTAAGAGACCGCTTTACTGTAAAGAGGGCCGATTCAAAAATATATCACAGAGATCAAGTATTAAGATGTGCAAACAGTGAGGAAACATAAGAAGATATTACTGGCCGAAGGGCGCACCAATTTACGAGTCCTTAAGCCACTAATATAGCAGAAATTATGAAATGAGTGAACATGGAACAGCATATCACTTCTAGGCCTATTTAAAGCGCTTGACTAATTCCAGAAAGGGCACCACTTAAGATGAATCCTTACTGCAAACTAGTGAGCCGCTCGCATTCTAGAACATGATACAAGAAGAAAGTTTGCATGAAAAAGGATGATATATTAACACATAAGAAAATTTACATACTGTGATATACCAAAGACCAGAATCCTCGATACAGTCATAACCCCTCCTCACTGAGACCCTACGGGCTCTGAAACTTCATACATAAATGTTACAAGATGAATACAGTAGTCTTCTCGCCTGCACAGCTTGCTCACAGAAATCTGGAACCTCTACAATGTCTTGTTTTTGAGTATTTATAGGGAAGACAGAAACTTCCCGAGGAGGAGGAAAACGAGGCACAATTAATGACTCAGTTTGAAACCCCATGGCGGAAAACATTCGCGCCTTCTCTTATGAGTGACTGGCTATAAATGATGGTACTAAACAGACTGTTCCAGAAATAAATGCTGGGAGATAAAATCTCCTTATATACAAGATGGGAGAAATAAAATATATAAAATTAGTTGCCCGCGGTTGAAAGAAAATCTGCTGCCGTAAGAGATTTGGAACAATCTGGATTTAAGTACTGTACTCTCGGCTTCTGGCTATAGATTTGAATCCTGGATCTTTAATGCAGGGCGGACGCATCTGGAGAGTTCTGAGAGTTCACATCCCTGTCTTCTTTAATGGTGGTCATCTCTCCCACCTACCCTCGGCTCCTTCCTTTAATTGCTGCCAGTATGATCTGTCCTTTGTTATGCTCTAGATTTTTCAATGGAGGCGGAAAGTTAAGGCGCCAACAAGGCCGAAAGAAAACCTGCAAAACCCGCAAATCATTAGGGAAAAATGACTCGGCAATATGGAGTGTGGTTACAACAGCGGCCATGAAGTCGGTAATGCATTTTAGACGAGACATTTGAGAGGATGTGGGGTGACAGGAAACACATGAACACAATGAAGAGGTGGAGAGTGACGAGGCAGAAAACAATGGGGCGACGATGAATAAACGGGCTAAGGGTTCATAAACCATGACACGTCATCAGGACACACGAATGGTGGAGGAAGAATGCAGCATACACTTGTGAAACATGATGACACGGCCACAAGAGGTTGGACCCGAATCGACAATCGGAATCGGAAAGCAGAGCGGGTAGAGCGGGAGTGGCACATCTTTTATGTTCCGATTGCGATTGAAAACAGAGCTGCGATCAATCCAAGACCGTTCGATCTTGAAACAAGATCAACGGCTGTGCTTGCATCGGAGGGAAATAAAGTGATGGAGACATGAAAACCACCGATCGACTGCGCGCGGACCCACCATAGATGTTAATTTCCGCACCGTCGATCCGAGCTAGATCGGATGGCCCATATTGCGTCCGATTGTTAAAACAGTAAGCCTTTTCTTGCTTTGGATTGTGGTTCTCTGACCTGGGTCATATGGAGGCCAAAGTGGGAGGGAGCCAAGATCTTAAAGGATCGGCCCGATTGTTTAAATTTGAATTTTAAACTATTGAGATGCAGGTTTTCGGGCGGAGATAACAGCGTCAAGCAGGGTCATGGGGTTTTAGGCTACGGCAGGGATAAATATGTACAACATAACGCAACAAATTTACCAACCACACCATGTTTTCGTAAAATTTGAGTCACTTTTACAACCAGGTCCATATTTTTCACTCCATTGTTCAAAGTGCTAGTTTTACTTTGAAACCAACAACACTAGGAAGAACCATGCTCATTAGCTTCAAATCCATAACAAAATGTTCATGAGTACTTCCACAACATACAGACTCCAGAAAACATTTAAATGAGTCTTGGACCTATACCTGAACAACAAAAACACACTCAATTACACCTTAACTTAATTAATATTCAACAACTGAAATATATCATTAATTGTGCAATTTTAAATTGAATTACTGGTTACTACCAATTGGTAAGACTTATGCACCACCTGAATGACATGGCTCTTGTCCACAGTATAAATTATAATAAGTTATTGTATAAGCCCTAATTCTACAATATGATGGGGTTTTGGCAAGATTTCCTCTAGAAAAATGGATAATGTCCACTTTATACCCTATATTAAGAGACTTTGAATGCATTGTCAGAAAATTGATCCCTCATTCAGTCAAATTATAAACAACAATAGGAATGATAAGAAATTTTTTGGTTTAAAATATTTTTCATAAATACATTTATTCATGGAGCATTCACTCAATTTATAAACAACATTGTGAATCATACAGCACTTATGTGGGTTAAAAAAAAATCATGGCTATATTTGTTCATGGAACATTTAATTTTCAAATTAGTAACCCATTTTATGGATAACATCATACAAAAGACAACAGTCGTTGGTGTGGGAATGCCTTGTATTTCCAGAAATATTACTAATTCACTCAATGAGAAAGGCGTGTAGGACTACAATTTGGTCCCAGGGATGGAAGAGTCAAGGTTTACTGGGACTAGAAGGGGATTTTGCATCTCAATTGGATGACTATATCTAAGCTAAAGAAATAAGTGTGGACCTGGAAGGTGTAAACATCGTAAATTTTTCTTTGGAAGCTCAATTCTTAGCCTAATTCAACTGTATAGACAAATTTCCCTTAATATTATTGAAAAATCTAGTGCATGGGCTTTCTTTGATGGGGTTAGCTTTAACGTTACTAGTAATGTTTGTTGCTTGAAAAAGTAGTTTCACATATTCATATTTATTGTGATTATATGAAGAATAAAATGGCTAAAAGGGGAAAGTAGGATGACGAATATGTTATTGAAGCCCATTTCTTTTTCACATTTGTATAGAAAAAATAACAAAGATGCACACTTCCTCTACCAAATTTGGGTTATCTATGGATGCTAGTTCGTAGACTATGCTCAAATCGAGAGCGATGGGAACACTCAGTATATGTCTAGAATTTTATCGGATAACTCTTATCTAATATTATTATTTTCTATTTTTTTGAGGAATTTTTTCATATATACCATCATAAATCCATCTTAAGTCCAGAAATATCAAGTGCCGAGAGGTATCAAATCTTGTTAAGTGTCAATTATTTTTATCATTTAAGATGGCTAATAGGAATAGGAATGACAATATTTCTATGTAAAAACCATATTCATGGTATTTCTATTTTAGGAAGAATTGATCTATCATTTTTATATCCTATATAGCAATTCTTATATTAGGGGTGTGTGTGTATGTAACATATAATATTATTAGTCATTTGTGTCTAGCTCAGGTGGTTGAGAGGAGGAATGATTGTTATCCTCTCCACCCCGGTTCAATTCCCATAGGTGACATGTTGAGCTCTTAATCAGTATATTGTCGTGATAGATTCATTACTTTTTATTAACCAGCCTTATTCCCTGAATATTATATGGTTTACCTTGAGTAACATACTCAAAATAATGAGGGATAGTACTCCAAGGTTTTCCTTAGGAAGTGTATCCTAGAAAAAAGAATATAATATTATTATTATTTGTTAGAAGTTATATTTTTTTTAAATTCAAGATGTAAATTTTACCCACATATGTAACAACATCTCCATAATACTGGGTTGTAGAGCACCATGTTACTCTTGATGTAATGATGCCAATGTGCAGGTCACTTCTCACTTCAACTTTTTAGATAATGGTGATAACTTATGATGGTGTAGGTTGTGGCTCACCTCATTTGTATTGTTGTTTACCCTATCATGATGTATAATGGTGGCCCATTTGGGAATTATGGTTTTTATATGATGCTTTCAAATTTGTATACAGTACATTGAGATTTTATTTTTGAGAGACTTAACTGATGTTGAGTTTTTTTTTGTAAAACAGTTGTATTTCAGCATTTGGCTAAATTCTCCCTTCTCAGGGTAGTCCCCTAAGTATTTTTTGATATTCCTACCAGTATACCTTTTCAGAAATTATTTTTGATGGTTGGTAATGCATCATGCATGTATTTAATGTCTTTCCATATGAAAAGAATATGATTTTTCTCCTAGGGAAAAGGAAACATCTATATGTTCAAACCAGATTACCTAGCCAAGAATAACAATTTCTTCTTCAATTCCTCCAACTCCCCAACCAACAACAGCTAATCCCTCTATCATAGTTATGTGGGAATTAGTTCCAACAACACTATACAGATAAAGTATACCATTGGTATTAAATACCACCCTTCCCAGATAATCCAAATTCACCTACAGGACCAACAATGTTGTTTAGCTATTCATATTCTGCGAGGTATAATGACATAAAATCACTCATTTAAACCTATTTTAAACCAAAACTAAAAATTTGGGGAAAAAATAGTTCAAGAACCCTTAATTAAATATTCCATTTACTAAATAATAAAATTAATCTAACATGAATAATAACCATGATGAAGGATGTTGACAAAAAGGAAATATATAACAAGACATCTAATGAAGAAGCTATCATGGTAACACTAATATTGATTTGTTATTGATGTCCTGATTGGAATATGAATTTTCTACCTAGAAATATGTGTTGCGGGAATTCATGAGACAATTGGGAATTGTCTGGTCACAACTCAATGTATGAATTGAGTGATGAAATTGGCATATGGCCCCAAGGGAATTACGACAACATGTGTACATTTAACTGGTCAGTAAGGTAGCAGGACATGAGATAGCTCGATGATCATGTTTTGATAAATAATGTCACTTTCCCGATGTTTAGAGAGAGTTGTGACTAAGCTCTACATTTTTTAAATTAAGAGGATACAATTGATGATGATCAAGTGATGTGGAAAGTGATGAACCCTGTTTCAATGAGAAACTATGAAAAAGGAT
The DNA here is from genome assembly GCA_034641835.2 of Pinus albicaulis. Lineage (NCBI taxonomy): Eukaryota > Viridiplantae > Streptophyta > Pinopsida > Pinales > Pinaceae > Pinus > Pinus albicaulis. Next base: position 671,971,539 of record CM076578.1, read on the forward strand.
GGCTCCATGGTATTGAGGAATGTTGAAGTTCCCATATGACATGATGATGTGAAAGGAGGAGCTCATGTAACTACTACAATGATCTCCATTGAAGAAAAAGTAGTTGATGATGGTCAAGTATACCTAGTTGATAGGGAGATTGGATATATTCCCTAAATATGAGAGAGAATGAAAATATCCTCTTTTGTTGAGACAAAGTGATGATGGATATGGTTCTCTACTTCATGTACCATGCACTAGGCTAGGACTAACAGTCATATGTCTAGTGAAGTTCATGAAAAAGGAATGAGATCTGAAGGATTGGGTAAGCATTTGGTACTAGTACTTCTTGAGGATAAGAATTCCAAGATAGGTAAGTAGTCTTGTAGACCAAGGCTCTTTGAGAATTAGACAAGGTATCAAAGATAAGAGTGGTCAAAGAGGATCGATATTCTCTAAGGATTGGGAATCCAACACAAGAATAGTCCTAGAACGATATACCTCATGAGAATCCGGATGGGGTATGTGCCTTGAGAGGTAGTGTGATGTCCCATGTAAAGCCTCCTAGAATTTTGCTCTTATATTATGGAGAAATAGAGTATGTTAGTCAAGGCCTTGAAATAATAACATGTGACATTGTTGGTTATGATTTTCATGCTTGATGATGGCTTACCAATTTGACTCTTCTTATGATAAATTTTTAAGTGAGTATTGTCCTTGTACCAGTTGGAAAAGTATGAATACCTCCCTAGTTAAGAGGTAGTGTTGGAAAATGTAACTAGTTTTTTTTCTTTATAATTATCATTTGACTCATGTGTATCAAAATAAGAAAAATAATATTATTTTTTAAAGCATGGGTTTCATGCTCAAGTATTTTTTCAATTAGGTCAATTATTCTATTAATTCTCCTGAGAGTTACATAAGTCAAAGAGTAAAATTTTGTAAAATACCCTATTGGGCACTTGTATTAAGAAAAGAATTATTATTTTTTCTTTATAATAGTCTAGAGGGCTCCCAAGACAAATTCGACCAGTTATGATGAAGTAGGCCTAGAGAGGGCTATTTGAGCCTCTTGGAAAGGATATTTAAAGGAGGAACTTCAACCAAATTTGATGTACACATCTCACATTCGATCTATAATTGGAAAGGAAATGTGAAGGCCTTGGAAGGCAAGGAAAACACTAGCAAAGGAGCAAGAAACCATAACGAAGCTCAATCTATAAAATTATCTCTATTATAGCTCACACGTATGAAGTATTTATAGTTTCTAGGTACTCTACAAGTTCTAGAATTGCATGAAAAGTAGCAGAGCTTCTTTGGGAGGTTGAAAGGCTAGTCTAGCCTTGATTTGAAGATATTTTGCTTCGTTGTCCTTAGAGACTATGTTTTATCTTGGAGAAGACCGGTTTGATTGCTGGTTTGGTTCTTGGTGGATGCCTTGTTTTGGTCTTGAGTCCTGGAAGTCTCATTTGAATTGTTTCTATCAGAAGATAAGTTATTTATGGGTTTTTCCCTTGGAGGGGTTTTTCCCTGGCTTGGAGCCTATATCTTGTGTCCTTCTTGTTTTCTTGTGATCTTCAATGTTTGGAAACTTATTTTATGATAACAACATAATAATAATAATAAATAAAAGATAAAATAACATCGCATGTAAATTTTCAAGATAAGAGAAATTTGTATTATTGTTGCCCTAATCAATTTCTCAACAAAGGATTGTAGTTTTCCTTATAAACTAAATAAGGCCACTTCCTCCCTGCCAAATAATTATCACCAGGGAATAAATTGAAATCACATGTCCAATAAATGTGTGGATTATCCACATAAATTATTAACATAATTGCTTTTCAATCGCAAATGCATGAAGCCATTAACGCTTAAAAATTTGATTCTCATTGGATTGGAAACAAACTAACTTTACTACATTAATGCCTAAACTACTCTAATCAAAATTATCAATATATTTATTGTCATCTATTTATGCTATTAATACATACTTCAGGAGGCTTGATAGGCATCTAGTGGTCTCAAGACAATCCAGTAATTGAATTAAAATATTAATTTCCATTGCCATGGGCTATTTATTGACCTATGATGACAATAAGAATTTTGTCTCATTTTTTGTATATAGGAATAAGGGACCAACTCAGATAGCATCTCTTTTAAAAGCATCATAGACAAACCTACAATGGATGAGCAACCTTAAGAATGATACAATTAACAAGCACAAGGCTCCAAATTTCGACCACACCATTTGCTACTTAAAGACCTATCACAGTCATAACAACAACAATCCCCTCAAACAAAATGGCAGCTTGGCCTCCATTTAATGTGGTTGATAAGTAATTTGCATCAACTTGTAAGACAGATGAAAAGAAAAAATTAAGGAACACATAAAAGATAATTATTGTGATGTAATGTAAACCAAGAGATAGTGTTCGACCTAAGATGATTTGCAAAAATTTAGGGAATATTTTATCATAACATAAGCCAATATTAATCATTTTTTCACATTACTCGTAAAAGAACATCTTTGACAGTTGGAACCTATTTTCCTTCAAACTTATTCTACACTAACATTTCAAGTGAGCATGAAAATAACTTTGCAAACAAGGGAGGCCTCTATGAAAGTCATGCTACTATAGTTATTTTTATAAAGTTCTTATTTTTGGAACTTGGAAATAATTGGAAAGTGATATGCAAGTTTTCACAAGCATATAGTTTTATATGCCTTGATTGATAAGCAAATTGGAATGCATGTTCAGGAGAGATTTATCATTTTATGGCGGACTTTCCTATGGATTATAATCAATAAAATCACATATACTTGCGCAAAACAATCAATGGTTAAATAACCTCAATCACCATCTGCATGTGCATGGATAAATCAGCTCTAAATAACCATATACGACATAATAAATAAATGAATAAAATGACAATACATGTTATATCCACTAAGTGCTCACAGATGAGATCAATACCATCATCCAATGTAGTAATGACACATTATGAAGACTGGAATACATTAAAAGTGATAGCAATCAAATAATAAAATGGGTTATTTAATGTACACCCTCTTAACAAATAAACCACCATGTCATCATCACAATGTTGAATACAGTAGAACATGCCATGAAAATACACACACAAAGACATGAATTCATCACTCTGCATATGAAAACTTTATCAAAAACATCACAACACTCACAATTGAGGGCTGGTCAATTCCATATGTAACCATAAGGGTAATGCCAATAACAGTGTTTACTTCCATAATTATTAATAATTATCTGTATAATGTCAATGAATAATCCAGAAACCTATAAATGTCTAAGAATGCCATCAAAGGTTCTTAGGAATATTTCCATGCATCGTACTAGGTAACATATCACATACATTATTTCCCCTTCCTGGATATCTATTTCATTACTGATCTCTTTCCAGTTGTACCAATCTACTTTGCATTGCTATGTTATGATCGATAACTATTGACTCCATATGTTTAATATATTCTATTAATTTTTTTTATAGGAATAGGAATAAGAGAAAAATCAATTATATTAACCATTCAAGATCTTGCTTCAACTTAGGAAATATTTGCGCTTGAAGAACAAGGTTGATTTGTTTTACTATAAATGGCCACCTTCTTCACAATTTTAACGGTTGAAATTTGGATTACCTGAAGGTTATGGGGACCCTTTTCTCTGAGCTGGAAACCAAGCTTTCTATCCATTGAATCAAGGTAATATATAAGGATGGTTACCTCTATACTTCTAATATTTGCATGGTGACTTTTGAAAAATCGGTTAAACCACTTATTAAAATATTATATAGTTTCATCGTTATTTCCTTTAGAACTACCTAGAGAAACTAATAATTATCTATTATCTCTTCATTCTCCCTTTTTCTCAAGGAAATTATTTTTAAGGGGGTGCATGCATTGAATTAATTATCAAGCAATCATTTCCACTATTCCACAACATCATCCACAGGAGATAATGCAAAAAAAATTGTTGTGACATCTAATTGTCTCACTCCTCCCATTCTAAATGTCACACTCCTAATTTTTTCCAATGATACAAGGAAAAAACAACATTATTTCCTTGGAATGCAATATTTTTATCAATGGAATTTTCTATAATTTCATGTGGAGCTTCATTAATTTAAGAGAATTAAAGTGGTTTGTATATGTCATCTAACCATGGTGTGGCCATATCTATTAAAAATAAGGATCTTTTATCATCAACAAAGTAAATACTTGAGCTACTTTACTTGCGTGACTGACATGGTAATTTCTATACCTTTCTTCTATAATATCTTTCCAGTTCTACTCTAGTGAATAATTCCCTATGAGGATGTTATTCTACAATATCTCTTCAAAACAACCTCCTTATGCAGAGTCACTAGGTGAAATTTTACAAATTTTAATTGTAGATTCATCAATATATGAAGGTAAAAATTCAAGACATGAGGGAATGGGCTTTATCCTTGGAAATAGTGCCAAATTGTTACCACCCAAGTTGTCACTTAAGGTAAAAATCCCTAACTATAAATGTGAAAACCAAAGGGAAACTTAGAAATAATACCATTGTCACATAAGTGGTATCTTCCCTCACATTAGGTTGGATCTTCTCCAATACAAGGGGGGAATCCTTGAGGTAATCTATGTTCAAAAAAAGTGCCCATTTTCATCTTCTTAAATAGGTTTTCCACAGATGTCGAAAGTATTGGATATCCTTGAATCCAAAGAAGTTAGTCGTCAGAATTTATGAAATAAATCTCCATAGGAAGATAGTGTTAAAGGAAGGCATCAAGATCAATCCAACCATCATAGAAGAAATTCAATAAATCCCAATACCTAGAAGCAAGAAATTAGTGTAACCTCCATTCGATAAAATAAATGTCATCAAGAGGTACATAATAAATTTTGTAGATATTACCAAACCCATATCAAATTTATTGAAGGACTAATATCTTAAATGGGATGATGAGAGCATGAAGCAATTTCAAAAGATAAAGGAAGATATTGTCATGTAATGTTCCCAAGCTAAAATATTTTATTTCTAATTCACAAAAAAATAAACCTCTTTGATGCATTTCTTCAAGCAATTCAAAGACAAACATTTTTTCAAATACTTGAAAGAAAAATTAATGAACACATGCAATAGAGATATAAAAGGGACAAAATGATGATTCTTATTAGCTTGATCTAAATATTTACAATGCATTATTAAACCTGGATTATCTATCTCACAACAATGAAACAACTCGACTTGTAGAGGAAGCTGATCTCGGTCTTCCAAGACACTATAACCTTCAACAACTTTTGCTACTCTTCGCTTAAGGATACAACCTGAGAAAATGATGATCTCGTCATGGCTTAATAATTTGACCTCTCTGATAACAAATCAACCTCCCACATAGATTCAACCTCTTCAGAAATATGGTCACAATACTTGATGGGCTTGGCCTTCCAGAAAATAAGTTTGTCCTCAAGATAATTCTAGTAATGTTAAACAATTTCTACCTCCAATCCATATGAACTTGACCTCGCAATAAATGTGTTTGCAACTCAAACTCGCAGTAAATGTGCCCTTTTCCAGCGATAGAAATGACGTTGATAGGCCCTTTGACTAGTTGAAGAGTAGCAAGGCCTAAGGTTCATTCTGAACTTTCCCTTATCAACATAGTACACTAGCCTTAGCTTCTTAGTCGGGCCACATGAACCTGCAACTATAGGAGTTGAAGCACTTGCAGGACTTAGATCATATTCCTTCTGCATACCCGATGTTATAGGCATTTAGAACCCTAGCATATGTATCATATTTTCTGCTAACAATAGAATGTGCACCTGCTCTTCTAGGCTCCCCTACAATCGAACAACAAACAGGTTCAATATGGTGAATATCGAGCCACGATTTTTAGTTTCTAGTTTAGATAAAAAAGAATGCATGTCTTGGAGTTTCCCTAAAAGTGGGCTAGAGCAAGAGCAAAACTATAACCACATAAAAAACACAGGTTTTGAAAGTAGGTAATATGAGGTAAAAATATGTCTGACCACCAAGAATGGACCAAATATGTGATGGTTTCAAAAATTGAGATAGTTAATTAAAAAGGAAATAGAAGAATGTTTTTCCTCCTAATGCGGTAAAAAAATAATCACAAAATCGTTGTTGTATCACTCACCTTTCTACTTTTATTTCACTCATGTCTCTTTCATGGTGAAGAGACATAGATATTATTTTCCATGCTTGCCATTTTGCTCTTTTCCTGTCTAGATAATAAAAAATCTATGGGTAGTTAAATGTTTAATCTTTATTTTATAGAGGGTAATTGGCACACCATCTCTAAAAGTTACATCAATATGTTAAAGTGAACTTGTTTGATAAACAAATGGATCCATGTGGATTCTGGGCTTACCCCAATTGTTTCCCATTTATTTCTCCCAACATGGCTTGTTTGAGTAGTAATAAGGAAAATTGTTTAGATCTCGTGTCTAGTTCTTGATATGCCTAACCATAAAGTTCTATTTTCATGGATTCGCATAAGTATCGATGGATGAATGACCTATGGGTGCATGTGATAGAATGCAACTCATGTAAGATTAATTTGTCTTTTCTTACTTGATATATATATATTTATAAAAAAATAAAATATAAAATTAATCTTTGAAATTTTAATCTAAATAATAAGAGAGTGAACATATTTTATACACCAAAATTGTGTGTTCAATTTATTTAACAATGTAATAGTACATATATAAATAAATAAGCATTTTTTTAGAAATACGTGATATCTTGGCACATTAAAAACTTGTTGAGTAAATTTCAATTTTTCACTAACTTAAAAAAATCTTGTTGGCCAAAATCTTTCTTAAAGCCACGATCTAACAACCTCCTAAAAACACATAAGAAGAATACACATGTTGATACCAACTCTACATCATAATGATCAATATATTAACAAGGCCATAGTCTTTTCACCCTTAGTGAGTTGGACATGTATTTATCTTTTTTAGGTAAGCCTTCATCATCATATTCCATTGGTTCAATGCATTAAAGAAACTCTTGACCAATAAAGTATATACATGATCTAACTTGCCATTTGTGTCTCATTCCTTGATCATGTAAACATTACCAAATTGTTAGCATCCACATAAAGGAGTGGAAATCCACCAAAATACATGGGTTCCTAAATATTGAATTACCTGACTACTAAAATCTCCTTCAAGTAAATGGTTCATTCATATTCTCAATGAAATCCACCTAAATGTATAGGAAACTTCAGGTTTCTGCCTATTACAGCCCCTATAGCTTACAACCAACACAATCCACTCAAAGAGAATTCAATCGAAAAATGACTGATACTCTATCAGCGATTGTGCACTATATTAAACAAGTTATCCAAATCATCATGGACACATGTATAATAAGTATGCCTTATTACAAGAGTCATACAATGATATTCCATTTGCATAATACATAGATATATATGGTTACATACTATTTACATGCCCCATATCATGGAGGCAATAAGTACAAGATTTTATAATATCACATGTTATTACAGTACTCTTCCCAAGTACCAACTCTAATATCAAGCTCAAAAACATTAATTACCAATATACATAATATACACACCATGTTAGACTTCCTCCAAATATAATATGTGATTAATATTTCCATATGGTCCTCGTTTTGATTCAATATAATAAAAGGTGTACCTTGTTGGTCCATCTCCAACCAATATCATTGTTACCGCAAGGAATATCATTGTCATTGTTTGGATGAAATTCCAAAAACTCTCTATAATGTATAGAACATCATTATGTCCTCCCTGTTGCAAACTCATAATTCCAAAATATCTACCACTAACACTAGGCATCAAAAAATATTGCTTTAATTCATCTTTCACCACTATAATAACCAACCACTAGTTATTCATTGTAGAATATTTCTAGCATCTCTACAAAAAAATCTTCATATATGCTCATTCATTATGATTTACTTATAGGATTTTCATATCAAACAAAGAAATTGGATACCAATCATACATTTTGGCCAAACATTGGGACGACATAAAATAATCAGGAACTTATTGTACTCTAGGGCCTAACATCAACCTAACTATAAACATTTAACAATAATGCAATTATGAACATACTTTCATCTATCAAGAAACCTATGTACCCAAATAATGTTCCTACTAATTCTCTAGGAAAATGTCTGGTGTTGTGGTTTTTATCTATTCTTCTTTTCTTCATGTGATTGGAAATTGTGTTGCTTTTATTTCCGCAAAATCTTTGTAGAAGCGATTATGCATTTAACAGTAGCATATTATTGTTAAATCAGGAGAATCCAAGATATACATGCATATTGTATAATTTCTACATGGTATCAGGGCCGTGTTATAATTTTTCTACATGGTATGAGAGAAAGAATTATTTGGGTGTGTGAGTTTGTAGAGAATATCTGAAAATTTAGATGCAAAATTTTCAGAAAGAAATAAAATATTTGGATTCCTTGCGAACAAATACCCAATTTGAAAAAAAAAATCAGTCAAATCAGAGCTCGGATGTGGGAGATATCGTCGATTTAAAATCAACTCTTTTTTTAGAAAATTTTGTGACGGCGGGACAATTACAATAAGCACGCGCCAAGGACATACATGCACTGAGGTACAAGATGCATGCAAAGCTTTGAGGAGAAAAGAAGAGGTTAGTAACTTGGTGTTTGAGAGGCAGCCTCTCAACAAGCACCTTGAGAAGTAGTCTCAGAAGGTTGTGGAGTAGCCACAACTGGAGATGCAGAAGAATCTCTCTAGATTTGATGTAGATGTGATTTCTACAGAACTTACTACCATTGGGAAGTGTGAGAAAGCCATTCAATTGACCCTTGAGAGGGAGCGAGATTTGCATGCAGGTAAAAGTGAACCTCAAGATGTGGAGCAGCCACATGCAAAGGATCATGGAGTGGGAGCAAACACTCATGTAGTGAAATTTCCAGCCAGATGGGAAGAGGGAGTGCATGCAGCTATACCACCAGGTGAGAGGTGTGGTGACATGCATGAATAATCCCAAGAAGAAATTTTGAGCAAGATTCATTGAGATGGTGTGGATCTCATCAATCGAACCTTGCTACGAGGAGCCCAGAGATCAGCAGTAGCAGGATCAGTTGGATTAATGCAGTTAGATGTTGTGAGGACATGAAATCAAAGTGACAGTGTCGGATATTGGAGTGCAGATTAGAGTTGGAAGCAAGTGCAGAGTGCATGGATGTAGGTGTCAGCAATGTAGTGGATCCTAAAGACGAGTGCAGTAGCTAGCAGAAGTTAGGAGAGTTTGATGACAGATGCATTATACTGATTCAGTTGTTTGGATCCTATTTAGTTTCAAAAGTGTTGCATGCAAAGGTTGCATGTGCGATAAACACTAGCGAAGTGTTGCATGCAAGACTTGCATATGTGGGAAACACTAGAGAAGTGTTGCATGCAAGACTTGCATGGAGCTGCATGGCGCATGCATGGAGTTGCATGTCGCATTCATGGAGTCACATGTCACATGCAAGGACATTCCTTTCTTGTTGAGATGGAGTGTTGAAGTTTGCAACAAGAATTAATGAAATTGGCATCTAGAAACAACATCCTTGATCCTAGTGAAAATTAAGCACCTACACTAGGTGGGGCCCACACAGGCTATTTTTGGGTGTATGTCTATTTATAGATGTATGTGCATAATCTATTTATAGAATGCATTTCTATTTATAGATGCACATCTATCTTTATTATCCCTTAATACAGATGGACAATAAATTGTAATCTATTCTCGATGTGGACTTGGAAATAGTTAACTGAAGTGGAAAATCAGTTAACTAAGTGAATTTCGAGTTAAGAGGTTGGTTGGTGGGACCTGTAGAGTGATTCTAGTTGTAACAGAGTTGGAAGTGCAGTGTTGCATTTGTTAATGCAAGTTGTAAATCATTTTAACTCAGTTAAGTGAGTTAAAGTTAGTTGTGCTAGTTATAACTACAGATACACTAGTGAGAGATCAAGTGAATTAAATATTAATTAATTCACATGTAGTGATCTCACATGCAACTGATGTCTTTACTATTATTAACTACATGCATGTTAGTTCTAGTGGAGACCCAGTTGAGACAAGGTGAAAGGGAAATGTAACTATCAGTTGTGATATTAGCAAGATACCCAGGTGTAGTTAAAACACCACAAGATGCCCATGATACTCAGTGCAATTGAGGAATGCTGAAATAATTTTTGATTAAGTATTGCATTCATAAGGAACTACATGAGCAAGGCAGGTTGTCTAGAGATATTAAATTCGCTAAAGAACAATTTTGCCAATTTTTGTATGACAATGTGAGACAATTAGTTGATGTACTGAGAGCTCTTGTGATTAGAGTTTTGTATGTAATTGTTTCATGATTCCTTGTGGAATATACAATATATGATAGATATTTTTTGAGCAGTAAGGTTTCCCAGGGAATATCTGGTGTTGTGGTTTTGATCTATTCTTCTTTTCTTCATGTGAGTGGCAATTGTGTTGTTTTTAATTCCACAAAATATTTGTAGAAGCGACTATGTATTTAACAGTAGAATATTATTGTTAAATCAGGAGAATCCAAGATATACATGAATACTATATAATTTTTACACAAAGAATGCGAGAATCATATATTACAAGTGTAGTCCCTTATTCTTGTTAGTGTAGCCCCATTATTGTTATTGTTGTACCCATGTTGCTCCCATATTTTTATTATTGTTCCCCATAAAAAAGAATTATTAATTATTATTGTTGTGCCCTTACATTATTACTATTAGGTCGGCTAGGATTATATTGTTACCCCATGGAATCCTATATATAGAAAGGAGGTTTTCTCATTTGTATCATCCAATAGTTTTTCATTTATGTAATGTAAAGGAGGTTTCCCCCTCTAAGTGGCTGATTTCTAAGGTGTTGATCTCTGTTTTCTTCTATTTTCGGAGCTGGTTTCATAACATTTTCTATCATAGCTTCAGATTATAGGGTTCTGTTGCTTCAAACAAGCATCGTGGAATTTTTTCTACAACGTTTTTTGTACGAAGGTTAAAAAATATATATATAAAAAAAAAAAACATTTGTGAATAAATCCTGAGGAATTTCGTGTAAAAATTTCAGATCTTGGTTCACAATATTTTCGGAGATATGATATGTGGAATTTAGGGTTTTTGCAGGCTCCAGAATTTCATCTCAAAGGGGTGACCTTGGGAAAATCACCATATCTCTCTCTCTGAGAATCGTATTGGAATTATTTAAAAAGTGGCCGAGATTAAACAAAATGTAGTTTTCTGTATATCAATTTTAGAGTCGAAGGAGGAAAAAGTGACACGTGGCACGCCGTACAAGTTTGCTCTACTGAACCAGTCCATAATTAGGTCATTGTTGGAGATTGGGCATAACTTTTCCTTGAAGAATCCAAATCAGTTCATACCTATGGCGTTGGAAAGAAGATACAGAGGGCTATTACCGAACTTAATCTTAAATCTTGGGGATCCAAAATTACAAAGATAAGTTAGTTTCAATATCGAGTTCCTCAAAAGCAAGAAAAAGGTGTGTATTGTTTTTTCAAATTGCATAAGTCTTGTTTGAAAAATCATTTTGAAGTGATTCCAAGGGCACATTGAAGCATATATATTAGTATTGGGTTCTAAAATTCCCCCGTAAAAATAATTCAACACCAATTAAGTGCTCAAAAGGCTTTACTATGACTCATGAAGAGGAAGAAGTGCAACATGATATATCAAAATTACAAGAGCAAGTGGAACAACTTTCTCTCTTGCAAAGAGCAACAAAAATTGAAATGGAAGTTTTGAAGGAAGGTGTGGAAGCTAATATAGATGGTTTGAAGAAATTAACGGAAGCTAAGATGGATGGTTTGAAGAATAACATGGAAGACATGGAAGAAAAAATGGAAGACATGAAGAAATATCTAAAAGCAAACATGGAAGGTTTGACAAAGTTGATACAAGAAATGATTCCTAATGGCGAAAACATAGTAGAGTGTTGACGGGAAATTTTGTCCGGCCAACAACAGGGGATCTCCCCAGTTAAAAGTCCCAACTAGACTCTAAACCGTTTGGAATAGGGATCCCGTCCGGGGTGTGGGTCCAGCTACCGCTTAAGTCTCCCTTCCTTTGGTCTCAAAAGAACTCAATGAACCTACAGACACACACTTATTCAAATGATACAAGATACATGATTGATGAGTTAAACACGTATATAAAAATATGTGTAGCAAGACGAATAATAAAGCATAAACGCCAAAGGAAGTGTTGTTAACAACACATCATTGGGGTCATGCTTGTAGGCTGTTCTAGCCATAAAAGAAACAATTCTTTATGGTGGAAAAACGCCCTTCACTTCCTGAAAGATTTAAATGATAATACAAATGCTAATAAACAAAGTCATTAACATCCATTAAGAAAGCGAAATGAACTGAACATTATTAACACAAGTACATAGAACTATAATGCATAAATGATGTCATTAAAAGTGCAGCTTCATTAATCAAAATATGTTTGAAACTGTATAAGAAATACTCATAGTGTTCTCATAGCAAAACACATTAGATCCAAAATGAGTTTTGAAAAGTATCTGTATTCATGTGCAAAAGAGTGTTATCCTTAAATACAATGTTCTCTCACTCTTGAGTCCCAAAAAAAATCCCCTTTACAAGTTCTCGAAGGAGTATTTATAATAGAACTTTTAACTTGTGCTTCCTTGGCTTTTCGCCTTCCTGTCTGTTGGTTGCCCTTGCGACTTGAAGGATTCTGCGACCTACAACTTGCCAACATCTTCGACTTCACTGATTTCGTGACTTGCGACCTGGAACAATCCGCGACTTGCGACCTTGAACCATCCGCGACCTGCGACCTCGGACCATCCGCGACCTGCAACCTCGGACCACCTGCGACCTTGGACAGATCTGCGACTTGCAGCCTTCTTTTGGTTATCTCCAGATTTTATAGCAATATTCCTTATCTCCCATTCCTTAATTTGAAAACATGCCCTCTTGCTTGCTGGGAAAAATCCACTCATTGTGCAAACCAATAGCTTCCACTTGCAGTCACATAGCTTAGGTTACATGTCTTCATGATCTAACATTGATACTAAGAGCATGTTTAATTAATTGCAAGAATGAAAATAATAAACTTGGACCCCTGTGTGGTCGAGTGTTGAGCTACTAAGTCATCGGAGAGAATGGCTAGGGTAAGCCTTCCCTGTGCCATTTTCTTTTTAATAACTGTAATGTAGATTGGTATCATTGTGGATCAAGTCTGGAATGCAGATCCAAATGTAAATTATGACATGTGTTAATGATGCCTTCTCCAAAATTGATTCTCTGGCAAACTCTTTATTTCCGTGTAGGCAATGTAGCCCCACGATATAGATGTAGGGACCGGGATACCAACAAGCACAGATTTAACTAAATTTCTCAGCCTTTGCTCTTTAACTCGGACTGGGAACCAATCATCGATGCTTTTTCGAGATCGAGAGCATTTCCATTCATATTGGTGGTTGGGCTTCTCAAGTCCGAAAACTTAAACAGTTCCAACTCATTCAGCTCCTTCAATGCCTAGTTTTTTTTTTTTTAAGGATAATGGATATGATTCATATCCGTTTGTGTACACCCTTGTTGTATATTGCCGTAACTCTGACATGCTAGGTTGTTTCTGCATGCATTTATTTGCACCTTTTACCAATTTTGTACTATCTGCAAACCATCCCAAAAAGTATATTTGGAAAGCACCATGGAGATTTGAATCGATCAACACTGAGATTCTCATTCTTGGGCATAGCAAATTCATTTACTACATCTTTGATAGCTCGCTTTATGACCAAGACAACCATCAATGTGCCAAAGAGCTTCCCAACTATTTGTGTTTTATGCCTGGGAACTAAAAATATGCCAATCATCATGCTACTCCTCCAAAACACCATTGGAAGGCTCTCTCAATGTGTATACGCAAAGCATGAGATTCATAGGTCGCATGGTTTCCACTATCACCAAGTCGCACCTTTTGTTTGCCTCGTATATCAGCGACTCAATGACCTGGAGGGGTCGCGCGACTTCATCTTCACTTAGGATGTGACCTCAAAAAAGGTCACAGGGTTTCCACTACCGCCAAGTCGCACTTTGTATTTTCCTCATGGATCTATGACTCAGTGACCTGGGCTGAACTGCAACCTCACGAGGGTCGCATGGTCGCAATTTTTGGCAAGTCGCACTTCATTCGTTTTGCGTCAGCTGCAACTCAGTGACCTGGGCTGGACTGCGACCTCACGGGGGTTGTATGGTCGCAATTTTTCTTGAGTGTAAATGGATGCATCTAATGTTCACTTACGATCCTACACTTAGCCGAACTCAAAGAATTGGTTATCTTCATCGTGCAATCATCTTCCGGCTTAGGTGCAATGTCTTCACCTGCGTTGAATCTTGCTTTAAATAAATGTCTTGGTATATTTTCAACAGCACCATGATTCTTTTAATGAATGGAGCGGCTTTTACGTATGGAGGAGTCACTCGATCGCGTGATATGGTTGCAGTTGCAGGAAGGAGCGCACTCTGACAAATCCTTTGCCCTTCTAACGCTGATTCATCAATGGATCAATAATTTTAATCATGCATCAAAATTAATAACAAATTGTTTCATGTTACATTTAACAATAACAGTCTCTATCTCCACGGTGGTGAATCAGGTTGTAAGCAGACAAAAATCATTGCCACGCTATTTTTACATGATGTTAACAACACTAGTCTTCCAAAGAAGAATCTAATAATATCAATCTGCTATATGAGCATTTAAATGTGAGTTAGTTATTTCACACCCTCTTTGGAAACATGCATATAAAACATGTTTCGGTCATGTCAACAAATTTTTTTTTAACTTTTTGATCTCTCTAATATAATGATTTAACACTGAACACCAAGCCTCCTCGAATCAGCATCTTCGATTTATTTTCAAAGTGGGACTCTTATGCTTATAATAGAACATTCCTCATTTACTATACTGAGGGATTTTTGCTCCGAAAATAACGTTCCATAGTAGTTATTGTGCTAGTTCAAATGAGTGTTTCACTTTTCCTCGCAAATCCATATCCTATGGCAATGACAAAGTCATGATAGCTAAATCTATGTGCATGCATTCTAGATGGGATTATATTGCCATTCTTATGGTCCCATCCACGCTGGATAATAACAAGCACTGCCCGCCTCCACCGAAACACTAATTTAGTGACACAGTCCATGTGGTGTCATGCATGGAGAGGAAGACGAGACATTAATATGGGCGGTTACTAAATATCATTAACACATTCCTGGGAGGCGCTGAACGCAACACTTTGCATTTGAAACTTTCTTCCTTGAGGTGGAAAATGATGGTGATATTTCAAGCTGGATCAAACATATCCTTTCACACATGGCGGAGAGCCAAAATTCATGTCGTGGTCTGCTTCATGCGCGTTGTGCTTGTACTTCTCATAGTTTAATTCATCGTTGTAATGGTAAGTGTAATGGGGACAACCAAAGGAAACCACCCTCCATGCAGGGCTTTAATCATGAATAGCAGAGGCATGCACGCCTTCCATAATAGAAAGCAAGCGAAGAACATGAAATAGCTGGTAATGATCATAATTGGTGCTAATAAGAAAATTGAACTCGCTTCACATCAGCCGTACATAAACAGGAGACCAGGTTATAATGCCGAAGTTGGAAGCATTACCAATATTGTTGTTAAACCCTTTTAATAACGACTTTGGGCAAATTTCTGATTAATCCTCATGTCATGGTAACGCCAATAAATAAAGTGGCCTTTTTCCATATATGTCCTTGAGCGTGTTGGGAACTCGTCAAATGTTATGAAAACGGACATTTGAAATGCTAAGGGTTATATTCAAACCCTACTAGAACTACCACATTTGGAAGTCGACGTTGCCAATTGAAGCCATTGTTTATTTTAATACCATAACCACTTGGATGAGGTACCCTTCTCCTTTTATGAATGAGGCTATATGTCTGAACAAATGTGGCTTAACTGTGACCGAAAATTCCCTCGACTGGCACAGTCTTATTTCCAACGTACATGCCATAGATGTCTTCCACTTCTCATGTTTTAGCTCGCACTACTCTTATCCCTCTCATCGGTGTGGTGATGAAATTTTGGGTGTATCACCCATGGGATTGACCTGTATGAAACATTATAACACTAATTAGTTTACAGTTACCTTTTAGAGAACGATGCCCCCCAAATAATAAATATCATACTATGAGCTCGGCGAAGTGCTAAAACCGAGTGCCTGGATAATCCATGGTGCAAGCGCTTTTAATGTAAATACACACAAGTTTCCATTCGAATGTATGCATGGTGATCCCTTCACACATGATGCAGCTGCGGTAAGAGTATCTCGTCATAATAGTGAGAAGGCTCATGAGGGGCTTGGGACAAGTTACGAGGATATCATCATTTACAAGCTAGGTTAAAACCTTAACGGCTAAGCAGGTAGAAGGAGGACCTAAAATTTTAAATATACCCAAAATTTTGGTCGCTGTTGTAGCGGCTACAAAAAATGGCGAACCACTGGTAGAATTTAGCATCTCTATCAATATCACAACAATAGTCTGAGTCGAGATAGTGATGAAAGGGAATATTGAACAAGTTCTGCAGGTACCCTTTGTATTACTTTGGCCTTTACATATATGCCCAGTCCTTGTGCCTCAGCTAGGTCTCGCTAATCAGAACACATCAAAGCGGGAGCTTGCGAACGCTAATGAGTTGTCGATGATGTGAAGAGAAAGGCAGCGGGTTTATTATTCTCAGGATTTTTAAAGTAAGTTTCTGGTGTTGCTCCACTACTAGCAGGCCTGGACAGTACCCCAGCGTGTCACTTCAAGAAATCACAAACGTTGCTCCGCTGCCAGCGAGCCTGGTCACGCAGAAAAGAGAGACTCTAATCCCAAACACCTTGGAGTGTCTGCATCTGTTGAGAGAGGAAGTTCCTTTGATTTCTCCCATAGCGGAAAATTATCAAGCTTGGCAGAACTTCCTCAAAGGACAACAAGTTAATGCCCCTAACCTCATGATCGCGCGCACATCCTTATGATCAGGAAGCAGTAGGTCATAGGTCGTATTTCCCAGCTGGGTCGCAGGTCGCACTTCACAACTTGGTCGCAGGTCGCAACTCTCAGTCGGGTCACAAGGCAGCTCAACAGTTGGGCAAGCGAAAAGTCAGGAAGCCCAAAGGGAAAATTTTGGTCTATAAAACTCCCTCCAAGAATATTGTAAAGAATCTTTTGTTTGGGACTCGAGCTGAGTACACTGTATTACCAGGATTATACATTTGAGCATGAATACAAGCATTTTGAAAAATCCCTTTGTGGATCTGGTGTTGTCATATGTATGAGCGCTATTGAGTATTATATTTTCAGTTTCTGAACATCTTTAGATTAAGGGAACTGTATCTTAAATTCATATCACAATTGCATAACAGTTTGCTGAGTATGTTAATGGTGGTTGAGTTCATTTCACTTTCTTAACGAATGTTGATGACTTTTTTTATTATCATTTGTGTTATCATTTAAAACTTTTAGGAAGTGAAGGGTGTTCTTTCCATAAGGAATTGTTTCTTTTGTGGTCAGAACAGTTAACAAGCATGACCCTAATGATGTGTTGTTAACAACACTTTCTTCGGTGCTTATGCTTTATTATTTCCTCTTGCTACTCATAGCGTTATATGTGCATTTAATGCATCAATCATATGTCTTGTATCATTTGATTAAGTGTGTATCCAGTGGTTTATAGAGTTTAAGTGAGACCCAAAGAAAGGAGAAATTAGCGGTAGCCAGACCCACACCCCGAACAGGATCCCTATTCCAAACGGTTCAAGGTCTAATTGGGACTTTCTATCAGGGAGATCCCCTACTATTGGCCGGACAGATTGTTTCGTCAACAGAGAGGAAACTCATGATGAGAAAAAAAAAAATGTTAATCGTGATTTCGTAAAATCTAATGTTGTTTTGAAGACCCACCATATTCCATAGATCGATATGAGGAATTTTGATGTCAAGGATCTCGTTACAGGGATACTACAGATAGAGAAATATTTTGATCTCAATAATGTGAAAAACACACAAACGTTACACATTGCAACTTTATATTTAGAACAAATACATTTGTATGGTATTGATGGCTTTTCTCCTATAAAAAAATGTCACTTGGTCAATTTTTACGGAAGAAATGATAGCACATTATGAGAATACAAAGAGCAACACCTTATTTAGTCAATTGATAAATCTCAAACAAAAGGGTTTAGTGTTGGAAAACATTGAGGACTTTCAAAAATTGAATATAAGGGTATTTGATATTCCAGAGGAGCATAGGATTGATGTCTTCATAGGGACTATAAAGGATAACATCCAACGTGAGGATCACCTTTGGGAACTTGATTCATTAGAGAAGGCATTCAGGTTGGCAAGAAAATTTGAATGTAAAATTAGGGTGACAAGGAAGCCTACCACTCAAATATATAAATATGGAAGTGTTGCTACTCCTATACTTTCACAACCTGCAAGGTTGACACCCTAAAAATTGGAAGAATAAAGAGAAAAAGGGCTTTGCTACACTTGTGATAGAAAATGCACTAAAGGTTATAATTGTGATGAAAAGAAATTATTTTACATAGATTGTGAAGAGGAGGAAGAAAATGAACAAGAAAATTCAAAAGAAGAGGATATACACTAGGATCCAACCCTATAGAAAGAAGAAATGAGTCTGTGTAATATTCCTAAAATTTAGCTTTTATCTAAATGGAATATTATAGATTATTTTATCACTAGGTAGGTGAATAAGTGCATAGGGAGGCCCATATATCTCCTTAGAAACAATAAAAACACTTCAAGTGTGAAAGGAGACCCTCTAAGCATCTAAATAAAGCACCTTTGAGTGTGAAGAGGGGATGGAACATGTTGAATAGGTCAACTTTGACCAAATCAACATCATTGTTATGGAGGAGTGGACATTTAATGAGGAATAGCGCAGTTTTGGAGGGACATTGATTGCATGGAGGTAGTGACTTAATTGAATGGGGCCAAGGGTAAGGAAGCTCATAACTTATATAAGGAAGAGGATGGCAACCATATGGGATATGTTTTGGATTATTATTTTGTATGTGGTTTGTTTAGACTTCTTGCATTCTTCATCTATTTAGTTGAGCTTGCAGTATTGTTTAGCACAGGGTGTTCCTGAGTGGGAATCCCATCTCCTTCCTTGAGAGTCATATTGGAGGAGAATTTCACTACATTTTCACACTCAGGCTTAAGGCCAAACTACAACTTTCTTCATCAGCGCAGTTTCTACAGAATATTGTGTTGTGTTGCAGAGTGCAGCAGTGGAGAATTATATTGGGTGTCTTCAGAGCTATTTTGTAGTGGAGGAAGGTTTCCATCCATTGGAAGGCCTGTAAAGAATCCCTTTGGGCTTTATTGGCATATTTGGCATCAGGCCAAGGAGTATTTATCCCCTACAGCGTAGTTTCAGTCTAGATCTGCATTATTTTAGGGAGGAGTTGCAAGGGTAGTTGCAGTGGTTGTTTTGGGAGGTGATTTCTTTAGTGGGGGAGCCATTCATTCATCCGGAGGATCTATTGGAGAAGATTTGTAGGGTTCCACATTAGCTTCAGCCATATCTTCTCATTTCTATTGTTGCAACATATATTTAGCCCTAGGGCTACAACTTACATTGGCACATTGTGTGCATTTTCCGGAAACCCTCTTGGGTTGTCTTGGAAAGCTGATCTAGTGCCCAGATCTCTATGTGTAGCATCTATTTTGGCCTATATCAGTATTTTTATATCATTTTATCATCTCCAGTAGTATTTATTCTTAATATTACTGCGTTGTAGCAGCCTCTCTGGCATTTTGTATAGCAACAACATCTCACTTTGAGAGTGTATATGTATTGGAGGCCTGTGTAATCACATTCTATGTTTTATGCCTCATTTTTTTGTACTTATTTGCTGCATATATGATTAATAATATGGATCCATATTGGTCTCATGGTTTCATGTGTTAAATATTTGTTGTTTCTTCCATTTTATGAGCTATATTCCTGCTCTTCCCATTTGGGAATATTACAGTGGTATCGGAGCATAATCTTGGCTCAGCCTATGCATTCAAACAATATGTCACCATAAGGAGAATATTATCACAAGGATAGAAGATGTACATAAGGGAAAAATACAAGACCCCAATATTTGGAGGAAGATAGGGAGAGAATATCTCAAACCTTCTTTTTCAAACTATGCAGAGCATCAATGAAGATATCAAGCAGATGAGAAGGGATATGTGAAGGGAATCTCCAAGGGGGTTTGAATATGAAGCAAAGCCTATATTTTCCCATGATTGGTGTGATAATTCAGCCACACAATCTAATTCATAGTGCAGTTTTATGCCCAAATTCACAGCAAGAGAGATGGAGGAATAAGATGTACCAAAGGAGGAGACTTTGAGTGACTATCTTTAGGAGTATGAATCTCAATCTTGGAGATTCAAGGAACACTTGGACTTCCAAGGGCTTTTCTAACTCAAAGAGGAAATAAGACCCAAAAATCACAACAGAAGCAAAAGAGGTATATTCTTTCTACCAAATTTTGATGGGTCATCCACATGCACAACCAAGGATTGGATAGAGCAGCTAGACTCCTACTTGCAGCCACATCAAGTTTCAGAAAAGGAAGCCCTTAGGATAGCAATGATGCATCTTAAAGGTAAGGCTTATACTTGGTGGTTTTATGGATCTTCTTCATTTAATCATGCAAATATATCTACTTATGCAGGATTCACTAAGAGATTAGTGAAGATATTTGATGGGAAACAATTTGAAACATCTTTGATTAAGCTAGCCAAACCAAAACATTCAAAACCTTTGCATGAATTGGAAATATCTATTACACCAACTCCACTTCTCAAAGGGAAGACATGGAGGTTCCTCCCTCAAGGGAAGACCAAGATCTAGCATCTCTCATTTTTTATGAGGTATTCTCAAATATTAATGAGGAGGAAGAGCAGAGAGGGAGTAATAGTGTTATCACTTCAGGAGGAGAACCATCACCACATGGGGATGGGCATGAAGCTATTGCTTCAATTATAGGAGCTTTTGCATCTTTGCAAGAGGTTCCCAAGGAGCAGCATGTGACAGAAGTGGTGGGAAATAAGACCTTGATCGACAAAGAGGGAGAATAAGAGGTGGATCACCATCAAAGGATGGGGAGCATGCACCATTTTTTATTTCAAGGGTTTTATATAAAAAATAAGGAGACTAGTTTGTGCATTGAAAGGAGGGACAAATTAGTCCACTCATCTATACAGTCTACTTTAGACTTTGATGTCTCATTACATGGGGGCATTCCACCCAGGAGACCACCACATCAGGAGATGATAGACACCTCACCACTCATTGATCCAGGAGGGGTGAGAACCTTGGGAGGATTTGGCACAATGTAGAGAGTCATGGGTAGGCTCAAGGAGGAGGGAGACATTCTCCCAATATCATCATTACCCACTCTCATTAGCTATTCAAGATGTTTCTGGGATGGAGGATGCCACCATCATGGTGCAAGGATACCACTCAATGGCATTGGAGAACAGGAGGATACTTTCACATAGGGAGGAATCTTCCCCATTTGGTAGAGGAGGGTGGCCACTCATGCATGCATTGACCAGACTTAGAAGATTTTGGAGAGACGATAGCTTCCTATGGAAGACTAACCTCCAAAATCTTCAACCTTCACTTGAGCATGTGCAGCTACATGAGGTGCGGCAGGAACATGTTAGCAGCATAACAGTACTTGACTTTGGCATAGGAGATGTCAAGGAAGAAGGAAATCACATGACAGGGGCTACATAGTATAGATCAGCAGCGATGTCATTATAGATTTTAGATCCTTATTGGAGATCCCAGCTATTGGTGGAATACTCCAAGGATCTCTTTACATGCAGGATACTTGATGACCAATTTCCAGATGGAGGATACACAGTGAGAGATGGGGTCATATTTTATCAGGATAGGATCTTCTTCGATAGAGCCTCAAGGCCCAAGGATAAACTATTACATGCAGCCTATGAGATCTTTCTTTCCAATCCCATTGGTTTCATTAGTGCATACCATGCTATCTTGGAGGGATTCATGTGGGAATACTTCAAAGATGAGATGCACTATGATATGAGGAAGTGCATAGATTTTTTGGAGGTTGAGGAGAGACAAAAATATTGGGAAGAGCTATCATCACCACCTCCTTACTCATTGGGTGTGAGAGGGAGCTCATCCATGGGCTACCTCACTAGCTTGAACCAAGTGTATGGTAAGGATTATATTTTTGAGCATCATGATATACTTGTTATATACTTGCATTTTCTCACCACTCATGTGTAGGGCATTGATCCACGAAGGAGCACTCTTTCTTATTGGATTCATGGGCTACTTGGGGCCATGAGAAATGATGATGTTGGAAATTCCATAGAAGATTTTTGGGAGATGATGTATTCTTCATGGTGTGCTTCATTGACACCAAACATCACATACCTTCTCCAAGCATGCAAGAAGAAGGCAGCAACAAACAAGTGGTGGGGAAAACACTTGTTATATCATATTCTATGGTAGTTAGGAGAAAAACTGTGTTGGTTGCACATGAGGGACCATTTTCCTTCTCCTTTACTACACATGGCAGCTAGCATGACTTTGATTGTGATTCCATATGCTGATGATGTTCTTATCTTTTTTGGGAACATGATTTGAGGGAAGGCACATTGGCTGGATGAAATTTCCCACACCTTTTTATGTTTCATGCTTCAAGGGGAGCATGGGAGATGATATGGCCACTACAATAGATCACTTGTTTCTTTATGAAAT
Organism: Pinus albicaulis; assembly: GCA_034641835.2. Classification (NCBI taxonomy): domain Eukaryota; kingdom Viridiplantae; phylum Streptophyta; class Pinopsida; order Pinales; family Pinaceae; genus Pinus; species Pinus albicaulis. The sequence continues at coordinate 671,994,471 of CM076578.1, forward strand.
GATCCATATGATTGTTTGAAACACTTGGGAGGTGCCTCTCATGAACATGCGGGAGGAACTTTTCTATGAATTACCATGTTGGAAGGTGATTCATTTCATTTTGATGACAACCTGGAAATGGGAGTCTCTCATTGGTAATGAGATCGCCTATTCTTGTCCTCACCCCTACTTTGAAGAGGCCATTGGATAGCAAGAAGGTTTCCATATAGACCTTCCATTTTCTCATGATGAGAGCCATTTGGTTTATCAACCAAAGGCCAACTTGCACATTTGGGAGGAACCATTGGGAGACAGAATTTTTGTAGAATATCTGAAGTAGTGATGAAGACTATTGGATGAGGAGGCCACAAGAGGAGGAGGGGAGAATTTTTCTCCACCCTTACAGTTGCTTGAGTACAAGAAACATTTTGGAGGGGAGGACTATAATATTCCTAAAATTTAGCTTTTATCTAAATGGGATATTATAGATTGTTTTATCACTAGGTAGGTGAATAAGTGGGTAGGGAGGCCCATAAATCTCCTTAGAAACAATAAAAACACTTCAAGTGGGAAAGGATACCCTCTAAGAAGCTAAATAAAGAACCTTTGAGTTTGAAGAGGGGATGGAACATGTTGAATAGGTCAACTTTGACCAAATCAACAACGTTGTTATGGAGGAGTGGACTTTAATGAGGAATAGCGAAGTTTTGGAGGGAGATTGATTGCATGGAGGTAGTGACCTAATTGAGTGGGGCCAAGGGTAAGGAAGCTCATAACTTATATAAGGAAGAGGATGGAAGCCATATGGGATATGTTTAGGATTAGTATTTTCTATGTGGTATGTTTAGACTTCTTGCATTCTTCAGTTGTTTAGTTGAACTTGTAGTGTTGTTTAGCACACGGTGTTACCGAGAAGGAATCCCATCTCCTTTCTTGAGAGGCCTCTTGGAGGAGCAATACACTACATTTCCAAACTCAGGCGTAAGGCCAAGCTACTGCTTTCTTCATCAACGCAGTTTCTACAGAATATTGTGCTGTGTTGCAGGGTGCAGCAGTGGAGAATTATATTGGGTGTCTTCAGAGCTATTTTTGTAGTGGAGGAAGGTTTCCATCCATTGGAAGGCCTGTAAAGAATCCCCTTGGGCTTTATTGGCATATTTTTCATCAAGCCAAGGAGTATTTATCCCCTACAGCGCAGTTTCATTCCAAATCTGTGTTATTTTAGGGAGGAGTTGTAGGGGTAGTCGCAGTGGTTGTTTTGGGAGGTGATTTCTTTCATCTAGAGGATCTATTGGCGAAGAGATGTAGGTTTCTACATCAGCTTTAGCCATATATTCTCATTTCTTTTGTTTCAACATATCTTCAGCCCTAGGGTTGCAGCTTACATTGGCATATTGTGTGCATTTTCTGAAAACCCTCTTGGGTTGTCTTGGAAAGCTGATCTAGTGCCCAGATCTGTATGTGTAGCTTATATTTTTGCCTATATCAGTATTTTTATATCAGTGTATCATCTCCAGCTATAGTTATGCTTAATATGACTACACTGTAGCAGCCTCTCTGAAATTTTATATAGCAGCAACATCTCACTTTGAGAGTGTCTATGTATTGGAGGCTTGTGAAATCACATTCTATGGTTTATGCCTCATTGTTTTGTACTTATTTTCTGAATATATGATTAATAATATGGATCCATATTGGTATCATGGTTTCATGTGTTAAATATTTGTTGCTGCTTCCATTTTATGAGCTATATTCCTACTCTTCCCATTTTGGAAATATTACAGTCTAACCATATCATGTAATGCATTAGCAAGAATTACCACTCCTCAAACTCTCGAGAGAGAAGGACATATCAAGAAGAAAAAGGTAATAGTGTTTATTGATTTTGTAGTACTCATACTTTTATTCATTGTAAGGTAGCCAAGGTATTGAATTGCTTCCTATACCCAGCACCAGAGTGTCAAGTGATGGTTGCAAATGGATGAACTATAAATTGATCTGGAAAATGCCATAATATCAAGATAACCATAGGATAATATGTATTGAATAGTCCAATTATTTCCATTCCAATCGGAGTTGTTCATGTTGTACTAGGAGTATAATGGTTACAATCTTTAGGGACGATGGCTTTTAATTTTCAAGAACTTTTCTTGAATTTTTTTTGAAAGGAATGGAAGTTGAATTACGAGGTGCTGCAAGGAAGCTGAGAAAGATAATAAGCTCTAATTTCATGACAAAGCTTCTGAAGAAATTCATAATTACACTCACTAGAAGTTCCAACATCAAAATCATCTATTTCTCTAGATCTCCAAAAAGTCTTGGACAATCATTCCAAGGTGTTTGAAACTCCCAAAGGACTCCCACCTATTTTTGATCATGATCATGCTATTCATTTGATTCTAGGAAGTGGTCCTCCAAACATCAAGCGTTACAGATATCCTTATGTCCAAAAGAGAGAAATTTAATGTATGATTGCAAAAATGTTAGGGGTTGGTATAATTCAACCTAGTCAAAGTTCTTTCTCTTCTCCAATAGTATTGTTGCACAAGAAGGATGGATCATGGTGCATGTGTCTAGATTAAAGGGATATCAATAAGCTCACTATTAAAGATAATTTTCCCATTCCTTGTTAGAAAATTATATATTACGGAGCAATGCAACACATAAAATATGCGGAAAATACAAGCACACTAAACACATAAAACCAGAGAGACACAGATATACGTGGTTCACCCAGTTTGGGCTATGTCCACCCTGAAAAGCCAGTCCTTCCTTTATATTATCCAGCAAAATGAAGAGACAAAACCTACAACAGATCCACTATAATATCCTCTGTTCTCTCTCACAATCTCCCTATCTATTTCCCACTCAGAGAATACACATGTAATACACAGTCGCAATACAATACCCTCATACAAAGAGAGGCGTTGCCTTCTAGGGCAAAAAACCCTAAACTAAACATAAATTCTACCATTAGATCATCTGCCTAATGAGTGGCCCAGATTGACTAGAAATTACTATACTTTTACAAGGCAATTTTACATATATTTTTAGCTTCGGGGGTGCTGGCCCCGAAACCCCCCGCCAAGGGGGGGCTCCATAAAGTCGTTGCCCCCCCCCCACCCCTTTGGACCCCCCATGGCAACGATTAATTACGAGCAGCGTTGCCACCCTATTTAAGGTACAGGGGTCCAATGTTGTGATACAAATTAAACAAGATAATTAGGCTCCACACCCAACAATCTCCCACTTGGAGACTGATTGTAGAAACTCCACCGCTACTTCATTTGCTGGAAAATGACTCCTCTTTGGACCTGGCTATTTCTCATCTTCATCGTCATCCTTGAAGACCAATTGAAACTGAGCACATTCTTAGTTTCTCCCTGGTTACAACTTTTGTTAGCATATCTGCAGGATTCTGGCTAGTGTGTATCTTTTCCAGATTCAACTCTCCATCTTCCAATACTAACCATATGAAATGTTACTTGAGATGTATGTCTTTAGTCCTAGAATGAAATGTTAAATTCTTTGAAATGAATGGCACTTTGGCTATCACTGTATAATGTGCCCATATAATGCTTCTTACCCAATTCATCCATAAACCTTTGTAACCAAATCATTTCTTTACTAGCCTCTGTAGCATCAACATACTCTACTTCTGTTATTGAAAGTGCAACAACACTTTGGATTTTTGAAACCCAACTGACAGTTGTTCCACCTACATTAAATACATATCCTGTAGTGCTCCTCCTGTTATCTCTGTCACCTGCCATATCTGCATGAACATATCCCTATAGAGCAATGTTTGAACCACAAAAGCATAATGCTTGATTTGTGGTACCTCTCAAATATCTGAGAATCCATTTTACTGCCATCCAATGTTCTTTTCCTGGATTATTCATGTACCTGCTTACAACTCCCACTGCATGTGCAATATCAGGCCTTGTGGAGAGCATTGCATACATTAAGCTTCCAACTGCTGATGCATATGGAAATTTAAACATATAATCCATGTCTTCTTGGGTCTTTGGGCACATCTCTTTACTAAGTTTGAAATGGCTAGCAAACGGTGTACTAACTGGTTTTGCATTGTGCATATTAAATATTTTCAACACCTTTTGTATGTACTTATTCTGAGACAGTGTTAATTTTCGATTTTTCCTATCTCTGGTTATTCTCATACCAAGGATTTGTTTTGCATCTCCCAAATCCTTCATTGCAAATGAATTTGCCAAAAATAAATTTAGCACATTTATTTCATGCATGTTAAACCCTGCAACAAGCATGTCATCTACATACAATAAAAATATAATATAGCTGCCATCATTTTGCTTTTTCAGATAAACACAATGATTAGAGTGACATCTAGTATAACCTTTTTCAGACATAAACTTGTCAAATTTTAGATACCACTGCCTTGGAGCCTGTTTTAAGCCATACAATCTCTTCTTTAACCTGCACACTAATTTTTCTTTCCCTTTGACCTCATATCCTTCTGGTTGCTCCATATAGATCTCTTCCTCCAAATCTCCATGGAGAAATGTTGTCTTTACATCTAACTGTTCAAGATGTAAATCTTCCGCTACTACAAGACTTAAAATAGTTCTGATTGAATTCATTTTAACAACAGGAGAAAATATTTCATCAAAATCAATACCTTTCTTCTATGCAAACCCCTTCACCACAAGTCTAGCTTTGTACCTCTGTTTTCCTCCATCTTCTTCCTTCAACCTGTAAACCCATTTATTTTGCAATGTAGTTTTACCTGCAGGCAACCTGACTAAGTCCCAAGTCTGGTTATGCATTAAGGAGTCCATCTCTTCTTCCATGGCTAGCTCCCACTTCTTCCTGCTTTCAACCTGCATTGCTTCTTCATAACATTCGGGTTCACCAGAATCAGTCAACAATAAATAATATAATGAAGGAGAGTATCGTTCAGGGGGTCTACTTATCCTGGTAGATCATCTAACACCACTTTTAGGTGTTTGAGGTGCATGTTGCTGTTGTAGTGGTCGTTGCTGCTGTGGTTGTTGATTATTATTATTTTTAGGCACCTTTACTTTTTCAATGATCTCATGAAGAACCGTGTATTCCTTGCTTTATTTTTCCTGTTTCTTTTCCTACAATTGATTCTTATACAAGACCTTTTCTTTGAATATTACATCTCTGATCCTAATGATTTTGTGATTTTCATAATCATATAAGCGATAACAAAAATCATTAACACCATATCCAATAAAGGTACATTTCTTTGATTTTGCCTCAAGCTTTGTTATATTTTCTTTATTTATATGGACAAAGGCCTCATAACCAAAAGGCTTTAAAAAAGAGTAGTTTACCTTTTTACCTGTCCATGCTTCCTCTAGAATACCACCATCCAAGGAATTTTAAGGCCCTCTGTTTATTAGATAAACAACAGTATCTACAGCATCTACCCAAAATTGTAAAGGCAATCCTACATGTAATCTCATGCACCTTGCACGCTCCATAATTGTTTTGTTCATCCTTTCTGACACACCATTTTCTTGTGGTGTTCTTGGAACTGTATTCTCTCTACAAATTCCATGCTCTGATCAGTACATATCAAACTCTTTACTGCTATATTCACCTCCATTATCTGATATGAGACACTTCAACTTCTTTCCTGTCTTAATCTCAACCAAAGCTTTCCATTTCTTGAAAGTATCAAATACATCAGATTTATTTTGAATACAATAAATCCAAGTTTTTCTAGTTGCATCATCAATACATGTAACCTAATAGCGAGATCCACCGAGAGATGATACCTGAGTAGGTCCCCATACATCTGTATGCACAAGCTCCAATTTTTCACTCTTCTTTTCTTTCCCAACTCTAAGAAATCTAAATCTCTTTTGTTTTCCATAAATTCAATTTTCACATAAATCCAAATCAACATTCTTCAAACCTAGCAACAAATTTCTTGAGTGTAGAATCTTCATCCCCTTCTCACTCATGTGTCCGAGCCTATGATGCCATAATGTTGCATCTGCTCCTTTGGAATTTAAAGCATTAACAAAGTTAGAAATACCATTGCATAAATACAATGTACCAACCTTTTCACCTTTTTCTATTACCAGGGCTCCTTTGGTGACCTTCCAAGCTTTATCTGTGAAATTTGTCACACAACCTTCACCACCTAACTGCCCTGTTGAAATTAGATTTTTCTTTAGATCTGGAACATGCCTTACTTCCTCTAATAGCCATTGGTTTCCATTCTGCTGTTTTACAAGAACCTTACCCATTCCAACAATTTTACAAGGTTTATCATCACCCAAACGGACTTGTCCAAAATCTCCTTGAACATAGTCATGAAAATATTTCTTATCAGGTGTGGCATGGAATGAGGCCCCTGAATCTACTACCCAGGAATCAGTAAAAATTTTGAAAGAAAGAATCAAAGTGTCTTGTAACACATCACCTGTCACATTTGCTTCATGATTGTTTTCTTGTTGCACGTCTCCTTCTTTTCCCTTCTGAGATCTACATTCTTTCTTTAGGTGTCCTTTCTTTTCGCATTTCCAGCACACTATCCCCGATCTGGACTTGGATCTACCTTTTCTTGATTTACTGCGATATCCTAAGCTCGATCCTCTTTCCATTCTCCTTCCCCTAGACTCTGCACTCAAAGCATTACCCGATGTCTCACCAGAGCTTTTCTGTCGCATTTCCTCGCTAAGGATAGCACTGACAACATCATCAAAATTTAAAGTACTAGATCTAGAGACAGAATTACTAATGGCAATTACTAAACCATTCCAACTCTCTGGCAATGAGCATGAGAATAGCAGAGCTCTAACTTCATCATCAAAGTTTACCCCTACAGAACTTAACTAACTGGTAACTGTATTAAAATCATTTAAATGGTCTGCAATAGATCCACCTTCCGACATCTTCATATTAAATAATTGTTTCATAAGAAATACCTTATTTGAGGCCGAGGATTTTTCATATAGTTTCACCAATGTCTGCATCAAACCCTTTGTTGTTGTTTCCTTCGAAATATTGAAGGCGACTGACGTCGCAAGGCACAACCGTACTGTTCTGAGTGCCTTTCTATCGAGAATGTTCCATTCCACGTCTTTCATGGCCACCAGATTCTTTGTTTTTCCATTCAATGGTAGGTACAGATCTTTCTGATACAGATAATCTTCCATTTGCATCTTCTACAACGAGAAGTTTTGGTCGTTAAATTTCTCGACCCTAAACTTACCATCTTCCGCCATTACTCCCACTCAAACCAGGAACCCTTCTTTCCTGTGAGTTTATCAACCAAATATACCTTCGGCTCTGATACCAGTTGTTAGAAAATTATATATTACGAAGCAATGCAACACATAAAATATGTGGAAAATACAAGAACACTAAACACATAAAACCAGAGAGACACAGATATATGTGGTTCACCCAGTTTGGGCTACGTCCACCCCGAAGAGCCAGTCCTTCCTTTCTATTATCAAGCAAAATGAAGAGACAAAACCTACAATAGATCCGTTATAATATCCTTTGTTCTCTCTCACATTCTCCCTATCTATTTCCTACTCAGAGAATACACATGTAATACACAGCCGCAATACAATACCCTCATACAAAGAGAGGGGTTGCCTTCTAGGGAAAAAAACCCTAAACTAAACATAACTTCTACCGTCAGATCATCCACCTAATGAATGACCTAGATTGACTTGAAATTACTATACTTTTACAAGGCAATTTTACATATGTATTTAGCTTCGCGGGCACTGCCCCCGAAAACCCCCGCCAAGGGGGGCTCCATGTTAAGCATCGCGCCGGCCCGAAACCCCCTAGCCGATTAATTACGGGTGGCGTTGCTGCCCCATTTAAGGTACAGGGGTCCAATGATGTGATACAAAGTAAACAAGATAATTAGGCTCCACACCCAACATTCATGTGATTGATGAATTATTGGATTAATTACATGGAGAAATTTATTTTACCAAGTTGGATCTTTGTTCAGGATATCATCAAATTAGAATGAAGACTGAAGATATTCCAAAACCAGCATTTTGAGCTCATGAAGGTCATTATGAATTTTTGGTCATGCCTTTTGTCCTTACCAATTCACCCTCTACATTTCAAGGGTTGATGAATTCCATTTTCAAACCCTTCCTTAGAAAATTTGTGTTAGTATTCTTTGATGATATGCTTATATACAACAGGTCTTGGAAGGATCATGTTCAACATGTTGACAGTGTGCTCAAACTATTCGAGGAGAAACAATTATATGCAAAAACCTCCAAATGTTTGTTTGGAGTACAAGGGGTGGAATATCTAGGTCATATTGTATGTCATGAGGGTTTTAAGGTAGACCCTAACAAAATTAAAGCCATTAAGGAATGGAAAGTCCCCACAACCATAAATTAGTTGTGAGGATTTCTTGGGTAACAGGGTATTATCGCAAATTTGTTAAGAATTATGGGAGAATAGCAGCACCTCTAACAACATTATTGAAGAAATATGCATTTTCATGGGCTCCTAAAACAATTAAGGCCTTTGAACATCTTTAAGAGGCAATGTTCCTAGCACCGGTCTTAGCTACATTAGACTTCACAAAAACCTTTATTTTGGAATGTGATGCCTCAGGAAATGGAATTGATGTTGTTTTAATGCAAGAAGGAAGACCCATTGTTTTTTAAATTCGTCAAATCAGGGAAAGTATTTACAAAAAGATATTTATGAGAAGTAAACGTTGGCAATACTGCATGCACTAAAGAAATGTCGACCTTACCTAATGGGAAGACACTTTAAGGTAAAATATGATCATGATAGTCTTAAATACTTTTTGGAACAAACACTATCTTCAGAAGAGCAGTAAAAATGGGTCACAAAGATGTTGGGTTATGACTTTGAAATCATGTACAAAAAAGGGAAACTAAATGTTGCTGCATATGCACTCTCAAGAAAGGATGAAGAGGTGGAAGCATTGCTTTGTGCCATTTCTATTATCTAACCATATTGGATAATAGAAGCAACGGATGAATCAAAGAATGACGAAGAAGACTGAACACTCGTTCAAAAATTGCAGCAAGATCCTAGTACATCTGATACATTTAGTTGGAAAAATGATTCCTTATGGTACAAATATCACTTATATCTTTGTAAGAATTCCCAACTTAAAAAAATATCTTTTGGAATTTCACACCCCTCACTTTGGGGGACACTCAGGATTTTTAAAAACTTACCACGTGGTGAAGAAAGATTTTTTGGGATGGCCTTAAATCTGATATTCAAATTTTTGTAGTAGAATGTTTGGTGTTCCATCAAAATAAATTTGAGACAATTAAGACCTCGAGTCTTCTACAGCCTTTATCCATTCCAATTCAATGTTTGGAGGAGGTTTCAATGGATTTTATGACAATTTTACCTAAGTACGAAGTAAAGACTGTCATCATGGTGGTAGTTGATAGGCTTACCAAGTACGCACACTTTTGTGCATTATCTCATCCATTTAAATCAAGTACAGTTGCTACTACATTTATGGAAACAATTAAAAAGATATATGGAAACCCAAATATTATTCTAAGGGAAAAAGATCTCAATTTTACTGGAGATTTTTGGATGGAATTATTTTCTTTTTTGGGTACTCAACTAGCTCATTTCTCACCTTAGCATCCTCAATCCGATGGGAAAACTAAGATAGTGAACAGATGTTTGGAAGGATATCTTCTTTGTCTTGTCTCTGATAAACAAACACATTGGTTCAAGTGGTTACCTCTGGCTGAATGGTGGTATAGCACTTCCTTCCATACTACAGCAAAAAAGACCCCATTTATGGAACTTTATGGATATCGTCCACCATCCATCACATCATTTTTAAGAGAAAATTCTAAGGTTCAAGCAGTGGAAGATCACATCGAGCATCAACAACAAGTTCTCCAACTCTTAAAGGATAACCTAAATTTGGCACAAAATCGAATGAAACAACAGGCAGATCAACATCGTAGCGAGAAAAGTTTTGATGTAGGAGACTGGGTGTTTTTATGACTAAAAGCATACAAACAAATGTCCCTCAAGCAAGCTAAGAAGGATAATAAATTATCACCAAATTACGATGGTCCTTACAAGGAGTTGCAAAAGATTGGTACTATGGCATACAAATTGAAGCTTCCTGCTTCATCTCGAGTGCACCTACTTTTCTATGTTTCATGCTTAAATAAGGTTATAGGTGACAAAATTCCAATTCAAACGATATTGCCAAAACTTGATGACGAAGAAAAAATCATATTCTAACTTGAAGCAATCACGGAAACTAGAACTCGACATCTATGAAATCGATTAATTTCAAAGTATCTCATCAAGTGGAAGAACTTACCCATTGAATATACCACATGGGATGATGAGAATTTTATACAAAAGCATCCAAAGCTACTAAAGCATTGAGGACAACACTTTTTTGAAGGAGAGGGGAATGTTATATCCCTATATTACTAGTGTAGTCCCTTATTGTTGTTAGTGTAGCCCCATTATTTTTATTGTTGTACCCTTGTAGCCCCCATATTGTTATTATTGTGCCCCATAAAAATCTACTATTATTATTTTTGTGCCCTTACATTATTATTTTTAGGTCGGCTACAATTATATTTTGACCCCATGGACTCCTATATATAGAAAGGAGGCTTTTTCATTTGTGTCATCCAAGAATTGTTCATTTATGTAATGTATAGGAGGTTTCCCCCTCGAAGTAGTTGATTTCTAAGGCGTTGATCTCTCTTTTCTTCTATTTTGGGAGTTGGTTTCATAACAAAGAAAAATGTACAAGAAAGATAAACTTTATAAGAACCAATGATTCAAGATGATGATGTCAACCATGGGGGATGGTTCGCCATTTTTGGGGCAAAAGAGTAAAAATAATAAATAATAATAAATAATAAAACTAGCTTTTCAACTTGTATTTTCAACTTATCTCCCTAAGGTTTTACTTGTGTTTGATTTTTGTTAAAACAATCTTAGCGTTTTCCTATCATTCTATGGAAGGGACAGGGTTATTTCAAGTGTATAATTTTTATTATTATATCACCATATTTTATGGAAATTTATTTGAAAATGGTCATTTTTAAGTAATTTCCTTTTATTGTATTGTATAAGAAAAATAGAGTGAGAGGTAATTCCTTAATGTTATTTATGGAAAATTATATTATTTTAAATGATTCGTTGGTAGGCCATTAAGGGGTAGACTTTCACTATTGCAAGATACTTTTGTTTATTGCTTAGTTAACTTGTTTTCTTTTGTATAAGGAAAACAAGCTTTTAGTCAATTAGAAACAATTTTAAAACTTATTTTATGACCATATTCAATTATTTATTGCCAAAAAATATTCTCGATGAGGTTTCAATATGGTTATGCTTAATTTAAATTCAATTTATCTATTTTAAAGACAACCCACACTATCACCAAATTCAATTATTTATTGCCAAAACATGTTCTCGACGACGTTTCAATATGGTTTTTCTTAATGTAAATTCAATTCATATATTTTACAGACAACCCACACTATCCAAATTTAAATGGAGCTTGAGGTATATTTTTTATAAATAGAAAAAAATCCATTTCAATTTCATATCTATGAAGCATTAGAAAGGGATAAAAAATAAATTATGATATCAATTAGGTTTAGCTTGGGTGGTTAAGAGGAGTTGTTATCCTCATTGTCTAAGGTCAATATTAATTGAGATGTGTTTATTCCTTCTGTAAGGTTTGCATTATCTTTTTTATTTCCAACTCAACCTTTTGAATTCCTCCATTCTACCATGACTCGTTTCCATTTAGTTTTGCATTCAAATAATTCTTATGTTATTATTCATTTTATGTTAATCAAAGTATGGATTGTGTTGATTACATATTGGTGCTACAAAAGATGGTATTATGGGTGTATTTATTATATGGTGAAAAATATATTATATGTGGTGTGTATGGAAAAAATTTTGTTTCTTACACTTCTTAGTATGTTGAACTATGTTTGGTTTTTCTTATGTGTTGTAAAAATGTGTTTAAACACCACCTCTATTTTAGAATGCAAGTTTTCTAATAAAAAAACCCTTGATTCTCCAACATGGTATTAAGCTAATGGTTTCAGATGTAGAATGTTCCCTACAAGTCTTATGCAAGTTGTAGATGCTCTTAAAAATTCATATTTGTTTAGTGGATTAGTTTAAGGTTTCTAATTGCAAACTAAATCTATGATCAAATAAGTGGGTCAAAATTATGCGTTTCAACTAGATCTTATAAACTTTAATGGAAAAAATTATGGAATTTGGGAAAAATATATGGGAACATTGTTGAAGAGTGAAGAGTTATAGGACTTTACAAAAATGATGGTTCTTATCCAAGGGATAACTCATAAAAAAAATTCATAAACAGGAAGTAGGATGAGGCTCTAGGAGTCATAATGTTGAAGAATGTAACTAGGTTTGGTCTTCATTATTAATGTATTTTTCAAAAGAACTTATTATTATTATTAAATGACTTATTAAAGCATGGGTTTCATGCTTGTACCATATTTTGATTAAGGTCCCAATTATGGACTTCTAAGTTAGTTGTTACAAATTTAAATTGATAATTTTTGGGCTTTTAAATCATGTAACATTAGGTTGTCAAAAGAATCCTCCATCAAGTCATCTTATTCAAGGCCATCATCCTCAAAATATACTTCAAATACATCCCTCAATTCAAGTGATACAAGTCATCAAAGTTTCCTACTTAAGTCAGACTCAATCAGTCTTCAAGTTGGCTCAAATCAAGACACAACCCTTCACACTATCATGTCCTCTCAATAACTATGAAAAACAACTATATATATGGGGGTTTTTCATTTCTACCACATAATTTTGGACATCTATGAAGTTTCAGACCACAGATACAATTCATATCATGATCATAAGTTCGGTGTTGGAGGATAAGGTCTCGAACCTATTACAAAATTTGGCTCAGGTAACTTCCATGTTATGATGTTGTAGAAAAACAGTGCCTCGGTTTTAACACATATCTACCAAAGAATCAATGCTATGTTATGATACTCAATGCTACGAAGATTCTCGGTGATATTAGTTATGATGCTTAATGCTATGATGATCTCGATCATGTCAGTAATCATTCTCGGTGCTATGTTGTTATCTCAAACTCGGTCAAGGTAATGAGGATGGAGTTTAGGTGCAAGAAAAGGAGATCTCGGTGTCATGGAGATATTGGTGATAACACAGTGAAGGGATGACTTAATGGATAGATTCTATAGTTTAAAGGTCTTGGTCCTCTCATCTCAAATCTACTGAAGGAAGAATTTTGACTGGGTTTTCCCTGGCATGTGCCTACATCTTGTGTCTTCTTCTATTTTTTCATTGGCATTATTCTTGATGATAAGAAAAGATAAATTGAAAGAAAAAATAATAACAACAAAACATCACAATATAATTTCATGATAAGAGAAATTGTTTAATTGTCATCTTCTTAATTTCTCTAACACATAACAACCTCCATATCAATGTCGATTCAATGTAATATAATCCATCTCAACCACTCATATAATCCATACTCTTTAGTATATAAAGGAGCTATAAAATTATGTGTATTTTCCCCTAATACCCTACAAACCCTATATTCTCCTTGCAAACCTTAGCCTATACAACAAAAGCAACAAAGTTCCTACATAATATACAACATCATGAATTTGAGATTCCACCAATTTAGTGACAATCCAAACATTTTTTTTGAAAAAGAAAAGCCTAGTTAAAAAGACTAAATGTGTGTAATTGATCACCATGGTGTCACTCTCTAGTAAATTTTGTTTGGTGGACTCACCAATATAGTTTATTTCAATCCCTCTCCACAGATTTCTCTCAAGGCATTGATTATGTTGGGCTATATCTTACATAATATTTCTAGTGGGCCTATGGTTCCATGACACACACCTACAATATATCATCCATAGAGCACACAAATTAAATGGTTTATTCCCTCTCATAGTACATTAACACTCGCACCCAGTCACTCAACACACCATAGACCAACATGCCTTCCCTCACTATGCAATTTGGCCTTTATTTTGAGAAGATAAGAACTTTAATGAGAAAGAAAATCAAAATACTTACCACTCACTTCTTGCCATTCCCACACCATAAAAAAAACCCTAAAAATTCATTCTTAAAATCTCTTGTGTAGTTTCCTAATGTCATTCGAGTAGAATATCGCAATTACTTATGTCAGCAATGGTGCGATCATTTTTTTATTCTCTTAAAGGAACTCTTTATAGACATGCACCCCATCAAACATAAATCATCGAGTCAGAATGAATGGAAATGAAATAATAAGAGGGTGCGTTAAGGAGTGTCAGTGAGTGTCAAGCATGCTGGGGGGGTGACAAGGCATGCTAGGGATTTCTAGGGAATGTCAAGAAGTGTCAGGTTGTGCTAACATGTGCTAGATAGTGCCAAGGCATGCTAATGCATGCCAAGACATGCCATGTGTTAAGCCATGACAATATGTGCTAGGTGTTAGGGTATGGGAACGTGTGTCAAGGAGTTTCAAGTGACAAAAGGAACCACCAAGTTAAAATTAAAATAAATTAACACATATGTGGTTTAATAATTCAGGACCTTACCTTTTCAAGAGGGGCTAGGGCCAAGTGCTAGTGTGCCTTAAGTGCCAAAACATCCTCTATTACTTCTCTCATAATTGTGAATAATTGATCTCAAATAAATTTTATCTTAAACCATGTCAAGGCATTCTAGGGCATCCAAACGCATGCCAAGAATTGTGAAGTGCCACCAAGTACCAAGAGCCAATATGTTCTAGGGAGTTATAGGGCATGTTATGGAGTTCAGGTTTGCTAAGGAGGAGTGATAATATATTCTAGATAGTTCCAAGGCATGCAAGAGTGCTAGGGAAACATACCAATATGTGTCAAGTTCCAATGTGTGTTGAGTGTTAGTGAGTGCGAGGAAAACACAAGGGAGGACTATGTCAAAATGTATGGAAATGAATGAATAAAAATGTGTGACAGGGAGCTTCAATGAGTTCCAGGTGTGCTAGGGAGGGAGTGACACGGTATGTTAGGCATCACTAAAGCATGCTCGTTTACCAGATTAGCATGCCTCCAAGATTTTCCAGGTGCCAAGGTGTGCCAACACATGCTAGGAAGTGTTAGGGAGTCTTAGGGACACACAAGGGAGCACTAGGTGAAAATAATGCATGCAAATGAATGATTAAGAGATTTTTAGAGAAAGTGTCAATGAGTTTTAGGTGTGCTAAGGAGGGACTGACAAGGTATGCTAGGCAGTTCCAAGGCATACTAGAGGTCAGGGAAACATGCCAAGATGTGTCAGGTGCTAGGGTGTGTCAATGCATGTCAGGGAGTGTTATGGAGTGCCAGGGAAAAACAAGGTATCACTAGTTTCAAATGCATGGAAATGAATGAATAAAAGTGTGTGACAATGATTTTTAGTGAGTTCTAGGTGTGATAAGGAGGCAGTGACAAGATATTTTAGGTAGTGGCAATGAATGCTAGAGTGCTAGGGTGACATGCCAAGATGTGCCAAGTGCCAGGGTGTTCCAATGTGTGTCAGCGAGTGTTAGGGAGTGCCATGGAAAAAAAAGGGAGAAATAGTTTAAAATGAATGGAAATGAATGGATAAGAGTGTGTTATAGGGAGTGTCAACGAGTTCCAAGTGTCCTAAGGAGGAAGTGACAAGGTTTTATGATAGGAAATTCCAAGGCATGCTAGAGTGTGAGGGCATGGTAGGTAATGGTAGAGTTTGTTAGGGAGTTCCAAAGAATTTCAAGGAATGCAATGGATGCGAACATGTGCCACATAGTGCCAAGGGATTTCTTAGATGTTCCAGGTGTTATGGCAAGTCGATATGTAAGCTATGTTTCTTAGTTGTTTTATCGCCACGCTTTGGCATGAGCCTTGACTTGGTAACGTGTTAAGTGGGATGAGTTAAGATTGGACATGAGTTTCCTAAGATGATATATAATCCATTCTTAAGTGAACAAGGCATAGTCTAGTTGTAGTAAATGAAACTTGGTCAAGTTGTTATAGTCGAGACAAGACTCGGTTGGGTTCCCATGTCTAAAACAAATAAGGGTAGTTATGAGGACATGATATTTAATGAGTGTCAGGGCATGTCAATGAATGAAAAGGTGTGCTAAAACATGCCAGATAGTTTCAATCCATGTCAAGGAGCGTTGGGGAGTGTGAGGGCATCATAAGGGAGAACTATTTCAAAGTGCATGGAAATGAACAAATAATAATGTTTGACAGTGAGTGTCAGTGAATTCCAAGTGTCCCATGGAAAAAGTGTGTTAGGAGAATTTCATAATAGGAATTGTAGGAGGAAATCCTACAATTTAAATAAGGGGATGAAAAAAGTAATTTCATACAAAGGGAGACTTTGGGCTAGACACAACACTATTTTTTCAATGACTTGGTTGGGTTACCAAGTCGTAAAAAATGTAAGGCTATATATGAGGGCATGACAACTAGGGAGTTCCAAGGTGTGCAAGGAATCCCAGGAAGTACTAACACATGCTAGAAATTTCCAAGGCATGTTATGTATTCCAATATGCGCTAGGTACTAGGGTGTGGCACCAACGTATGCTATGGAGTGCCAAGGAAACAAAAGGGAGGACTAGTTTCATTTTCATGGAAATGAATGAATAAGAGTGTGTGATAGGGAGTGTTAGAAAGTTATAGGTGTGCTAAGGAGGGAATGACAAGGCATGATAGGTAGTTCCAAGGCATGATAGAGTTTTAGGAAATAATGCCAAGATGTGCCAAGTTCCAGGGTGTTCCAATGTGTGTCAACGAGTGTTAGGGAGTGCTAGAGAAACACAAGGGAGCACTATGTCATAATGCATGGAAATGAATGAATAAGAGACTTGTGTGACAGGGAGTGTCAACAAGTTCCATGTGTGCTAAGGAGGAGTGAAAAGGCATTCTTGGCAGTGCTAAGGAATGTTAGAGTGTTGGGGCAGCATGCGGCCAAGATGTGCCAATACATGTAAGGAAGTGTTAATTGGGAGTGCCAGGGAAACACAAGGGAGCACTGCGTCAAAATGCATGGAAATGAAAAAATAATATTTTTTGGTTGGAAGTGTCAGTGAGTTACAGGTGTGCTAAGGAGGGAGTGACAAGGTATGCTAGGCAGTTTTAAGGCATGCTAGAGGCCAAGGCGACATGCCAAGATGTCCTAGGTGCTAGGGTGTACCAACACGTGCCAATGAGTGTTAAGGAATGTTATGGAAACACAAGGGAGCATTAGGTAAAAATGCATGGAAATGAATGAATAAGATTTTGTTACTCAGACTGTCAATGATTTATAGGTGTTTTAAGGGGAGAGTTACAAGGTATGCTAGGTAGTGCTAAATAATACTAGAGTGCTAGGGAAACATGCCAAGATGTGCCAGGTGTCAGGGTGTCCCAATGTGTGCTAGGGAGTGTTAGGGAGTGTCAAGGAAACATAAGGAAGCACTAGATCAAAATGCATGGAAATGAACGAATAAGAGTGTGTGACAGGGAGTGACAATGATTTTTAGGTGTGTTAAGGAGGGATTGACAAGGTTATATGCTAAGCAGTGCTAGGGTATGCTAAACTACCATGGCATGTCAAGAAGTGCTAGGGTGTGTTAGGGAGTGTAAAATCATGCGAAGGAATATAGGGGATGCTAAAACATGCCACATAGTGCCAAGGCATTTAAGACATGCTAGGTGTTATGTCATGTCAAGATGCAAATTGTGTTCCTTAGTTGTTTTACGACCATAGTTGGATGTGATGAGCCTTTTATTGGTAACTTGTTAAGCGGGATGGGTTGAGATTAGACATGAGTAGCCTAATATGAGTTACATGTAGCTCTTAGGTGAATAATACATATGTTGAATTTCCACGACGCATGATAGTCTGGGTTTGGTATTAGAATATTTGACGCAAACACACTCAACTGCCACATCACATGTACTTTACACGACAAAATCTACACACATTACTGAATCAACTAGTTCACATGAAAATTTTAATTTTTTCAAACTGTTCTTCGTTAAATTACAAACTATAATAAATTAGGCTAGAGCTCTCGTACTAGGGATCATGGCCCTTCACAATCAAATTGATACAAGGAATACAACTAGGGCTTGGTAATAGTCCTTGACAACCAATCTACCTTGAACAAGACAAAAATTGACCCATTTTTTTATGCTGGTCACACATATCCCTTTCAGTGCAGATGTCCTAAACACATCTGGCAAGTCCTCTTGCCTCCCATTATGAAACTCCTCAATATGCCTCTATCAATATACTCAACTAATTTTGGTTACTAAACTTGGATCAAAAAACTCTTCCCTCTATCTACCTATTTTTTCCTTTAAGGTATGCAACACTTAATATTTTTGATCAGTTATTCACAACTCTATTTCTGAACAGTTCTTTTGTCTGCCCACTTTTTCCATACTCCTGCTCCAAGATGACAAGTCTAGGGTTATGGAGGTTTCCATTCTTCTCACTAAATCACTCCTCTACAATACAATGAACTAGGGATAGTTGGCTAGCCCACTTGACTGCTACTTTAGTCTTTCAAAGTTTTCATGTCCTTAGGCCCAATACACCTACCTGTCTACCCATATTTTTTTCCTTTACAACTATAGGACTTAGGGCTCTTCTTTGACAGTCACCTAACAACCCTCCAACTATACTTATTTTTCCATCAATTTCCCCAACCATAGTCAATTATTTTACTTATCTAATTCCCACAACATTTCCCTCATCTAGGGATCTTCAAATCTACCACCTAATAGTTATTTGAGTCCTCTCCAAATCACTATTCTTTTGTACCAATTTCTTTGTTGTCCAACCTATGAACAAATCTGAACTACTCCTCTTATCATCCTTCTAACATTTTTTAGATGACTGAACTAGCGTCACAAATCATCCAATAACAATCCATTGCCTAACTGTTTATAGGTTGCTTCAGATTTATGTCCAAAACTCTGTGGACAGTACACCAAAATAAGCTCCTGCTCATGTCACTTCATTCCTCATATGACAAATTTCTTCTGCTCAATATTCTACTCAGGTTCCACCTTCCTTTGGATTTTATATCTCTGTACATAATTTTGTAAACCATATTCCAAATATGTGGTATATATTGCAGAGATAAACCTCTCTCTAAGGGTCAAGACCCCTCTTCTTCTACATAGATTTGTTACGGTCTTAAAGGAATACCTTATGGACTGAACATGCTAGGAAACATCCCTAACTAGGGCATTATACTTCTATTCTAATTTCTTTAGAATAAACCCGATCCACCCATAGAAAAAACAACAACTCTTGCCTCCATAAGAGACTTGGCCTAGATCATAAAGATCCATAGATCATGGGAATTTCTTTGACTAAATATTGACCTAAACTTTAGATATCTACAACCCTCAAACTATAGTTACCTCACTCAATATTACACTTGTGACTACTTTTGTTCTAGCCCTAAATTATATTGAAATCCCTCCTCCATTTGTGCTGGTATTTATCATAGACCTTGCAGCCTAC
Organism: Pinus albicaulis; assembly: GCA_034641835.2. Lineage (NCBI taxonomy): Eukaryota > Viridiplantae > Streptophyta > Pinopsida > Pinales > Pinaceae > Pinus > Pinus albicaulis. Next base: position 672,014,013 of record CM076578.1, read on the forward strand.
TAACCACAACAAGATAGGGTCTCAACCCTCTCTACTACTTCAAAATTTGACGTGGCCTTCACACAGAAATATCACTGAAATCACATGCCCAAATTATCATGAGTTTCCTCTCTTGAGCTCGATCTTCCATAAGATAACCAATAATATGCCATCCTAATTCCTATCTCAAACCCACTAAGGTATGTGATATTATTTTGAACCCTCACATGATTATATTTCTCTTTTTGGATGATCATAGCTTCTGTTTAGCAACCCTTACTCAACCCTATAACTCGACCTAATTTAGGACTACATCTCTCCTGGCCTCCTTGATCAAATGATCTCCTTCTCACTTGATGTTATTTCCTTCATACTAATGCCTCCTTAAATAAATTTTCCTAGCTAGGCCTCTTAATAACCCTCTATAACATATGGGCTTTATCCATTTAGACCTTAGGATATATTATTCTTCCTTTTTAATTTTCTTTTAGATTTTAAACCCCATCTTGGGTCGAAAACCCCTTCGCTTGGGTTATTTGCCGACAAATAGTTTGTGACCAAACTCACACAGAACCATCTCACTAGGCGTGTGTAGTACCTCCCAAGCTACACAATTCAATAACATAGTCTAGTTGTAGTAATCGTAACTTGTTCAAGTTCTTGTACTTAAGCGATGACTTGGTTGGGTTCCTAGGTTTCAAATTAAGTAAGGGTAGTTATGAGGGAATGATAGCTAGGGATGGTTAGGGCATGCCAGGAATGAAAAGGCATGCTAACACATGCCAAAAAATGTCAATGCATGTTGAGAAATGTTAATTTTTGTTGAGGCATAACAAGGGAGAAAGTGTGTGTTCCAGGGAGTGTTAGTGAATTCAAGTGTTCCAAGGACGAATTGTGTTAAAAGAAGTTCATAAGTGGATTTTCAAGAGGCAAGCCTAAGGTTGCGATAAGGGGCTCGACAAAGAATTTCTAGAAAACGTGAGACTTTACGATGGGCACAATGCTATTTCACCTTTATCTATTATTTGTATATGACACGTGGCACACTTTGGCCAAATGCTTATGTTTTAAAAAATTTTAGACAATTGCATATTGTACATTGTTGAGTATAAATTTTGGGGCACTCGTCTTGCGCCAACTTATATCTTGTGTGTATTGTGTATCATTTGGTTCTTGCAAACCCTCAGTTAATGCTCTATTGTCTATATGAAATGGACATACATGTGAAATATTTCCTATGTAATCTATGTTGCTTAGTTGTTTTATCAACATGGCTAGATTTAATCCTTGTCTTGGTAATTTCTTAATTGGGACAAATTCAGCTTGGATATGAGTGGCCTAAGATGAGGTATAGGCAATTCATAGGTTAACAAGGCACAATATACTTGTAGTAGGTGCAATTGGTCAACTTGTTGTCGTTGAAGTAGGCCAATTTCACATGAACTGTAGTAGCTAAGGACTTGATTTGGTTCCTGATTCCTAAAAAAATGTAAGGCTAGTTGTGAGGGTATGAGTGCCAAGGAATTATAGGGAATGCTAAAATGTGCCAAATAATTTTAAGCCATGTCAAATGTTATGAAACCAACTCACAAAATAGAAGAAAAGAGATATCAATGACTTAGAAATCATCCTCTTCAAGGGAGCAACCTATTTTACATTACATAAATGAAAAATTATTGGATGATACAAATAAAAAAACCTCCTTTCTATATATAGGAGTCCAATGGGTCACATTATAAACCTAGCCGACATAATAGTAACAATGTAAGGGCACAACAATAACAATAGTGGGCTTCTATGGGGCACAATAATAACATTATGGGGACTACATGGGCACAACAATAACAATAAGAGGGCTATACTAACAATAAAAATAAGGGGACACACTATTATTATAGGGACCTAACATGCCCCTCTCCTTAAAAAAAGTGTTTTCCTTAACAATTTAGTAGTTTTGGATGCTTATATATAAAATTCTCATCCTCCCATGTCGAATATTCAGCTAGTAAGTTCTTCCACTTGATGATATACTATGAAATTGATCAATTTCATAGTTTTTGAGTTGTTTTTTTTCTCTTACTTCTTCCAGTTCCAATATGATTTTTCCTTATTCATCAAGTTCTGGCAATATTTTTTGAACTGGGAGCTTGTCACCTATAACCTTATTTAAGCATGAAACATGGAAAACTCGGTGCACTCGGGAAGATGCAGGAAGCTCCAATTTGTATGCCATAGTACCAATCTTTTGCAACACCTTGTAAGGACCATAATCCTTTGGTGATAATTTATTATCCTTATTAGATTTATTGAGGGAAATTTGTTTGTATGGTTCTATCCATAAAAATACCCAATCACCTACATTAAAACTTCTTTTGCTATGATGTTGATCTTCCTGTTGTTTCATTCGATTCTGCGCCAAAGTGAGGTTATCATTTTAGAGTAGGAGAATGTGTTGTTGATGCTCGATGTGATCTTCCATTGTTTTAACCTTAGAATTTTCTCTTAAATATGATGTGATGGATAGTGAATGATATCCATAAAGTGCCATAAATGGGCTCATTTTTGCTGCAGTATCGAAGTAAGTGTTATACCACCATTTATCCAGAGGTAACCACTTGACCCATTATGTCTATTTATCAAATACAAATAAACTAATATATCCTTCCAAAAATTTGTTCACCATCTCAGTTTTCCCATCAGATCGAGGATGAAATGATGAGCTATGAGCTAATTGATTACCCAAACAAGAAAATAATTACGTCCAAAAAATTCCTATAAAAATGGGATCTCTGTCGCTTACAATGATCTTTGGGTTTCCATGTAGCTTTTAAATTGTTTCCATAAATGCAATAGAAACTGTACTGGACTTAAATGGATGAGATAATGCAAAAAAGTGTGCATACTTGGTAAGTCTGTCAACTACCACCATGATGGCAGTCTTTCCTTTAGACCTGGGTAAACTTGTTATAAAATTCATTGTAGCATCTTTCCAATGTTTACCTGGAATGAATAGAGGTTATAATAGACCTAGGGTCTTAATTGTTTCAACTTTATTTTGTTGGAAAACCAAACATTTTTCCACAAAATTTTGAATATCATATTTAAGGCCATCCAAAAAAATTCCTTCTTGACCCTGTGGTAAGTTTTTAAAATCCCTGAGTGCCCTCCTAAGGGAGATATGTGCAATTCCAAAAGAATATTTTGTTTGAGTTGGGAATTATTAAAAATATATAAGTGATCTTTGTACAATAATGAATCATTTTTCCAGATAAATGTTTCATATGTAATATGATCTTGATGCAAATTTTGAATGAGTGTCCACACCCCTTCATCATTCTTCCATTCATCCCTTGCTTTAGTTATCCACTCAAGTTGGATAATAGAAATCGAAAAAAGCAATGCATCCACATCCTCATCCTTTCTTGATAGTGCATATGCAACAACATTTTGCTTCCCTTTTTTGTAGATGATTTCAAAGTCATAACCCAAAATATTTGTGACAAATTTTTGCTTCTCTTATGAATATAATCTTTGTTCCAAAAGGTTTTTAAGACTATCATGATCTGTTTTTACCTCGAAGTGTCTTCCCATTAGGTAAGGTCGCCATTGTTTTAGTGCATGTAGTATTTCCAACATTTCCTTCTCATAAATAGGTTTTTGCAAATACTTTCCTTTTATTTGATGACTTTCAAAAGAAATTGGTCTTTCTTCTTTCATTAAAAATGCACCAATTCCATTTCCTAATGCATCACATGCTGCAATAGAAGAAATTGTGAAGTCTGGCATAGCTAAGACCAGTGCTTGGCACATTTCCTCTTTAAGGTTTTCAAAGGCCTTAATTGCTTCTGGAGTCCATGAAAATGCATGTTTCTGCAATAATGATGTTAGAGGTTCCAATATTCTCCCATAATTCTTAAAAAACTTGTGATAATACCCTGTTAACCCCAGAAATCCTCAAATATGCTTTATAGTTGTGGGGGTTTTACATTCCTTAATGGATTTAATTTTGTTAGGGTCTATCTTAACACCCTGATGAGATACAATATGACCCAAATATTCCACCTCATGTACTCCAAAGAAACATTTAGAGGTTTTTTCATATAATTGTTTCTCCTCTAATAGTTTGAGAACCCTGTCAACATGTTGAAAATTATCCTTCCAAGACTTGTTGTAGATTAGTATATCATCAAAAAACATTAACAAAAAAATTCTAAGGAAGGGCTTGAAAATGGAATTAATCAAACCTTGAATGTGGAAGGTGCATTAGTAAGGCCAAAAGGCATGACCAAAAATTCTTAATGACCCTCATGAGTTCTGAATGTTGTTTTCGGAATGTCATCAGTCTTAATTCTAATTTGATGATATCCAGAATGAAGATCAAGCTTGGTGAAGTAAAATTATCCATGTAATTCATTCAATAATTCATAAGTTACGGTGACGTGAATTTTTTCTTTAATAGTGAGCTTTTTGGGCTCCCTGTAATCTGGAAACATACACCATGATCCATCCTTCTTATGCACCAATACTACTGGAGCAGAGAAATAACTTTGACTAGGTTGAATTATACCAGCCTCTAGCATTTCTACAACCATACGTTCAATCTCACTCTTTTGAGCATAAGGATATTTGTAAGGCCTGATGTTTGGAGGAACACTACCTGGAATCAAATTAATAGCATGATCATGATCACAAATATTTGGGAGTCTTTTGGGAGACTCAGACACCATGGAATGATTGTTTAATACTTTTTGGAGATCTAGAGAAATGGATGATTTTGATGTTTGAACCTCTAGTGAGCATAATTGTGAAATTATGCCTCGTTGTTATTTCTTTAAATTATTTTTCATGACATTAGATCTGATTATCTTTCTCATCTTCTCTACGATACCCGTAATTAAACTTCCTTTCCTTCCCAAAAAAAATCAAGAATTCTTGAAAATTAAAGCTATCGTGCCCAACGATTGTAATAATTGTACTCCTAGTACAACATCAACACCACCCATAGGAATGGAGAGCATTGGACTATTCAAATAAATATTACCCCATGGTTAGCTTGATATTATGGAACTTTCCAGAGCAATTTATAGTTCCTCCATTTGCAACCGTCGCTTGACACTCTAGTGTTGGGTATAAGAATCATTTCAATTCCTTGGCTACCTTACAATGAATAAAATTATGTGTACTACCCGAATCAACCATCACTATTACTTTCTTCTTCTTTATATGTCCTTATATCTTGAGAGTTTGAGGAGTGGTAATTCCTACCAATGCATTACAGGATATGGTCTGATTTATTTATTCTTCCTCTAGGGGTGGTTCCTAGTGTATATCCTCTTCTTTCAAAGTTTCTTGTTCCTTTTCTTCCTCCTCTTCACAATGTATGTAAAATAATTTGTTCTCAACACACTTATGACCTTTAGTGTATTTTCTATCACAACTATAGCAAAGCCCTTTTTCTCTTTTTTCTTCCAATTTTTGTGGTGTTAAACTTGTAAGTTGTGGAAATCTAGGAGTATAAACACTTCCATATTTATAGTTGTGAGTGGTAGGCTTCCTTGTCACCATAATTTTGCTTTCAATTTTTCTTGCCAACCTGAATGCCTTCTTCAATTAATCAAGTTTCCAAAGGTGAACCTCATGTTGGATGTTATCCTTTAAAGTCCCTATGAAGACATCAATCTGGTGCTCCTCTGGAATATCCTTTACCCTTATTCATTTTTTGGAAGTCCTAAATGTGCTCCACCATTGAACCCTTTTGTTTTAGATTTATCAACTGGCCAAAGAAGGTGTTGCTATTTTTATCCTCATAATGTGTTATCATTTCCTCCATAAAAATTTACCAAGTGACAATTCGTTTACTAGAGAAAATCCATGGATACCATAAAAAAGTATTGGGTTGTAAATATAAAGTTGCAATTCGTATATTTTGTGTGTTTTTCACATTATGGAGATGAAAGTATTGCTCCATATGTAGTATCCATGTTACGGGATCCTTTCCATAAAACTTCCGCATATCAATCTTTGGAATATGGTGGGTCTTCAATCCAACATTAGAGTCTATGGAATCATGATTAACATTTATTTTGTTCACATCATGAGTTTCCTCTACTATCTTTTCACCATTAGGAATCATTTCTTGTAGATTTTTTTTCAAACCTTCCTTCGAACCTTCCATGTCTGCTTTTAGATCATTCTTCATGTCTTCCATGTTTCCTTTCAGTTTTTCTTCTATACCATTGATCTTAGCTTCCATGCAATCCATATTAGCTTCCATTCCATTCTTCAAACCATCCATCTTAGCTTCCATACCTTTCTTCAAACCATACATCTTAGCTTCTATTTCATTTTAGGTTACTTTTTGCGAGAGCAAAATTTGTTGCACTTGGTCTCATAATTTTGATATATCATGTTCCACTTCTTCCTCTTCATGTGTCATAGTAGAGCTTTCCAAGGGCTTAATTGGTGTGGAATTATTTTTTGGAGGAATTATAGAACTCAATATTGATATATGCGCTTCAATATGCCCTTGGAATCACTTCAAACTGATTTTTCAAACAAAAGTTATGCAATTTTTGTTTTTAAAAGTACACACATTTTTCTTGCTTTTAGGAGTTCGATCTTGAAGCGGTTGTAACTATATAATTTCGGATCTCCAATATCTAAATTTTGGTCTTGTAGTATCCCTATGAGTCTTCTTTCCAATGTCGTATGTCAGACCTAATTCGGGTTCTTCAAGATAAAGTTATCCTCAATCTCCCACAATGACCTAATTATGGGTTGGCTCAGCAAAGAGAACTTGTACGGCATGCCACGTGTCACTATTTCGACCTTCGGCTCTAAAATTGATACAAAATAAACTACAATATATGCACTTTCGGTTACTTTTTACGTAATTCCAATTCAATGTCTGAAATGAAAGTATGACGATTCTCCCTTGGACATCTGTTTGAGATGAAATTATGGAACTGCAAAAACCTTAACTTCTTTAGCTCATATCTCCGAAAATATAGCAAACCAAGATCTACAATTTTTACACAAAGTTCCTCGGGATTTCGGCTCAAATGGGTTTTTTTTAGCTTCTTAACCTTCATATAAAATAATTTATAGAGAAAATTCCAATATGACCTGTTTGGAGCAGTGAAACCCTAGAATCCAAAACCCTGATACCAAATGTTATGAAACCAACTCATAAAATAGAAGAAACGAGAGATCAACGACTTAGAAATGAGAGATCAATGACTTAGAAATCGGCCTCTTTGAGGTGTAAACCTCATTTACATTACATAAAAAAAAAAATCTTTGATGAAACAAATGACAAAACCTCCTTTCTATATATAGGAGTCCAATGGGTCACAATATAATCCCAGTCGACATAACAATAACAATGTAAGGGCACAACAATAACAATAGTGGGCTTCTATGGGGCACAATAATAACAATATGGGGACTAAGTAGGTACAAAAATAACAATAAGGTGTCTATACTAACAGTAAAAATAAGGGGACACATTGACCTAACATTAAATATGCTAATATGTGTCAAGTACTAAGGCATGCCAAGATGTGCAAGGGTGTGAAAATACATGAAAGGGACTATAAAGGCAAGAAAAAGGAGAAACAATTTAAACTACAAGGAAATGAACACATAAGAGGGTTAATAACTCATCAATGTACCTTTTCCAGGAGGGGCATGCCAGGAACACCAACACTAGGTGGAAATAGGTGCCCAGTGCCAAGTGTTAGTTCATTCTAAGTGCCAAATCACACTTTGTTACTTCTCATCTACTTTCCAATAATTTATCTCAAACAAATTTAATATTAAACCATGCCAAATCATACCAAGGCATCTTAATTAATGTTAGACATGCCAATACTTTCCAAGCGCAACCACGTGCCAAGTGAAAATTTGTATTAGGGAGTTATAGACATGTTATGAAGTGGAAGGGCATGTGGAAGAGTTCTCTTTAGGTGTGACAGAGTGTGCTAATTCATGTTGAGGAGTGTTATTGAGTATTATGGAAACACAAGGGATCACTAGTTCAAAATGCATGGAAGTGAATAAATATGAGGGTGTGTTAGGGAGTGTCAACAAGTGCTAGCTAACATGCCAAGGAGGGAGTGACAAGGTATGTTAAGCACTAGTAAGGCATTCTAGGGAATATCAGGGCATGTCAAGAAGCGCCAGTGTGCTAGGGAGTTCCAGTGTGTGTTAACATGTGCCAAATAATTCCATGACATGCCAGATGCTAAGGCATGCTAGGATGTGTAGGGTGCCAGTGTATGCCAATATGTATCAAGGAGTATCAAGGAAAAAGAAAGAAGAACCAAGCTAAAATGCAAGGAAATGAACACATAATATGGTTAATAAGATAGGACTTTATCTTTTTCAAAAGGGGCATGCTAGGAACACTAATAATAGGTTATAATACATGCCAAGTTCCAATGTGTGCCAAGTTCTCATGTATGTTAAAGCATGCCAAATTTTTATAGGGCATGCTAGGGACTACAAGGCATGCCAACACATGCTATTAGAGTGTTATGCTATGTTAGGTATTTCCAACCTTTGCTTGGGTGTCCTAGTCATGGAAATATGTTTTAGGTACAAATATGTTCTAAGGCATGCAAGCTGTCAAGGAATTTTAGTGTGTGCCGAAACATGTTAAGATGTGACAAGAGTGTTTAGGAGTGCTAGATCTCTTTCATTAATAGAATTGACAAAGCTTGATTGTGCGTTAAATAATATAGTTTCTACACACACTAGTGGAACTTTATCTAAAAGAATTTTGTTAGATAATAAACCTAATAGAGATTAATCATGTATTGACTCATAGGAAAAGTATATACTCATTACTTGAGAGAAACTATACAAAATAATTACTCCTTAAAAAATTTACTGACTCTAACCACTATATGGCCTTGGACACATAATGAAAAAGACTCCACAACAATGGTCTTAAATCATTATCTTTTGACAAAAAATATAGTAATATGCACATAGTGTCATCAAAAACTCATTGGAATGATCAATGATGATAAAAAAATTTCAATTGCCACCAAAAGTAACCAAAAAGATCATTGGTGAGGGTAAATAAAATATCATCCCTAGAAGTGTCACCAAAGAGAGAATTAGTGACGAGCATTTAACATCCCTCACCAAAAGTGTCACTAAAAATGGCTTCGGTGACAAACCTTAAAGGACCTTCACTATATGCACTTACAACAAAGCTTTTTTAAGGGTCATCACCATCTGTGACATTGTTGACAGAACTTAAAGGTTTTTCATAGGAATGACCCTCACCAATGTCCTTTTTTCTTGTAGTTATGTCTATACTTTACAAATAACTTATCGGGGGTATGTTTCATGCCTATCCAACTCCACTCTAATTTTTATTTTGTAATTATGCATTGTTGTTATTGTGGAGCTTATGATGTCATCCCATTTTCTTGGTATTAAATATCCTAAGTAAAATTCCCAAAGGCCAATAGTCCATGTCCCACTACAATAAAAAATCACATTGGTGAGGGTCATGCTTGTGACGGACCTTTAAGGTCCATCACCAATGTCACATATGGTGACAGTCATTAAAAAACCGTCACTGTAAGTGTATATAGTGATGGTCCTTTATGGTCCGTCACCAAAGAAATTTTCAATGACACTTTTGGTGAGGGTCGTTAAAGAACCATCACTAATTCTCTCTTTGGTGACACTTCTAGTGACGAACTTTTAATGACCCTCACCAATGCTCTTTTTGTTACTTTTGGTGACGGTCAAAAAATGTTCGTCATCATTGATCACTAAAAACTGTCACTGTAAGTGTATATAGTGATGGTCCTTTATGGTCCGTCACCAAAGACATTTCACTTTTGGTGAGGGTCATTAAAGGCCCATCACTAATTCTCTCTTTGGTGACACTTCTAGTGACGAACTTTTAATGACCCTCACTCTTTTTGTTACTTTTGGTGACGATCAAAAAATGTTTGTCATCATTGATCATTCCAATGAGTTTTTGATGACACTGTGTGCCTGTTAATATATTTTTTTGTCAAAAGATAACGATTTAATACCATTATTGTGGAGCATTTTTTATAATATGTCCAAGGCCATAGTGGTTAGGGTCAGTCAATTTTTTAAGAAGTAATAAGTGTGTATCATTTCCCTCAAGTAATGACTAGTCGAATAGAGATTTCCTATGAGTCAACACATGATTCATATCTATTAAGTTAATTATCTAGAAAATTCCATTTAGATAAAGTTCCATTATTGTGTGTAGGAAATATTATTTAATACATAATCGAGCTCTAACAATTCTATTAATGAGAAAGACCTAACAATCCTCAACAATCTGGGCACACCTTAAATTAATGCTTTGGCACACACTAACATTTCTTAGCACCCCACATGTCTTGGAACATCTTTGTACCTAGAACATCTTGTGATGACACTGACGCCCAAGCACATGGTGGCATGCGTTAGCACGACATGGAACTCTCCTAGCATGTGTTGGCATGTTGCATATAGTCCCTAGCATGCCCTAGAACACCTTGGTTGAATGCATTGACATAAATTAGCACTTGGCACACAATGCCACTTGGCATGTATTGGGACCTATTATTAGTGTGCCTAGCATGCCCCTTTTCAAAAAGATAAAGTCCTGACTTATTAACCCTCTTATTGGTTCTTCCTTTTGTTTCCTTGACACATATTGACATACAGTGGCACCGTGTGCCACATCCTTAGCACTTAGCATGTATTGGCATATCTTGGCACTATTAATTGGCACATGATATAATTAGCACACCCTGGAACTCCCAAGAATACTTTGGGAATTCTTAACATGCCTTGATATTCTCTAGCATGCCTTACCAATGCTTAGCATACCTTGTCACTCCCTCCTTGGCATGACAACTAACACTGACCATTAACACTAGTCTCTCGCAGTACATGTTCCTCGTATTCATTAACTTCCATGAATTTTTACCTAGTTCTCCCTTAATGTTTTTTCCTAGTACTCCTTAACACTCATCAACATGCATTATCACTCTCTAGCACATCTTAGCACTCTTCAACATTCCCTTCCACTTCATAACATGCATAACACTAGTCCCTGACACATATTGGCACTTGGCACGTGTTGGCGCTTGGAAATTCTTAGCATGTATGGAATATATTGAGATGCCTTGGTATGATTTAGCATGGTTTAATACTAAATTTATTTGTGATGATCAATTGTTGGAAAGTAGATGAGAAGCAACAAAGGAATACTTGGCACTTAGAATGTACTAAGACTTTTCACTTGGCACCTATTTCCGCCTAGTGTTAGTGTGCCTAGCATGCCCCTCTTGGAAAAGGTAAATTGATGACTTATTAACCATCTTATGTGTTCATTTCCTTGTAGTTTAACTTTTTTCTCCCTTTTTTTGTCTTGAAAGTCCCTCACACGCATTGACACACCTTTGCACATCTTGGCATGCCTTATCACTTGGCACATCTTAGCATGTTTGACATGTATTCCCACTATCTGGCACATCAAGGGGGTGAAGAGAGATGTAGTCCTAAAGTAGGTCGAGTACGAGGGCCAAGTAAGGGTTGCTAAAGGGAGGTCATGATCATCCTCCAAGAGCAAGATCATCATGTGAGGGTTCAGAAGAATGTTGCATACCTTAATGGTCAGTTTGCGGTAGGAAGTAGGATGGCATATTGTTGGTTCTCTTCTAGCAGATCAAGCTTAAGAGAGGTTTCTCATGAGAATCTGGGCATGTGATTTCAATGGTGTCTTTGTGTGAAGGCCGTATCAAATTCTGAAATGTTGAAATTTGCAACAAGAAACAGTGAGATTGGAAACCAGAAAGGACAAAAAAAAATGCACCCACACTGGTGAGGAATTTTGATGCACCAGGAGTGAGGAATGTGGGGCGTCTAATTTATTTTTTCCTTAAATAAATTGGACAATAAATTGCAATTTCATCTCATAACAACTTGTGTCAGTTAATTAAGTCATGATGACTGAGTTAGCTCAAGAAATTCGAGTTGAGGGTCTAATATGAGGCATCTAGAGGGATTCTAATATTTTTGGGGTCCAATTGAAGTTGATGCATTAGTGGGGTGCAAGTGTAATTAACTCAATTAAATGAGTTAAAATCAGTTTAACTAGTTCTAACTGAGTGATGAGCTAGTGAGAGGTCCAGTGAATTAAATTAGATTTAATTCACAACGAGTGATCAATCAGATAACTGATAATTTGCTATTAATAGTTGCATGCATGTCAGTTTCGAGGAATACCCAGTTGAGACAAAGGTTAAAGGCAACATAACTATCAGTTGTATTCAGATAAATTTCCCATGTGCAATTATAAAGTCATTGGGATGCCATGATGGATTGCACAATCAAGGAAGACTGATTTTCCTAATTAATAAGGATTTAATTCCCTAGGAATTGCATGAGAAAGGCAGGCTAAAGTAAGGATGAGAATTGGCTAAGTACTAGACCGAGTTTGCCTAGATCAACGGGAGAAAATTGACAGAGTGCTAGAGAATCTCATGAGAGATTAAGCATTGTATTGTTTCATGATTCCTTGACTTAATTCACAATAGAGATAGAGGGGTTTTGATTAGTTACTTTCCCCAAATACATCATTTTGTTGTGCGATTGATAATTTATTTCTCTTACTTATATGTGATTATGCGATCGTGTTTTGTTTCCGTAAATTGTAGGAAGGATTCAATATCTTGTTTTAGTATATTACAAGATCAGATTGAATCTCGTTGGTTAGATTTTATACATGGTATCAGAGAAGGAATTTTTTGGGCGACGAGTTTGTAGAGAATATCTGAAGATTTTGGTGTAAAATTTTTGAAAACAAATAGACTATTTGGATTTTTTACAAAATTCCACTTAAATGAAAACAATTCATTAAACTATTCGTATGAGGGAGATATCATCGATTTAAACAACATTTTTTAGAAACTTTTTGATGTTTCTAGACAATTACGATGAATATAAGAAAGTAGTCAAGAACCTCCAAGCACTTGAGGTACTGGGAGTGACAGTAAAGTTTGAGGAGGAAAGTGGTATGGTGTTAGATATCTTCGTGTCAGAGAGGGAGCAGACTTCCTCTCAACATGCATCCTCATGAGAAGCAGTCTTAGAAGGTTGTGGAGTAGTTGCTACAATTGGAGAAGTAGAGAGAGATCGATATGGGAAGCATCCACCCAAGAGACCGCAGGGGGAATTTCTAGCTTAGATTAAAGAGGGAGCAGCCATACCTCGAGGTGTAAGGTGGGGTTATGTGTAGACATAATCCCAAGATAAGAAATTTGGGCAAGGTCCATTGAGATGGCATGTCTCATGGATCGAACTTGGATACGAGGAGCCCACAGTACAGTAGTAGTAGGAAGGATCAGTTATATTGATGTAGTCAGATGTCAGCAAGACAGAAATCAGAGTGATAGATGTCAAATACTGGAGCACAAATAGATTTAGCAATAGTTCAAAGGGCACAGATGCAGATGTTAGCAGCAGTGCAGAGAATCCAGTACTAGACAGGTGCAGTAGCTAGCAGTAGTCAAAAGACTCTGATGACAGATGCATTATACTGATTTAGTTGTTCATAGGCTATTCAATTTCAATATTTGCAGGTGCAAACAACACTAGAGAAGTGTAGCATGCAGAACATTCCAAAGGTACTAGATGGGGATACATTGAATTCCTTTCTTGTTGAGAGGGAGTGTTGAAATTTGCAACAAGAAACAATGAAATTGGCTACTAGAAAGGACAAAAAAAATGCACCCACACTGTTGAGGAATTTTGATGTACCAGGAGTGAGGAATGTGAGGCGTATAATTTATTTTTTCCTTAAATAAATTGGACAATAAATTGTAATTTCGTCTCATAACAACTTGTGTCAATTAACTAAGTCATGATGATTGAGTTAGCTCAAGAAATTCAATTTAAGGTGATCGAGGTGGATATTGGTGGCTGCCCTCCTATTCCACTTGGGCCCTCGCCATTGTCTCTTTCAGTTTTTCAGTTTCCTTAATTATAGCACAATTTACTATTTTTGTCAGTTTTTCGGGTCCTAAACTTTCAAAGCCGTTTTGAGGCCCCAAACGATGTTTTTTGGGCATGAAAGGTTTAGCGATTTCATAGAAATTGCATTAGTAGTTGTAGTCCTCAGAGAGATCTTTCTAACGAGGTATTGTGTGCGTCAAACGAAGATCATATGACCAAGTTACGACCCCGGGAAGTTGGCTGCCCAACTAACCCCAACGGGGCCCATAAACTCTTGGTGTTACATCTCCTCAGGATAGAGTTTTGGTTGTTTATGGTTTTATCTTATTTTAAATAATAAAAATACCCTTGATCCTTATTGTAACACAACTCAGAGGAACATAAATATCAGTTGTATTTATAGAAAATTTCCCATGTGCAATTATAAAGTCATTGGGATGCCATGATGGATTGCGAATCAAGGAAGGTTGATTTTCCTAATTAATATGGAGATAATTCCATAGGAATTGCGTGAGAAAGGCATCTTGAAGGAAGGCTGATAATTGGCTAAGTACTAGACCGATTTTTCCTAGATCGGCAGGAGACAATTAGTAGAGTGCTGGAGAATCTCAAGAGAGATTAAGCATTGTGTTGTTTCATGATTCCTTGACTTAATACAAAATAGAGATAGAGGGTTTTGAGAAGTTGCTTCCCCAGATACATCTTGTGTTGTGCGATTGATAACTTGTTTCTCTTACTTATATGTGATTGTGCAATTGTGTTTTGTTTCCACAAATTGTAGGAAGGATTCGATATCTTGTTTTAGTACATGATTACAAGATCAGATTGAATCCCGTTGGTTAGATTTTCTACATGAAATAGAAGAGAAGGTTGATACCATCTTTCCTTGTGGTGGTTAGTAGGCCACAAGGTCTGTGATAAATACCAACATAAATGGAGGAGGGCTTGCACTATAATTTAGAGCCATAATAGAAGTCGACGTAGGCATAATATTGACTGAGTTAACCCTAGTTTGAGGGTCGACATTGAGATTAGAAGTTCATGTCAATATTCAGTCAAATAAATGCCTAGAATCTATGGATCCATATGAGCTAGGTCGCGTCTCTTATGGAGGCAAGAGTCATGTTTTTTCTATGTGTGGATAGGGTTTGTTCTACAACAATTAGAAGTACATAAGTATAATGCCCTAGTTAGGACACTTTCCTAGCATGTTTAGTTCATAAGGTATGACCTTAAGACTGTGACAAATTTGCGTAGAATAAGATGGGTTGTGACCCTTAGAGCGAGGTTTATTTCTTCAATAAAGACCGCAGATCTGGAAGATGGTTTGCAGATTCAGTATGTGTGGAGACAACAGATCCAACGGAGGGTGGAACCTGAGTAGAATATTGAGCATGCAGAAGAAATGTGCCATATGAAGAATGGATTGACATGCAAAGGAGTTTATTTTGGTGGAATTTCCATAGATTTTTAGACAAAGATCTGAAGAAACCTATAAAAAATTAGTAAATGGATTGTTAGTGGTTGATTTGTGACCCTAGTTCAGTCATCTACAGATTGTTAGAAGTATGATGAGAGGAGTAGTTCATATTTGTTCATAGATTGGAAAAAAAAAAGATTAAATTTTCAATACACAAGAACAATGATCTTGAGAGGACTCAAACCATTGTTAGGTGGAAGATTTGAAGGGCCCTAGATGAAGACAATATTGTGGGCCCTAGATCAGTAAAAATAATTGACTGTGGTTGGGCAGATTGATGGTAGGCCAAGTACAGTTGGAGGTTTGTTAGGTTACTGTCAAAGAAAAGCCCTGACTCTTGTTCTGGTGAAGAACAACAAAATTGGTAGAAGGGCAGGTGTATAGGGCCTAAGGATGTGCAGAATTTGAAGGACTAAAGTAACAGTCAAGTGGGCCAACCAACTAGCCCTAGTTCACTATATTGTAGAGGATTGATTCAGTGAGAAGAAGGGCAACCTCCATAGCCCTAGACTTCTCATCTTGGAGCTATAGTATGGCAATAGTGGGCATACCAAAGAGTTGTTCACAAATGGAATTGTGAACAACTTGTTACCACTCAAACTAGTAGTGGATCTAAAAGGGGTTCCTAATAGGGCAACTGCTAGGACAAGGGAAATGATGGAGGCTTAGCCCATTGTCACCACAACTAAGGCTCCTTACTCTTCACGGACTTTCACCGATGGGTGGAGTCCCGGTAGTTTAGGAAGTCACTTGTAGAGTATAGTTCAATGAATAGGTGGGATTAAGTGACCCTCGAAACCCTTTCCCTAAGATAAAATAAAGAGTGGGACTTGCTTTCCTTTTAAGCAAGGGAATTATCTTCTAGGGAGAGAGGAGGGGGATTGAAGGGTTGAGGGAGAAGAATAAGACTTATGAAGGAAGTTCTCAATCCCTAAAATCCTTTGGGAATTTTGATTCCCAAATGGTCCTTGATGAAAGGCCTTTGACACCAAATGGAACCACACGGCACCAAGTGGACCTAGCCCAGGTTCGGGGATGGAATTTAGCAACCAATTATGTTCCTATCCTAGACAAGGTGATGGGAAAGGATCATACAAGTGTTTTTACTTCGATAGGTCAAATTGATCCTACTAGGTTCTATCCTTGGGAACACCTAGCAAAAACTTGATCCTAGAGCTAGGGCTTGAGGTATCTGGATATTCCACCGTCGGAATTGGCCCAAGTTCTTAGGAGAGTGAGGGCACCCAGTAATGCAACTGCCTCTAGGAGATAGAAGTTTTCCTCTAGCTATATTCTTGGGAAATTGTTGCCCTAGGTGACCTAATTATGGGGCTAGACCTAGGGAATGTGAAAATTTCTTAATCTAAGAAACCCTATTGCAGTATCTTGATTTGCTTCTCCTACTTGAATTAAGTTACAAGTTAATTTCTGAAATATTCAATAACTTAGCGAAGTAAATAGTAAATACAACTAGCAACCTACACATACAGATCAAATACTAAATAACATGCTCATAGACAAAGTGACACACAGATTTTTTGGAAAACTATCCCCGGAAAAAACCCAATGTGGGAAAACTGGTGCAGCTAGCTCTGGAGGGTTTTCATTATTATGCAAAATCTAAGTACAATAATCCTCGGCACCAAAATTGGTTCACCCAACAGAGAAATAAAAACGACAGTAATACGCTGCTCTGAATCCCTCTACGTCAGCCTAACTAGCCTGCGTCGGCCTCTGTGTTGATCAATAAGGGCCTGCATCACACCTGAAGGGCTTACACTGCCCCTACGCTGCCCTGATTGGGCCTGCGTCAGCCCTGTGTGGCTCCTGCTACCTCTGCGCTACCCCTGCTGGGCTTTGGCTGGACTGCGTGGCTCCTGCTGCCCCTATTTCTCTGGCTGGCTGGAATTCTTAAGCAGAAAAAGCATAGGTAAGAAAGAAGGCACTCGCCAAAGGCAATGCATAACAGTCAGAAAAATTGAAGAAATGAAATGAAAATAGATCAATGTCCACAAATAACTAAAATAGCTCAATGGGACTAGAGAGTAAAAGCTTTGACAACAGTAATAAGTGCTTATAGAATCAGCTAAGAGAACATAGGAGACTAATTCATGAGGTTAAAATGTTGTATAATTGTTGGCACAGGAAAAATGTAGAATTGTTAGAGTAAATCTCTGTAGGTACCATTAGTTGTTGATCATCGATAATCATTTCATTTCATCAAATACCCTGATGAATGGGCCTTACAAGCTATTTACGTAGACAAACCCCACAGAAGCTGTGTGATGGAAAAATATTCACACTATATTGAAGAAAACACCTACCAAATAAGGATTACATTTCAAATGGGGCAAGAAACAATAGAGAGATAGACATCAAAAAAGTTAAAATGCTAGGGAAACAGGAAAGCAACTAGGTAGCATGGTAGAAAGCACAACAAAAAAAATTATAAAAATGGAAAACCCTACAAATTAGCACCCATCCAAACATCACCACAATTTTTTCTTTAACTCTAAATCTCCAAATTCATCAAATTATATCTTGTATTCAAACCTGATCCTCTCTGTTAGCCATTCTGAAGATAAGGCTGAGAACTTACTACAGAACCATCACCTACATGTAGTGATCTTATTCTGTGACCAGAGAACCTACTTTCGTGAAGACACGGAAAGGTAAACACTCTCTGCCAAGATTTTCCATAGAGCCCAGGTGGAGCAACCACATATACATCACCAGTTTTTTCTCTTCAGATTTGTAACTTAGAAGAGCTTTGTCTAACCACCTCCGGGTTGCTCCTAGAGTCACCCAGGCAAGCCCTCTCAACATCATCCTCTTTCTGTAGTACCTAATTAGTAATTTAATTAACCATAACGGTTTCTTGATCATGCAGGTATTTAAAATATATTGTCAATAAGCATAAAGCTTTCATGTTAAACAATCAGGTCAAAAGACTTTATACTATGATGCAAAAAATACAAAGAAACCTCACCAACACTCAAAGGACAAACAAAGTCAAACCTCTACAAAGTATAAATATATATCTGATAAACTTCATTCCACCACAAAAATGTGCTTAGCTAAAGAAAATTCTAATTACTGTGCTTTCAAGACAAAGCTTTCAAGGGCAGTGATGTTATAAACATACCCCTACACCTCATGAACAATCAATGTGTATAAATAGACCATCATAAGGCTCATTTTAAACATCATCATTATCATTTTATAAATCATTTTTATTAAATCAACAAGAAGAAAGCAACAATTGCATTCAGTTCCACTGAAGAAAAGTATATGGCAGTTTCATATACTTATTATGAAGCTATCTAGATTTGCAACTTGATTGTAGAGTCAACCAATCAGTTGTTGAAGCACAATATTGTCTCTTGTGAGAATCAAAGTTACATAAAGCTCTATGAAAATCCAATGTGTCATGGCCATTTCAAACACATTTATATTCAATACAATTTCCTAAGATTTCAAGTTCATTAGGGAGTTAGTAGTGTTGGACCACATTCTGGAAAAGTTGCATATGGTTAATAGTTTGACAAAGCTCCTAACAAAGGGGAAGTTTGACAATTTGGGGGAGAATCTTGGGTTATTGGAAAAAAAAAATTCTCAAGAGTGTTAGGTTACCTAGTTGGTCCGAGTTGGTCTCACCTCAGCCTTGAGAAGTTGAGCAGCACCAGGATTGCAAAGTTATATTGTGGTACACCAGTCAGAAAGATTCTTAAATACAGCTAGAAGCTTATAACGACACCTTCGAGGATAGACAAACTAGTTGTTGGGTCACACCCACCAAGTATGGCACGGTAGTTGAGGAGATTAACACCATCATCTCAGGTGCATTCATGAGTGCACACTTATGGAATGAGGCACCTTCAGGAGAGGATTTATATCTACTATGATAATGCACTACTCTAAAAGAAAAGCCTTGCATACAAGGCAAAGTTATGAGGAAGTTTCTCATGCTCAAGGGAGATGCACCACTAACGCTATCATTAGCCTGTTTTCTAACAACACCTTCTCTTAACTTATAAATGAAAAGGATGGGCACACTAGTTAGACATTTGTAGAAATAGATAATAAGAGTGAGTACTGTTAGCTTGTAGGTTGTAGTAGGAGCTTTTGTGAGATGACAACTTGCTGTGACATTCTTCTATTTGAGTAATAAAGACTTCTATGCAATTGTTGTTGGAGCCTGCTCTTTTTATCCTGAATTCTCAGATTGCATATTTGTGTAGCGTGGGCCTAATATATTTGTTGTTTTAATCCATTGTACATGTTGTTTTGGCACTCTTGAATTAACATCTTTCAATTTCTTCTTGAACAAAACTGAAATTTTGATAGGCAGATACTAAAGTTCAGTCCTGTTGTTAGGATTTTTTTAATTCTATGAGGGTTACATTCTCTTGTTTTCAATAGTATTTTCATATTTTTTCATCATAGCTCATCTCTTCCATTTCATCCTACTATAATACAAAAATCATTTCTAGTCTAGTTTAGTTTATATCTGCTTTTTACTTAATTGATCTTTTATTTTATTTTATAGGAGCAGTACTTAGCAATCTCAATTCACACTCCCTTTGTATTCACACTGTTTTATATGTGTGGTCATTGGAAATGGTTAGGTTCAGTACATGTTTTTTTCATATCACATTAAAAATCCAGTGCCTCCTCATAAAATCCTCTCCTCGTATAATTGACCACCATTACAGACGTTTACACCACATTTGGTTTAGACATTTAGTACGTAGGTAGGGTGCCCCTATCTCCCATCTCCATATAGAGTAATTTGGTCACGTAGTATTTCCTCTATGATACTGGTTCCTCTCTCTTAAGTCATATCTCTTGTCCTTCTTCTCTCTCCCTTTCTCTCCTACCTTGCTCTCTCTCTCTCTCTCTCTCTCTCTCTATACCCTCCAATCCTCTCACTATATCCCTCCCTCTATCCTTCTTTCTGCCCCCCTTCCATCTTTGTGTCACTATCTCCCTCTCTTACCCTTCTGTACCTCTCTCACTCCTCTCCCTCTCTCTCTCTCTCCATTCCTTCTCTCCCCTCTCCTTCAGTTTATCTCCATCTCTCCCTTGTGACTCCCCTTGTCTCGCCACCTCTATCAATATATGTCTTTATTATTCCTTCTCATATATATCTAGAGTTAATATATATCATGACATATTGGGACCTACGATTGGGTTAATTCTGCCTTTTTGGCAAGGTTAAAATGGTTAATCTTCGATAGACAAAATGTAGATCAAATATTTCATCAAAAAGAGGGAACCATACCCTATCTTCCAGGCTATGCCTATCAGTCACTTGGCCTCTTCTTGCTCTCACATGAATGTAGTCTTGCTTGACTGGTACAAAATAAGGTTTCGCATTATCAACTATTTGTTTGGGACAACTTTTATTTGTTTCAACACTGCTACATTCTTCAAGCTTATCCTTTAAACCATCTTAGTCTTTTGTACTCTCTTCAACTTTGTATTGCTTTCCATTCCTCTCAGTCACATATGTTTCCTTGGTCTGTTAAGGGACAAGGTCGACAACATTAAGATGATTTTGCAATAAACAAGGGTATTTCTAGGACACAGTCAGGTGGAGCAAGAGTATAAGAGCCAAATTTCTCATGAATGTGGGACACTCGAACTGGTTATTAAGACTTCATCAGATGGCCATTCTCCGGACTTAAATTGTGTGACAACACTGTGGCTGAGTTTGAAACTAGAGATTGAACATACATTTGGTTTGATTGCAATAGACATTTTCATCAATAAATGTAAAGCAATGAATAGCAAATGCTATAAATTAATAAATAAAGAAGATATGGCAACAAGCAACAATACTTACAAAATTGTTACATTGAGACGCAAATAATAAGAAACTGTTGTGCACAAACAGAGACCAGTGAAACTATCATCTTAACCCCTAACCCCTTAAACACTAATTCCCAACCCCTAACCCATTTAACCACCTAAACCTCTAAACCCCTAACCCATTTAACCCCTAAACCATAAACCTCTAAACCCTTAACCCCTAACCCCTAAACCCTTAACCCATTTAACCCCCTAAACCCCTAGTAAACCCCTAACCCATTTAACCCCCTAAACCCTAAACCTATAAACCCTTAACCCCTAACCCCTTAAACCCTAAACCTTTAAACCCTTAACCCTAACCCCTTGAACCCTAATTCCCGACCCCTAACCCATATAACCCCCTAATACCTAACCCCATTAGCCCCTAACTTCTAACCCCTAAAATCCTTAACTGTTAAATCCCCTAACCCCCTAAACCCCTAACCCATTTAACCCCCTAAACCCTAAATCTATAACCCCTTAACCCCTAACCCATTAAACCCTAATTCCCAACCCCTAACCCATTTAACCCCCTAAACCATAAACCTCTAAATGCATAATACTAACCCCTTAACCTCCAAATGCATAATATTCCCTTAACCCCTAACCCATTTAACAAATAACTCATTATTCCCCTAATCCATAAATGCTCCTAAATCCCCTAAACCCTAAGCCCTCAATCCCTAACCCCTTAACCCCTAAGGCCCCAATCCCTAACCCCTTAACCACTATCTCATTATTTCCCTAACCTCTAAACCCTAAACCTCTAACCCCTAAGCCCCTATTCCCCTAAGCCCTAAGCCCCTAATCCTTAATCCCTTAACCACTAACTAATTATTCCCCTAACCCTTATAATAATCCTTAGAACCCGTTGGGATTAGCCATTCCAAATGAGAGCAGGTCTAGTTGGGACCTACAATTGGGTTAATTCCCCCTTGTTGGCAAGGTGGAATACCATGAGCAAAACCATGGGTTGCAAAAACCTCTCCTAAATTTACTATTTTATCTCAATTTTATTTTAATAATTAATTAATTAATTAATTTCTTTAAAAACTCTTATGGATAAATCACATAAAAATTTTAAGGTACACGCCTTTCGAACCACTCATTGTGTGGTTCGCCATCATTTTTTTTAAAATAAATTTATTAGAATGAAATTGAATTGATTTTTGAAGCTTCCTTTTAAATCAGTTGTTGGCATTACAAATAATCACGGAGTGCGCTCAACATCCATAAGAAAAACAATGGGTATGATATTAAAATGATATTTGAAGGCATAATATTAAAAATGATGTTTGGAAAAATGGAGGGCGAGAGTATTCATTTTTCTTTTAAATTTTAGACCTCTAGTTAAAATAACATTTCTCCCACCCAAAACATGTTTTTATGTTATCTCCCATTGGCTTAGTGATTAGGGTTTTTGTTGTGGGTCTTTTTCTTGAAACTACCTTACTACAATTTCTTCCGAGTGTCAGTTCAGTCTCAACCATCTGTAGTTTTCGAAGTTGCATTCTTCAAGGATTCTACTAAGTTCAATAGTTAAGATGCAGGATTGGGGGATCTAATGCAATTTCTTCTGGGTTCAATTTCAGTCTCAACAATCTGTGGTTTTCGAAGCTGCATTCTTCATGGATTCTATTAAGTTCAATAGTCAAGATGTAGGATTGGGGGATCTATTGCAATTTCTTTCGGGTGCAATTTCAGTCTCAACAATCTGCGATTTTCGAAACTGCATTCTTCAGGTATTCTACTAAGTCCAATATTCAAGATGCGGGATTGGGGGATCTATTCATGATTTTCTTGGCTTTCATCAGAATGGTTTAGAATGCAGCCAAACCCTTGAGAATATTGATGCTAGTAGAATTTCCCCCCAATATGATCCAAATCAAAGTGAATAGCACACATGGGAAGATAAAATTCCTTCATCAGATGATGCATTGTGCGCTGTTTTTTGGAAAGAGCCCATGATCATCAACAACAATAAAAATATTGGGCTTAACACAATCAATCAGACACCAATGGTTTTAGCTACAAATGTGGAATCACACCTTTAAATCTCCTCTTACTGAAATCTCATCTTGGCACAATTTTCCATTCGATTCAGACAGGGGACCAACAATATGTGAATCTTCCTAACTGCATATTTTTGTTTGAATAATTTAGGTATGCAACTTTGCTATTTGCAAATGTGAAAACCCGAGGAGCATTGCAAATTATGACTGGAGATGCATGTACTTTTTAATGGTTTTCTCAAAGGTTCTCTAATTTTTGTTGCCTTATTTCGATTTGAATAAAGATATTTTCTTGTAGCTCCGCGTTAGAGTTCAATAATTTTTGAAGTTATGTTAGTGTTGAACCATTTTTACTGAAGTATTGGCAAAGTACTATTTTATTGCATCTGAATTACTAGTTTTTTATTTTGTTATGTGGTTTGAGCTTCTTTAATATTTTTGAGAAACTGGATTCATTTTAATAAGAATATTTAAGATTATTTTTATAACAAAATTTATTTGAGAAACTGCCATATTCCCATGGCATCTGACTTGTATATAAATGTTCATATCGCCCAAAATAAAAGCACAACTCATCCTCTCTCTCTCTCTTGTAATGATTAGAACTCGTTAACTCCCTTTACCATGTGATTTTTATGCTCTACTTTGGAGTGTGTATTCGTGTTGTGGTGACCACCAAGATTTTGACCAATAGTTCTTTAAATGTGACCTTTGGATGCAATTGTGTTGATCCTCACATGTTCGGCCAATAAAGCCAAAACTCCAAGCATGGGCCACTTTAATTAAACACCTACCAAGCCCTCAAGCCAATATTTATTATTTAAATAAGTCTTCTTCCTAAGTGGTTCCTTCTCACCATATCGTTGGATTTCATGCTTCGACTTAATATGTAGCCAAGGCGACTCCATATAAAGATCAATTTTGCACTCACCAGGCTTGACAATTTGACCTGATAAGTTGAGTCTTAGATTGCTTGTTTAAAGTTTTCTTTACACGTACCATACCATGTCGAGTAACGCCCTCCTTAATGCAAAAAAAACAAGTATAGTTTGGCATTCATTGCTTCCAAAATAGTTGCAAAAACAAATGGCATTGGTACATAAATGACTGATACATTTGCCTCTACTTTAGCCTTTACTTCTGCAACCGTATTAAAAGGCTGGAAGACTCAAGTGTTTTTTTCCTCATAGTCTCGCATGTTCACCCTTACCCAATGCTTTCTCAGTGACCAATGTCTTGGTGCTTTCCAAATTTTCATGTGAGGCCCAGTTAGGTGGTGCTCCTTTCATCGTTTGGGGCGATGCTTTCAACGAAAACCTAGATTGGTTTATCCATGTGCACACACACCAACCTCATGAGAAGAAGTGACCAAATATACATATGGTCGAGAGCCCTCTTGTATGTAGACCACTGTGTCTTTATTCCTTTTGAATTGGTGTTCCCCCCTCAGTGGTTTAAGAAAAGACCTGTGATACCACATTACAAGAAGGCATGAGCCACAACATAAAACAATATGAATACTAATACAAATAGTAAGTCTCTTTATGGCTCTAGGGTATCACTATCCAAAGTTGTTTCACATTCGCAATATAAAGATTTGGTTATCAACCAAATAGTAGAATTTCAGGCATGCATTAAGTAAGGACTTCAACGATCATGATCAGGTTATCCTCAACTTAAGTATATCTTGTGATAATTACACTAGAGACTTTCAGGTAGTTTTTTAAACGATTATGACTTGAATGTTCAAAAATTCCTTCTAATATTAACATATGAAGTGAAATTCCAAGCTTTGGAGGCTTACTCTCTCACACATAAACAAACCTTATTTTGGGAAAATAATGCCTATGCACATGGATGTGATGGATATGATTCCTTAAAACTTGGCGGAGAGAAACCCGAGTAATATGTGCCAAAGTGAAATTCAAGAGGAAAAGGTTTTAACCTTTGATTCATGGCTATGATAACTTAGGATTTTATAACATATGAACAAGACCATAATAATCCAAACCCTAAATTAATGGAGAGAATAAGGGCACATGCATAATATGACCAATGGGAAAACACCCTTGAAAATGTAGGTTGATGACAAGAAAACTCCCAACAAAAACTACCTGCCCAAAACCTAATGAAATGAGAGGGAATGAGGACTAATGCTATACGAGGTACCTTGTAAACCCTGATGCATATGAGTGATCCAGTTTCGAGATAAGATGAGAAGGTGAAGGTGATAATCAACCTCGAGAGTAAGGATTAATTCATGGCAGGTTTGGACATTCAATCACCAACGCCTAAGGTTTCAAGGATGCCGAGAAAAATATATAATTCTCTCAAACCCTATTGCACATGCTGAGGCATAGGACGAGTCAAGGGCCTAGGGTGACATGCTATGCAATAAATATCATCATGGTGTGCGATGTCGATGAGACTATGCCCTTAGAGGAATAGGTTAAACACAGAAAGGGGGTCACTTTCTTTCCAAATTATGGTTTCTCCCAAACCATAGTATAGTCAACATAAGGGGATCCAAAATGAAATGTTGCTTGTCCACATTCAGTGCTTATGTTGGTCTCTTGGCACATCACAGAAGCGACACACCTTCGAAACTATAATGTTGTCATAATGTCAACATTTGAGGCAACACATGATGTGTGGGGGCAACATGTAAAGTGCGAATGGGGAAAACATCAAAGTTCGACAAATGCCCAAAATTTTGGGTGGTGTTGTAGCAACTATAACAACTCTCATAATACTAAATCTGGGCAATTGGACTCATTATAATAGATGAAAGCTTAGTAAAAAAAAGAATAACTATCAAACCTTAAAAGAGGGCATTTTATCATACCTTTTTATGTCTATATTAAAACAAGGAAAAACCAGATAAATTTAATTTTGAGTCTTTTAATTTAAAGATGATCACATAAATAATTATAACTACTAATTAATTATGTTTATAAGTTTTACATATTAAATAATTCATATGCATTTTAATATATTATTTATTTATATTGAATTTTTAATTTAATATTATATATAATTATTTTTTTAAATATTATTATTGCAATTTAATTTTGTTTTAATTTTTAATTTTAAATTAATTCCAATTCCCCTCCAAAAAATTCCGCCCTCGCTCTCGCATTGGTTGAAAATTCAATTTGAATACTTTTAATGAAGCGAATGATTCTATTTTTTATTTTTTGATAAATTTTTATTCCCGCCTGCAAGTGGAAACTTCAGGAGGTCTTTCTACAGGGATGCTTTACCCCTTGTATCATTTGAGGTAGCTGGTTGATGCCATAGCTGTTGAGATGCAAGATGTTGCCCACCCTCTGACGATGTTGTATCTCGAGATCAATCTAGAACAAGAATCTACTCTCGGTCTACGGAATCTGGGGGAATGGATTGGGATTGACTAAATTTGGTTCTCGAACTTCCTTACTGAATGCATAATGGGTCAATGATGAAATGGTAACAGCGGGGTATCAAAGTGGAGTATCCAAGTGGACCAAGCGGAGTCTAGTAGAGTGTATCAAGCAAAGAGTATCCAAGCCCAGGTAGTCACATTCCAATTGTTTCGTAACGAAAAGTTGTGGTATGGGGGACCTTTCTCATTCGGGTACTGATTCTCATGGATTGCATCGACAGCCTGCCCAAGGTATTTATAAAATGAACCTCTGGAAATAACCAAGTTGAATATTTTTCTATTTTCTGAAAACCCCATATTTTAATGGTTTGCAAGAAAACTTATTGAATTTTTTTTTATTTCGATGTCTTGAATCTGAGTTGCATGTTGCGTTTGCAATAATATCTGACTTATTTTTTTGGTCTAGACCCCATATTTGATGTGTCTGTGTCCTGTCAATTTATTGATGGAGATATTTAAACTCGGCCTTTGACCAACCCAAAATGTGAAGGAATTCTACCGGTTAACCTATTTTTTGACAAGTTGATCAAACCCTTAGAAAAATAAAGAAGTTGAAGTTGAAAATTTTGTTCCTGGCCCTTGAAATTGAACATAGAACATAGCATCAGTTTTTTCCAATCTAGTGAAACCATTAGCAGACAGCGCATCAACAGAGTTTCGTTCTTAGAGCCTACCTATGATGGATCGGGTGTAGTACAAGGAACTTTCAATTCAGATACTTGGGTGGGAATTTCTCCATAAAACAAATTATTGGAGAAACTGAGCACTTGCAAATCCTTGAATTTCCAGATCCATTCTGGAAGAAACCCTGTCAACTGGTTATGTTCCAATGATAAAAAGTTAGAGCCTTCCTCTGATGGATCGGGTGTAGTACAAAGAACTTTCAATTCAAATACTTGGGTGGAAATTTCTCCATAAAACAAATTATTGGAAAAACTGAGAACTTGCAAATCCTTGAATTTCCGGATCCATTCTGGAAGAAACCCTGTCAACTGGTTATGTTCCAATGATAACAAGTGCAAACTCTGTATGCCCTTTCAACTTGTAGGTATTGTACCAATTAAATGATTGTGCCTATTTCTCCCATCTTACACATTATTCCATGAGCCACACTCTGCATGACGTTGCCATGATGTTTATTACTGCCCAAGCCATCAAAAGCTCAGTAATTGCAGGAATTTTACCAGGTTCACGGATGTTGGACAAAATTGATCATATTATGCACTATGAACATGATTAGATAGAAAAATATCATGTATAAAAGTAAGTTATACTTTGTACCAATTGACAAAGTCTCAATGTCGTAGGATAGTGTCTTCCAGGCACACAATAAATTGTTTCTATCAGCGAACAACTGTGTAGGGTTGATCTCCTAGAGCTCCTTGTTGAGTAAACCTCATAGCCCCATTATGCTGAGGTTTTGTTATTTTCCAAATTTCAACCAGCAATGTTCAAGGCTCCAATGTAACTCTGTTTATTAGACACCCAGTTTTTCACCTTGGCTCAAGAGATCTACATAAAGAGAGAGAGAATCCCTACAAGTGCCATCCTATATATTATGAATCAATCAATATTCAAGCCAATCCAAATGGAAGTGTTCTTCTGCAACTTCCACGCAGAGGTTGGGAATGGTAAAGGCCTTGATAGATAACCATTGATGCCGAATCTTCTCATCACAGATGACATGAACCAGAGACCTTAAGTCACTAGCCGATTTGGGAAGTTGCTTCACACGAGAGCACTCCCTCATATCAAGTTCTTTTAAACTAGATAATTGGCCCAATTTATCTGGGACTTGTTTTAGGTACCCACAAAGTGAAATATCAAGGAATTGTAGTTGTCTTAGCTTGCAAACTGAATATGGGAGTTCTTTTAAACTTGGGCATGCATACAATTTGAGCATCTGCAGTGAGCTGAGATTACCTATATCTTCCGATAACTTATGAAGATCGTGGCAATTTGTGACAGGCAACCGTTTAAGGGTAGTCCAACTACAAATACTCGTAGGAAGTTCCCTCAAATCACTATAGTGATCTATAGCTAACTCAAGAAGACAGGGGAAATTTAAATCCACCCCCATATGTAATCCTGTAGTATTCCCACAACCCTCACATAGAACCAAGGATAAATTCTCTAGTATTTTCCAGGACTGACAGTATTCTTGGAGCGGAGGAACAATTACTCTTTGTAACCGAATAACTTTCAGCTGCGTTAATGAAGAGAGGACTGATATACCTTTGAGAGTAGCCCGCTTAGCATTGTGATTTACAATTATGAGAACCTTTAATTTATCCATTGAATGGTGGAAGAAAGTATTCACTTGCAGAAAATTTCAAGATAAGCGCCTTGGCATTAGGGAAGTTCATCTGACACCAATCCCTCTCCTCCATCGAACTTGTGTGGAAGGAAACAATCTCAGCATTGAAATCATGCCCTGCATGCTTCTTCCACATTTTGCGAATAGAATCAGCTTTCTGAGGCACGATAAACCTTTTGTGTCTTTCAATTATAGGCTCCTGCTCAGTCCAATAGATAGCCAGGTCTCACAATGCATCATGCTGAATTAAGGAAAGCTCACCACTACAACCATAAGGATTCCCCAGGGTACCTTTTTTATTTTTCACCAAAGTCACAAGATTTCGACTCGCAAGTTCTATTAAGATTGTGTAAGCATTTTTCCATTTCAACTTATGAACATAAACACCCAAGTCTAACAATGGATCAGTATATATTTTTCTAGCCTCTGGAAATATTCCCACGTCCAAAAAGCATTCTCGGACTTCTTCTTCCAATATATCTATGCTTGTTTCCATTCGTTTCAGAACTTATGTTTCGTGATATTCAGATATTGTTTGTCCTTGAGAAAGTTTTTCCTTGGCAGTTATCCATGTTGCACGTGGCTGACCATGGAGAGACCTTCCAATCACCTTAAGAGAAAGCGGAAATCCTTTGCATTCTGCTATTACCTCTTTGACTAGGTTGTAATCTATTGTTTCTGGAATGGACTTTCGATCAAATGCCGAAAATCAGAAAAGGGACACGACATCCTGCTCTCTCAAACACGGAAAATCATACCGGTAATCAGATTTAACAACATTGTTGTTTCTAGTTGTAACAAGAGTTTTAAACCCTTTTCCTTCAAACAAAATCTTTTCAAGATGATCAATTTCCCAAACATCATCCAGCACCACCAAAGTTGGTTGAGGTTCCATTTGGCGAAGCCTTTGTCGTAGTTGTTGATGCGCATCTTCGACGTCATGAAATTCAGGTCTTTTCTAGCGAAAATATTGTCCCACATTCTCTCAAGAAGTCCCTTAAGGTTCGGTGATTACGAAACTCTTTCAAAAACTACCATCTCCTTAAAATGACCTTCGACTTCATTATCATTGCAGAGGGCTAATGCCAAAGTAGTCTTTCCACTGCCCCCCATGCCTATTACTCCGAGCAGTGGAGCATCATTGCGCAAGAGAGATTTTTTCAGCTCATACACCAAACCCTTCAAACCAACTCTAAAATCTAGCAATTCTGGGACGCTCGATTGGGAAGCCCTTTTACCAATTTCCAATTGATACATCTGATCTGTGATAAAATTAAGGTCATATTCTTCCCTTATTGCGTCAATTTTGTGCCCAATCCCTTCAAGTTTATCCTCCATTTTGAGGTCAATATTCTCAATTTTATGCTCTATTCTGTGCCCAATAGTCACAAGTTGATCCCGCTGTACTCACAGGCTATGCAATTCAGAACAGATATGTGCCCAACCTTTCGTCTGAGTGAAATTGACAATATAAAATTCCAAGCCTTCAATTTTATTTGCATACTTATAGCTCCTGAAGATATTCAAGTGACTTACCTTGGAACAGGCCTTAACCAACCTCTTACCCTCTTGCAGCTGCTGATAGAGTTCACTGAGCAGCTTCTGGCTAGGTTGAGACAACTCTACACTAATCACAAAGTTGTTAAGTAATACAGGTGTGATTCCTTCCAGGGTTTTTTGGAGGCATTTTCAATTCTCCTTGCAGGCAAAACTCTTCTTCAACACATCTTTAATGATCCCCAGCAGCTCAGATGGTACAGCACCCGCAAGTGATTGGATCACCAAACCCTCTGACATTCCGATCAATAGATTGTTTTCAAAGACACTCAGAACTCAATATAGAATCTCAATGACTGAAATCTTTATTTTAGTTTTCCACTGATATGGAATGCGACTATAAGAAGATGGATTTCAGAGAAACCATGAAATGAATCTTCATATGGAGTAGGCATGAGCATAGCACATGCCACAGCACAAACTTTTCTTCCCAGAAGGAGATTAGCAAAAGAATCCAGAAATTCACAAAGTAGTTGCTTCCTGGAAGGAGATTAGCAAAAGAATCCTAAATTCACAAAGTAGTTGCTACTGCAAACACCCATTCAGCGTAGATGGTATGCTTAATTATATAGCCACGGCACATGCTCATTTGGCGTTTATAGGGTCTTCCGCGGTTATATGCGCACGCACCCCTTTCTCCTCGTGGGTTTGACCATGGAACCTTGCAGGAGGCAAACTTCACCGGCAGTGGGTACCACTTCAACCACACCAGAAAACCTGCAATATAACCCATTCATATGCCCATTCC
This sequence comes from Pinus albicaulis, assembly GCA_034641835.2. Classification (NCBI taxonomy): domain Eukaryota; kingdom Viridiplantae; phylum Streptophyta; class Pinopsida; order Pinales; family Pinaceae; genus Pinus; species Pinus albicaulis. Next base: position 672,045,390 of record CM076578.1, read on the forward strand.
ACACTCTGCATGACGTTGTGGAGTGAAATTATACAGCGGAGCTCTTTGGAAATGTTTCTCACATTTACAATTTCGATCATTAATTGAAATATATAGGAAAATAGAAAATGACATGTTTCCATAATTCAAATTAAATTGCCAACACAAGGTTAAAAACACATTTTCCATTATTTATGCCGAAAATTGTACCGAAAACATTCACTTCAACTTAATATCCATGGTGATTGTCTCATCTTAATATGGTCATGCTTCTATATAGCTCAACGCAGATTTGGACTCTAAAATCTTATTTCAGTTGGAACTCAATCCTCACAAGATAGAGAAACTCAGTTGGCTTCAATTCTCTGTCTCTGTCTGTTCCTCCTGACCACTTCCAAGGCGATTCCATATCATAGAGATTGGATTCTCCTTCCAATTATTTTACATATTAATATTCATGGTCCAAACAAACCGATGCAAGAGTTGATTAGTTGGATCAAAATAGCCCATTCCATAATTTCATGTTAACCTTACGCCTCCAATGATTTACTGACAGTTCGGTGCCTTCTCTTAGTCAATTATACTCCTAAAAAATTGACAATAGCTTCATTTTCCCAAAACCATCTAGTGTGCACAAAAAAGATATTCTTCAACCAGAAATGAATAGATAATTAAACTTTGACTCAGATTAAATCGAATATAGAATAAATGCATGGTCTTCGTTATACATTAATTTATAACAACATATATCCAACACAGTCCGTTATAGTAAATGCATGAACTCTTATTCATTAAACTAGTTTTGTGCATACACATGGTGGGAGGCATTCATTCTCTCTATGGTCCGATTTCCCATTTATTTGAATGTCATTTTATTTTCTCTTAATTTTAAATTGATCAAATACAAATTTAAAAGAAAAGTAGCTCCGTGATTTATTCCCTAAATCTCTTATGATTTTCAAGGTAGAATTTATTTTTCCTTAAGGACAAAATCGTTCCTACCCATACTTTTTCTAAAAATATTGTATAGTAATTAAAAGAAACAAACAATATTTACAAATAAGGAATTGAAATTACTTTTCAATGTTGAAAACCCTTTTGTAGCTTTTCTTTAGAATGCTGGATGGCTTTTGGAAGTTTAAATTCTCCTGCATCAGACTCCCATTGTAGAAAAATTTCATGAACTCATGTTCATGTGTCATTAGTTCTTGAATCCTATAGGATCCCAAGCTTGTGTTTTAGTTGTCCATTCTTCCCTACATGTTGTTTTCCTAGTGTTGATGTTATATTCACTTATCTAGGCTTCCAAATCCTATGTTTTTCTTTTCCACTTGCCTTGCTAATGCAAAGGTCCTTAGTCAATTGTACTTTGTTGTTGGTTTTCCTTTTCCTCTTGTTGTACCTTCTCCTGGTCATTCTCTTCATCAACATCCACAACTTGTCAAATTATTCATCTAACTTTGTCCTTGACTACTGAGATTTACTTTCATCTCTTTCTTGCTGATGCATATCTTCCTTGTGCATTAGAGTTTTAGAACTCTTAACAGACATTGGATTATACATTTGCTTCATTATTTGTTGCTCATGCCTTGCAATTTACTCCATAACCTTGGTTGGCCTCATGTATTTTCATCTCCATAACCTTAGATACCCAATTTACATATTTGAAACATCCCTCATTAAAAGTAAAATGTTTTGCATCAAATTTCACTATTTTGGGGACATTTCAATTGTTTCACTTAAAGTTTCATTGTCATGGAAGCGTGGGGATCGTGCCCCAAACCTTGGTGAGTGTTTCAGTATGTAACATTGGGTTGTACTCAACATTGGATCAATGTTATGAGTGTTGATGATTCCTTGTAAGAGGGATTTGCCTATTATGGGGGGCTTAAAATCTTGTGACAGGGATTTGTCACAAGTGGTGACATCCCCATAATCAAGATTCATTATAGTGGTTGGTAGCCCTATATCAAGGATTTGTTACTTGGGTCGGCATGGTTGTAATAAGGAACTAGGGATGTCCCTATATCAATATCCCTATGGAACCCTATATCTAGCAAATGGCCGACTTCATCAAAGTACGAGCATTTTCACACCCATTAAATGATTTGAGACGGCTGGGGTATTCTCTATATGGTACCAAAGCCTTCCAGGAGTGGCCACTAATATTTGGCAAGGATTTGTTTGTAACCATTTATGTTTTCTTGGTAATTTAGTGCCCTCACTAACTACTTGTACAACAATATTTTCATGGTATTTAAACAAAAAATTGGCCTGGACAACAACTTGACTTGCAAGTTCCATAGTGGGACAAATGACAAGAACAAGAATAGGCGACCTTTTATGACTTTGGAGGAATTGTGACTTCATTATCACCTCAATAGCAGAAAATATAAATGATATTGTCTTGCCATTACAAGTTTTAACCTTGGCCTACACATCCTTGCCTTTGAGAATAGATGGAAGAGTTACTTCTTTCACAATGTTCATATGCTCATATCCCACTGTGTTGGTTCCCTTGAGTGTCAATGGTGAGATATTTTGCTAGTGAAATCTTGATTGGCTCAAATAATTAACATCCCTAATAACCTTCACACTACTTGTTTTTAGATCTTCTTTTTCAATAGGACTCAACATTGGTTGCTTGTTGCCCACAAGCTTCACTGAATCAAATTCATCATATTCATCTTCAAACTTAGACTCATCTTCGTCATCAATGATCTTTAGTGCTTGGATACAACAGGATTTAGAGCCTCTTTTGTTCAACAAGTCACCTTCTCCTTGGCTGCCTCTTGCAGAGACCCCATTACCTCTACAAGAAACATCCCTTTTTCTAATCATTTTGATAATTTTTTTAGAGTTTTTGAGATTTTTTCTCACCAATGACCTCCAATTTTTGTAAAAATCATAAATAAATAAAGTGATGAGATCCTAGGAGTTTAAACTTTAGTGTTTTCAAACGTTGGGAACATATGACATGAATCATATGAAATGTTTATTTCCATTAAGCATGAGGGTAGAATTATTAACTTCAATGGTCTTTAACACAATCCCTCTAGATTTGTCTCTTCAAATGTGAGGGCACCCACTCTCATAAAGGACACGTTGGGAGTTTAAACTCTAGTGTTTTCAAACTTTGGGCACATATGAAATGAATCATATGAAATGTTTAAGCATGAGGGTAGAATGATTAACTTAATTGGTCTTTAACACAATCCCTCTATATTTGTCTCTTCAAATGTGAGGGCACCCACTCTCATGTTCGCATTTACTGATATTAGCCTTTAGGAAAAGATAAGAAAATATAAATTGGACTAATGTATCGATCCATGTGAATATGATACCGATTTTCCCTCTCACACACTCAATGTGCAAACTTTGTCTCCTAAAGGACATGATTTGGGCAGTATATCAGTTGCCTCAAAAACTTAGGTTCGAGTCAATTCTTCATGCAACATGATACTAAGAAGTTGCTAAGTTGTCTCCTATTATTATGCTAAGTTGTTCAACATCAGTTCAACAATTCTAGATGACTCTCATGGTGTTGCAATGTTATTTAATCTTACAAGTTGACATACTTTCTTAGTCCCACAATGCTGAAAAACTTTCCTCAACCATTAATCCTAAGAAGCCCAATAATGGGTGAACATGGCTAGGCCAGCTTGACTTTTCTCACATGTCTTCCATCTCACTTAGACACTTATTTTGGGAACTCTTATACATTTACTATGTCAGTTTGCTAAGGCCTAAAATGGGAAAAATAAATAACAAGTGTGTGAAAACAGCAACACACTTGACTAGATTGAACTCGGCCTAGTCTTATGATGGATGTACATTTTAAGGGCTTCTTTCCTAATTCAAAATCGTTGAAGATATATAAACTAACTATTTCATTTGTCCTACAATTCCAATAGTGCACATGGCAAGCTTCTCTGCAAATATCTTTTGTTGCATATGGTAGGCCTCTGAATAGACTAAGCTTGTACTAGCATAATGCAAACATGACCTGCAAGTCACCACTGTGTTTTAGTTTCTGAACGTTGTTGCATTATTGACTAACTAGTGAAGTATCAACCATTGAATAAGTTTCAAGCTTTGCAGAAGTCACAATATATATTATGATTTTGTCTTTCAGATTGGCCTCTTGACCAATTTTTTCTAGGAATGCCTCTTATGAAAAAAATAAGTTCTTTCCTAATAGGTTATGACCCTCTTGAAAATACCAAGTTCACTAGAACATTGGAAGCAAATATCTAATGCACACATCATGTTACCACTACAAGCCATTGCAGAAAATAGAAACCAAGGTGAAAAAGGATCTACAACTACATTGTAGACGTGTTATAGTGACAATAATTTCTTGAATTTCTATTCTCCAACATCCATAGCATTACCACAAATAATTATAGTTTGTATTTAACTTCAAATAATATACATTCCAATAAGAAGTTTTCAATCATATTTTTACCTTGTGGCAATGATTTTCCTTATGTCCTGCTCTCATTTTCAGTCAAAAACTAGATTTCCTATATTGATGACATTCTTACTATAATATGACCAACTATCAGACAACTATCTCACTGTAATTCTAGATAAAATGAGCAGTGTACCAAAATAATAAAGAAACTGAAAATGATAGTAGATATTGCAGGTTAAGTAACTAAATAGGTAGTACGCATGATATGCTATTCCATAATTCACTACCTTTCCCATTTATAAACTAGTTTCTACAACAATTATGCTGCATATTAGTTCTTTATGTTGCTATTTATTGATATTTTGGCTCACACGGGGATTACAATCAGCCTTTCCACAGGATATACATATGGCTTATGCAATTGGCATACCATTGCTGTTACTGTAACTAACATTTCGTGATAAGAAGTTATAGTTGAAACATTGCATTTACTTTTTTTGGCTTACTAATTGTTATGTATGGCATATATAATACCAGTCGTCCATTGGGATTCATACGTGACCAAATGAAAAAGTATTTAACTAATGTGACATGTTAGGATTGGAGGGATTTTGTGCAAATTATAATGAAAAATAAAAAAGTGAAGGCCTACACCTCCAGTGTAGTGATAGTAGGGTTTCCTATTTATAATCATCTAGAGGTATTATTATTATTATTTGTTCGTTTCTTTCTGGTTGTTTTTCCCTAGTCAAGGTGTTTCTCAAGTTTGTTAGCTATGAATGCTAAACACATTGCTTGATGTCTTGCAGTGGAAACACCTCACATCTTAGCATAGGTCCAAGATCTAGTTCTGGTACAATAGCGCAAATTTTGGAAGATTTGGTAAGTGCCTGCTACTAAAAGCCTTGCCACTGTGACCCAAGTGCTATTTGGCCACAACTAGAAGGTTAGTGCATTGGGAAAAAGAGAATGTTGTGTGTGTTGATGCTACACACAGGGAATCTTTTTGCAAGCCCTTTTTCCCATCATGTTCAAGAGCAGTTTTCATCTGCAAGATGCACATAGCATTCTCTTTGCCCAATAAAATAACCTTCTAGTGTTGCATGAGCTTCTAGCCTCTTTAGACTAATGAACTGTCCAGAACTTTGTCACTCTTGTTTCGTAGTTATCCTGTGAGTTTAGTTTGATTGCAAGACTTTTGCCTTAACATTCCTTCTCAACGTTTCTGCTATAACCTCAGAGCTACTCAGGTTTGGGGTTGTTCCCTAGATATCTCTTGGGTTCTGGACCAACCTCCTGATCTGCTGGAAACATTTCTATACCTCCAACAAGTATATCACTTATCATAGGCATTTTTGTTTCTCCAAAAATGTCATTACTCTCGCAGAAGGGTGCATTATAATTTAAGATTCTTTCTCCCACAACTCAACATGTTGTGTGCAATGTGGTGCTTGTTGGGTGATTTCGATGGCTTCTACAAACTAGTTATTAGACAATGTTTCTAACCTCTTAGGAAGGAGCTACTTAGCGGTGGATGCCTCTCTGAAAATTGCTGGTATTTATTGTTCATTAGTATATTGAAAAATTCATCGTCAGGGATTAATGTTTCAATTTTATCAAGTGTCTCTTGTTTCATATTCAACACAAGATGGAATTTTCATGCACTCAGTTCATTGGAGCAAGGCTTTCTGGCTTGCCTTGAATATTGAAAGCAAGTTACAGAAGCGATCCCTAAAGATGGAGCATCATTGAAAAAAATTCAAGCTCCTCTCAGTGGATGTTTTCTAATCCCTCTTCTTCTGTTCCTTCCCCTTGTCATCTTCATTTGTTTACAAGGCATGAAAAAGATACCCATAAGTCTAAATTTTAGCCCAAAATCAATTGTAATGATAGTGGAAATGTTACGAGAATATTATGATTATCACTAATGGTCTGCCCATTCTAATGAGGGATGTCTTAAGCAAAAAGTTCTCAACACATATTTCAATGGCTGAGCAAAAGGAAGGAGAAGTTTAAAATGATTATAGTCAACAATCCCACTTACATAAGTGGTTGTTTTGGACTTCCCAATCCATGGTGGAAATGCCTCTGCTACTAATTACGGTAATTCTAACAATTCAAAAAAAAAATGGAAAAATAATTCTAAGCCCACAATTAGTCTTAATCATCACTGACTACTTCACTTTAGACAAGGATTCTTTGTTTGTGCAAAACTATTGCATTATAGTTAATGGTAGTGATAAAAAACTTATTTCACAAGATCATGTGACTTTTCTTAATTTCCCTTCAAAATGTTAACCTTGGTCTAAAATTTTAGGGTTGGATGAAGGATAAGGAACCAATGCAAGTTATGAAGGTCCATCAATTCACTTTTGCTATTGACCACTCTTTGATAGTATTAAGTATGATGACACTCTTGTTCACTGCTGTGGTCTTATTCCTTGGAAGGTTTTATCAACACAATTGCCATGAAAGCTATTATACATTTTCTTGAAACTTCCCTATTTTTGCAGAGAAGTTAGCATCATGCTAGTGATTAATTTGAAACTGTATTTTAGTGGAAAAATTCACTATTTTTTGGTGTAATAGTTCATAATTTATTCTAATCTTTTTTTGCAAGTGTACTAGTCATGATGATAAATGGGTGGTTTACTTCAGAGGGTTCTTAGTTCTTTCTAGATACGCTTTTCATAATTTGCTTTGAATACTTCTCTAGTGCTTTACCTTCATATTTTATCGCCTGCACAATTGCTCCTGAGGTCCATGTTGTTATGTTTAAGGTCCATGTTGTTATGTTTATTAGTCGTTTCTGTGGAAACTTTTTCCCGAGGTTCTGCCAGGTAAATCCAAATGCAAAAAAATATTATTTTACATATTGATATTTGTTTAAGACATTCTTGTGTGATACTTGAATTTCATAAATATAGATTTCTATTTAGTTATCTATATCAATATATAAGAACAAGCCCATGGATTGTTCATATTTATCAAACTGTGGAGTTGTTCCTTTCCTATTGCATGTTCTTTTATATTTTTATGTTGTGATTCAAATTTCTAGTTGTGCTTTTCAGTTATTCTCCTACGTAGGACATGCTTTGTTAGATTATATCAAAATTTATTCTTACTGTCTTTTTATTATGTATATTGAACATATTATTTCTAGAAACGTTTGATTTTCCTAGATTTTCTATTCCTTTGGTGTATCTTTTCACCTTTAGGGGAAATTTCTAGTTTAAATGCTAATTCTTTAAAGGTTCCTAGCTCAATGGAAGAGCACCTGCTTTACAAGCAGGAGGTTGGTGGTTCAATTCCATCGTGCCCTGATATTCATAAGGAATGACGACAATCAGTTTTTGGTGACAGTTGCTCTTTTGACCATCACCAATGAGCTTATGGTCACATTTTTCGACCCTCACCAAAATATGAAATGGTGATGGTCAACGAACGCCATCATTATACGCATCAATAGTGATGACCATTAAAGGTCCGTCACCATAAATATTTTTTGTTGATATGAAATGGTGAGGGTCATTGTTTTTCATTATAGTCATTATCCGTGACGGACCTTGATGTCACCAATGAGTTTATGGTGACGGCCAATGAACGTCGCCATATATATGCACTAGTAGTGATGGCCATGAAAGGTCCATCACAAAAAATCGTTGTTGTTCATATGAAATGGTGATGGTCACTATCTGTCACTATAATCAATATTCGTGACGGACCTTGAATGCCACCACAACACATACTTTCGGCGACGCCACCTTTGGTGACGGAGGCGATTGTCCGTCACCATTGCTCATATGAAATGGTGACGGTCACTATCTGTCACTATAAATCATTATTTGTGACGGACATTGAATGTCACCACAACACCTATACTTTCGACAACGCCACCTTTGGTGACGTTCAATTTTTGGTGACGAAAGCTCTTTTGACCCTCACCAATGAGCTTATGGTGACCATTTTCACCCCTCACCAATGTCCTTTTTTCTTGTAGTGTCCCAATATTCATGTGGCTACAAACACTTTTAAAATCATTCTCCATGACCAATAATAGGAGTATTTTTCATCGTGATTATATCAACACAACACTTTGTACCATGGGACTTTGATCTAGTAAAAAAAAACTTAAATATGAAATCAATGTTCACTATCCTCCATGATCTATGAGTTTTCCTTCCAAAAATTGTATTTTAATCGTGTTGCTAGAAACTTCCCTCACTCTAAAGTAAATAAAAAAGTATGTTCATGTATCCAAGCACACAGTACCATGAGTGTCTCCATGGTGCCATCATCGTAATCAACGGTAGCCATTTGAGCTCTTGCCATATTTCCCAACTATGATATTCCCCCAATACTAGGATCATGAACTTAAAATGAAAACATAAGGACACATTTTCTTGCCAACATTAATTCTTTCCAAACAAGAATATATGCCATTATCTCAAAATTTGTATTAGTGAGTACTTATTTTTTAATCTCTTCAACCATGAGTAATGTTATCCTTTCCCTATGATTGCCTTATGCCCATATTTGTTCACTTCAATTGTGCCTAGATCGAGATCAAGTTTATCCCATGCTTAGTAGTTTCAAGGGTATTGGAAATGAAATTGATGACCACCATGGAACTAAATTTAGTGGTTTCACTTTATCTTCCAATGACATGAAGCATCTAACATGATTATTCTAACAACTCACGGGTCACATTGTTTCTATTCCTTATTATGAGATAATTGTAGAATGAGATGTATCCTTATGCCATTGACAAATTATAACTCCAAATAATGGACAATAGATATTGAATACATCATGTTCACCAAAACATTATTCCAATGCTCATGTTATACCATACACACCCAAATATATGAAGCTTCCTTTAGATAGTTCTTACCATCATGGATAGGGAATGATTTAAGTAACTTCAGACACACTTGACATGTAAAATAGTCCAATAAATTATCTAGCACATTCTATTATCATGCACTTAAAATTTATTCCACATGCATCTATTCTAATTGTAATTTCTTGTTGAGATTCAACAAGATGATGATCCTAGTGAAAACTAAGCACCTACACTAGGTGGGACCCATGGGTTATTTTTAGGTGTATGTCTATTTTTAGAATGGTGAGCTAATTCTATTTATAGCGGGAGTATATTTATAGATGATTGAGAAAATTATATTTATGGATGGGGTTCTATTTCTAGAATGCATGTGTGAAGTCTATTCGTAGATCGCATCTCTGAATATAGAATGCATGTCGATTATTATTATCTCTTAATAATAATCAGACAATAAATAATAATATATTCTCTTTAAGCACTTGATTTCAATTAACTGATGTGGAAAACCAATTGACTGAAGGGATTTCGATTTCTAAGGTTGGTTGGTGGGACATGCAAGTGGAATTAGTTGTAACTGAGAGATACAAAGTTGTAATAGAGTTGGATGTGTAGTTATGTGAGTTGTAAAGTAGTTTAACTCAGTTAAGTGAGTTAAACTCATTTGTGCTAGTTGTAACTAGTTGTAACTAAAGATACACTAGTGAGAGATTAGTGAATTAAATATTAAATTAATTCACATGCAGTGATCTCACATGAAACTAAAGATTTACTAATGTTAACTACATGCATGTCAGATCCAGTGGAGACCCGGTTGAGAGATAGGTGAAAGGGACAGTTTGACTATCAATTGTGACATTAGTGGGTGCACAATTGCAACCAAACACACATTGGAGATGCCAATGAGGATTGTGCAGTCAAGGAAAGGAAGGCTCGAATTCATTCAGGGATTGTGATCAACAGGGATTGTGCAGTGGAGGAAGGTTGTTAGGAGGCAGTAAATTGGTGTATGAATATGCCAATTTTTTCATGATAGTGTGAGACGATTATATATTGTACTGAGAGCTCTTGGATTAGATTTTTGTATGAGAATGTTTCATGATCCATGATATATACATAATATAGGATAGTGGGGTTTTTAGATTTATGCTTTTCAGGTAAAAACATCTACGTTATGAGTGATTGATCTTTCTTCATGTCTTTTCAATTGGCGATTAAATATCTGCAAAGATTTAAGTAGAAGGATTTTTTATTTAACATTGGAATATAATTGTTAGATCAGGAGAATCCAGGAAATGCATAATTGTATTAAAATTTCTACATGGTATCGAATAAAAGAAGATTGCAATATTGAAGCAGTAGCTAAGTTTGTTGGTGGAAACAATTCGAATTTTCTGCAAGAATTTCTTGGTGCGACAGTTGAGTAAACATAGAAATGGCTTTCAATTGTTTGCGGTTAGAGTATGCACTCGAGGTCAGCTTGAACTACATTGCATGGAAAGATAAGATGGAGGCGGTGCTTGAAGATAATGGCTTGAATGAATTCATCGACAGTGATGTTCCTAAGTCCACTTCAACGGATGATGCATTACTTGACGCCTGGAAAAAGAAGGTAGCAGAGAAGAGAAGGATTCTGTTGGAAGGTGTGCGAGACCGTATTGTATCAAGAATTGATGGGAAGGCCACTCAATTTGCAATGTGGAAGGCTTTGAAGGATATTTTCTAAAGCAGTAGCGACTATAGGAAATTGGAGCTGAAGGATAAACTCATAAAGATCAAGATGGAGAAGGGCGAAAATATTCCTAAGTATCGCGCAAAGTTTGTCCAATGTCGGGATGAGCTGGGGAGTGTGGGAATCACAGTTGTTGATGATGATTTGGTGATTTTGGCTCTCTTGGGACTTCCTAAGAGTTGGCACAGTTATCAAAACTCTGTCAACAGATGGGAAAAACTGCTAGATTGGGAACAACTGTGGTCAGATCTAGTGCAGGAGGAGTTAATGTAGAATACCAGAGATGGATCTTCATCAAAGCATGATGATGAAGAGGATTGTTCTTTGGCTACCAAGGTAAGGAAAGGGAAGGGGAAGAAATCCCATTCAAAATTCGATTCTAAAGGCAAGAATTTGTATTTGTCCAAGGTGAAGTGTTTTCACTATCACAAACATGGGCATCTCGCCACTAACTACCCACAGAAAAAGAAGAACAAGAAGGCTACTAGAGATGTAGCTGGTGAGGCCCTTGCCTCACAATTTGAGCTTTATTTCTCCTTGATCGCATGCTTGGTTTTAAGCACAATGGGATTGGTGTGGTATCTTGATAGTGGTGCTTCCTTCCACATGACAGGAGATAAGGAGATTTTCAATGACTTGGAGGAGAAAGATCTCCATATGCATATAAATATGGGTGACGATGGACGATATAGTGCGACCAGAATTGGTACCATTACCTTTGAGAGGGAGTTAGGTAAACCATTTCTGTTGAAATATGTTATGCATGTTCCAGGTCTGAAGAAAAAGTTGGTATCAGTCGCGATGTTGGAGGACAGAGGTTATGAAATTGTTTTCAGCAATGGAAAATATTTCCTGCAACATAAAAGAATGGATCAAACCAAGAGGATAGTGATTCGAGTCAAGAATATCTACAATATGGAGGTAGATGGATGCACTTCAATGGTGGGAAAATAATAAGAAGTGGTGAGCCGGGAAGAGGGCGAATTATGGCACAGGTGATTGGGCCATCTTCACCATGGTGCCATGAAAATTTTGCAGCGTATTTCTACTGGACTTCCCAAGGGTACACTTGCGCAGTTAGATCAGTGCAAGGGATGTACTATGGGTAAGTTTGTAAAGTCTACCTTTTATGAAAAGGAGAATCGTGCTTCGGTGATCCCGGAGAGATTTCACACAAACGTGTGTGGACCATTCTCAGTTGCTTCAACATAAAAACACATGTATTATGTTATTTTTGTTGATGAATTTTCTTGTAAATGTTGGATCTTCTTCATGCAGAAGAAGGATCAAACATTCTCAAAGTTTTGTGAGTTTAAGGCATTTGGTTGAGAAATAGTCGAGGAAGCAAGTGAAGGCTCTGCGGAGCGATAATGGTGGAGAATATATCTCGAATGAATTCAAAGGCTTCTATAGCAAAGAAGGAATTCAAAGAGAACTCATAATGCCTCATAACCCACAGCAAAATGGAGCCACGGAGAAGAAGAACAAAACAATCATGGGTACTGCATGAGCTATGCTGCATGATCAGGGCCTACCAATGCATTTGTGGTTGAAAGCATGCAACACTACGGTTTATGTGCAAAACCATTATCCTCATAGATTACTTGGCATGAGTACACCTAAAGAAGATTTTACTGGTAAGAAACTGGATGTTTCTCACTTTAATATTGTTGGCTCATCTATTTATGTGCATGTGACCAAGAACACTAGGAAGAAGCTAGAGCCAACTACTGAAGTTGGGATATTTTTGGGGTACACAGAAACACCCCATAATTATTGTGTGTATTTTCTAAACAGTCGAATGACTGTGGTGCGACAGGATATAAATTCAATGAGGAGAAAGCCATGAAGTTGTCGCTTGAGAGGGAGCTAGACTTACATGTAGAGGAGGAACTTTTGGTTCCCAGAGATGAGTCTCTAGATGTGGATCAGCCATAGGAGGAGTTTCATGGAGTGGAGGAGCCCACTCATGCAGAGCCAAACATCAGAACTGGCAGAAGGCATACCACAAAAGCTGAGAGGTTGAAGCTTGATGCGGCACAGAATGTATGAGTCCCTACTTTACAACACAGATAGAGATAGTCTCCTGACTGATTCACTGGATACATGGCTCACATGAGAAAATGTATTTTGACTGAGCCATCTTCCTTTCATGGAGCAGTGTAGGAGCCCACATGAGTAGATGCAATGGTGGAGGAGTATGACTCCATTGTCAGAAGCTGTGCTTGGGAAATTGTTCCAAGGCCGGTTGATAAATTAGTGGTAGGTTCAAGATGGGTCTACAAGGTAAATCAAGCTTTTGATGGAAGTGTTGAGAAATACAAGGCCATATTTGTGGTCTGAGGCTTCTCACAAATCGAGAGAATTTATTATGAAGAAACCTCTACACCTATTGCACGGTATTCTTCCATAAGGACCATCCTTTCTCTCTCAACGCAAACGGGTTGGCACATTCATCAAATTGATTTGAAGACTGTGTTCCTTAATGGGATCATTGAGGAAGAAGTGTACATTGAGAAACCTGAAGGATTTGAGATCTTCAATAGCAACTCACATGTGTACAGACTCAAAAGAGCGTTGGATGGGCTGAAGTAAGCACCCGTGCTTGGTACACTCAAATTGACAGTTATTTCACCGGACTTGGCTTCACCAAGAGTGAGGTGGATGCAAACCTATACCAATGTGGTGGAGGGTAAGATTTTAATCATTTTTATTTATGTTGATAATTTACTACTGACAGGTGATGAGTAGTTGATACACTCATGCAAGGAGGACCTTGAAAAGGAGTTCGAGATGAAGGATATGGGCCTCCTTCACTATTTTCTTAGATTGGAAATATGGCAACGAGAAGGTGAAATTTTTGTGGCTCAAGGCAAGTATGCAAGGGAGATACTGGGTAAGTTTCACATGAAGGACTTCAAACCCATGGATACTCCTCTTCCAAGAAACTGGAGGAAAGAGGACGCTACATCTGGAGAGGTACTGGATGCTACTGTCTACCGACAGTTGGTGGGTTCGCTCATTTATTTAATTAATACAATACCGTACATATGCTATGCGGTGAACTAGCTTAGTCAAGCGATGGTTAAGCCTACCAAGCTCTTTTGGAAGGTGGGAAAACATGTTCTGAGATATCTCAAGGGCATGTTTGAGTATGCCTTATGATACAAACAGATGGATGAGGTGAAGTTGCATGGCATCACAGATGCAGATTGGGAGGGCATCCCAACGGAAAAAAAGAGCACATCAGGAGGGGTCTTTAGTATTGGATCTACAACTATTTCTTGGTACAACACAAAATAGAGATCTGTGGCACTCAGTTCAGCGAAAGAAGAATATATGGCGGCAAGTCAATCTGCATGTGAGGCTATCTGGATGAGAAAGATCCTGGTCGATTTTTTTGGTTCTCGTTTAGATCCTACATTGATTCATTGTGATAATCAGAGTTGCATTAAACTCTTGATTAATCATGTGTTTCATGATATATCTAAGCATATATATATATCCAGTATCATCATATCAGATATTGTGTGTAGTAGAAGATCATTTTGCTTCAGTACATTCCTACAGAAGATCAGGATGCAGATATTCTAACGAAGGCGCTCACCAGGAGAAAATTTGAATACCATAGAGACAAGATCGGGGTGAATGATAATCCCTTTCTTGTTGAGAGGGACTGTTGAGATTCAACAAGATGATGATCCTAGTGAAAATTAAGCACCTACACTAGGTGGGGCCCACAGGCTATTTTTAGGTGTATGACTATTTTTAGAATGCTAAGAAAATTCTATTTATAGCAGGAGTCTATTTATAGATGGTTGAGAAAATTCTATCTATGGATGGGGTTCTATTTGTGGAATGCATGTGCAAATTCTATTCATAGATCATATGTCTAAAAATAGAATGCATGTCAATTATTATTATCTTTTAATAATAATTAGATAGTAAATAATAATCTATTCTCTTGAAGCATTTTATTTCAGTTAACTGATGTGGAAAACTAGTTGACTGAAGGAATTTCGAGTTCTAAGGTTGGTTGGTGGGACATGCAGGTGGACTTAGTTATAACTGAGTGATACAAAGTTGTAATAGAGTTGGATGTGTAGTTATGTGAGTTGTAAAGTAGTTTAACTCAGTTAAGTGAGTTAAACTCATTTGTGCTAGTTGTAACTAAAGATAAACTAGTGAGAGATTAGTGAATTAAATATTAAATTAATTCACATGGATTGATCTCACATGCAACTGAAGATTTACTACTGTTAACTACATGCATGTCAGATCCAGTGGAGACCCAGTTGAGAGATAGGTGAAAGGGACAGTTTGACTATCAGTTGTGACTATAGTGGGTGCACACTTGCAACCAAACACACATTGGAGATGCCAATTAGGATTGCGCAGTCAAGGCAAGGAAATATTGAATTCGTTCATGGATTGTGATCAGCAGGAATTGCGGAGTGGAGGTAGGAAATCAGGAGGCAGTAAATTAGTACATGAATATGCCAATTTTTGTATGGCAGTGTGAGATGATTGTATATTGTACTGAGAGCTCTTGGATTAGAGTTTTTTATGAGATTGTTTCATGATCCATGATATATACATAATATATGATAGTGGGGTTTTTAGCTTTATGCTTTCTCGGCAAAAACATATGTGTTATGTGTGATTGATCTTTCTTCATGTGTTTGCAATTGGCGATTAAATTTCCACAAAGATTTAAGTAGAACGATTCTGCATTTAACAGTGGTATATAATTGTTAGAACAAGAGAATCCATGAAATACATAATTTTATTAAAATTTCTAGATGGATATCTGCATGGTTTCTTGTGTCAAACCATTCTCCTTGGAGAGTCTAGGCTAATCTAGCTTTGAGCCACCATCAATGAAATGTGAAGGCCTCTCTGGTTAGATATATCAGGCCAACCTCATGTTGATACCACATTAAAATTATCAAGAGATAATAACAGAACATGCATGTACTTATGTGCACATGATGTATCTTGTAAAATAAAACACAAAGAAAACCAACATAAATTAATGTACTCATGTCCTTGGCCAAACCCAATTCAGTCAGCTAAGTGATCCTTCACAACCCACCTTATGGTCCATCATATTGCAGTACAAATCCTTTTAAAGGATTTGTCACATGTAATCCATGGGCTCAAATACCACGAGCTACCAAAACCATGTGCCTAAAACCACCATTGTTTCCCTAACAACTATAAATATTTCACTGAGACAAGTTTAATCTAATAGATCCAATATACATAATTAATTATGTCTACTCATTTGACATTTTTATGTCATGCGATTTGAAAAAGAACATTATTTTTTTCCCTCATTTCATTTTCAAGATAAAATACTAGATTAAAAGAAACTTATCAGTTGTAAATATTCATTTTTTTTACATATCTTAAAGAGAACATGGACTCTAAGAGAATAACTCCTTCAAATTATGTGATCAGGATATTGAGAGGCTTTGACATGAACATCAAAAATCTTGGAGCTGCTAAAGAACAATATTATGTAGCCCAAATCGAATTGTTAGATATTTTTTGGGCTACTGTTACACAAAAAACTACTCAAATATGTAGGAACATGCATTATTTTTCCATACATTATATGATAATTTACCTCTTTTAGTCAAAGAAAATAAATAATGAATGTATATATACTTTTAATTTCATGTAGTATGTCACGACATGTTTTTTTAAATGTGTTAGCATCATCTTCGTTGAAATTCAAGTGAGCTATATGGACAATGAAAATCAAGTTACACATGAAAATATTTACTATTGGAGAAATCTTTATGCCATGTAATTATCGTTACTCCCTACATTTGAAATTTTCTTGCTTTATTTAACATAACCAAGTCTTACAAAACATAGGAATTTTAATTACCTTGAATAAATGACTAGAAACTCATGGCCAATAATGTAAATAAGGATCATAGCATGAGAACTTTTCGTAAGTTTATATTAGAGTTTTATAAATAAATAATTTTATTTTTTTATGGAAGATTATTTTTTATGGCTCATTATTTTCTCGTAATGTTGAGAAACATTACCTTGTTATCATTTTGGTAAAGTTTGTCTCTATTGAAATAAAAATCAGTAAAAATGGTGAAAATTCCAATGGTAAAGACATACTACTCATATCATCCTAAAATTCATACTTTTTTGTTTCCATTACTAAAAGAAATAAATTGAAGCATGCCTATTTTTAATGTTTACACTTTCATTGGATAATAAGCGCAGTGTTTCATTTTAAAATTTTGTATTCTTATAGTAGATATAGATTATTGAATGTACATATATTGAAACTATAGTATGTGATGGGCAACCCAAATAAGTATAATTTAAGGCCCATATTACCATCCCTTATCATGTTTAAACCTCTACATTTGCATTTGATATTGCCTTTTCCAACCTATAATGTGTTCTTAGTAAGGTTAGGATATATTTGTTATATCTTGTGGCCTAACACATTAAATGTGTATGACATTGAGGATTTATTGTGAATATCATGTTGGAGACCAGCAAGAGAGAATCAATGAGGCTTCTTCCTTCCTATAGGCTAATCGTAACTCGGTTGGCTTATGAGCAGTTACTACCTCTATGTGGTTGCAAGTACAATAATTGACTAGATCCAATTTTTTAGGAGTTTTGGATGGAAGAATTCCTCCCTTCAAGGAGGTTTCCCCTCACCCACATTTTGTATATATAAGAGAGCCTAGCAACTCAATAGGGATTCAAATTCTAGATGAAAGATAGTGATTATCGTAGAAGGGGACTTCTACCTATTATTGTGATTGTTATGTTACATGTCTGAACACTTTTGTGGTTAATGAAAATAATTTCTTTGTTCTCAACATGATTTTTCTTCAAGGGACCTAAGTCTCCTTGGGTTAGGGCTCGACCCAAGTGCTCAAGCCCCTTCCTTTATACATTTCCTTTGCAATAATTTAGTCTTAGTTGTGATTTTTCGCAAATGTTGTTTATGAGAAAAGAATTGTCCTTACGAGTTTGTAAGTGAGCTACTTATAGAAGCTTGGTTGTGTAACATGTGATGATAAACACCAAAAATAGTATTATTTATGCAATAGTAATTTCCACTATAAATTCAACTCACCCTTTCCATTATCATTTTGTTTTCTACAATTAGTAGTTTGATAGTTACTTAATCATCTTGTGTTTATCAATTGAACATGTGCTTTTCTTGGAGATGGAATAAATTGTTTCATAGATTGGATTAGCATCATATTTCATGCATTAAAAACATCTTATTCATCACATTTTCCTTCGCTACTCTTCATTCTGCAAACTATCCACATGTTGAAAACTACCTAACCAAGCTACAGGAAAATTCTAGTGCTATTTCTTCCTTGCACAAGCCAGATCATTGAGTGTGTTTGAGCTTGGTAAGGTCCCTCATTCCCTTCCACATCATTCAACCTCCTTTTTCATCCTCCAACCCTCTCTTGAACTCCATAAAAGTGCTCTCAAATTCTTCTTGTATCAAAATTGGGCATCTTATAGAAATACACAAATTTCTTCAAATCACCTCCAGAATTGCATCATTTTTTTCCTTCATTTCAAAGTATGCAACACTTCCAATTAAGCCTTAGAGATGAATTTTAGAGGATCAGAGACCCTCTAAGAACCATTTTTTCATAGTTTTAGTTTTATTCTTGCATTTAGGTTATATTGCTTCTACTATTTGTTAGATATAACGAGGTTGATTTACCTACAACATTCTTAAGAACTTTATTTGTCTTCTTGAAAGGAGAATAGTGTTTACTTCAATCATTTCCTTTCCTACAATAGGATAGATTTACTTTCTACAAATCAAATTAGTATTTCATTTTTTCATTTACTTTCTGAAAAATAGATTAGGGTTTCTTTCTATCATTTAATTTCATGCAATCAAATTAGGGTTTCATTTATGCCATTTAATTCTATGCAATAAAATAGGTTCTATTTCAGTCCTTTATTTTCATGCAAAGTTAAGACAGGTATATTTTCCATTTACTGAATTTTTCAAGTATTTCCTGTAGCATAGTGGTCTTTGTGCATCTTCATTCATTTCATTGCATCAGATAAACCTAAATAGAAGATGGTTTGTTGTACATATAGTATTGATACCTCTTAAATTTGTGGGAACCTGTTGTCACTACTATAACACCCTTCAAAATTTTAGCCTACACCAAATCTCAGAGCCTACCTTATTCTTGCACATTGTTGTCACAAACATTGAAATCCATTGTATATGTTTTCTCTAAGTATTTTGGTCCCTTTTGCAAGAAAATAAAATGTCATATTTTCACATGCTAAGTGTCGCACAATGTATATGAGCATGTTTTGGTGCTTTCAAGGGGTTACCTTTGTTTAAATGAGTTTATATTATCATGTAAACATATGTCGCACTCATTTCCAAAGTTGTAAGCATTGTCGCACAAGTGTTGTCACAATCACCACAAAGTGTATCTTTAGTGTCGCACTTGTCGTGAGTCGTCACGATTTTTTCATGCTAAGGCAAGTATGTTTTTCATGTGTCTTGGATGATCTATTTTTTTGTTTCATTAATTATTCTAAGTGTGTGATCACAGTTAAGTATTATGACTGTTCACATCAGCTTCAACGATCCCACACTGCGTCAAATTCTGAAATCTCTTCGACCAAGCAAAGTAGCCTGATCTAACCCTCCTGAACTATGCATTACATAGTATAAACCATTTAGTTGTGACCCTCACTCTTAACACTACACAATGTGCAATTCCTGCCACCCAAGACTACCAAATGCATAGTTTTAATGCTCGAGCTCAAACCTTGGCCTCAAAAACTACACAATTCAGCCCTCCAACCTCGCCTCAACTGTGCATTG
Source organism: Pinus albicaulis (assembly GCA_034641835.2). Classification (NCBI taxonomy): domain Eukaryota; kingdom Viridiplantae; phylum Streptophyta; class Pinopsida; order Pinales; family Pinaceae; genus Pinus; species Pinus albicaulis. The sequence goes on from CM076578.1 coordinate 672,065,242, forward strand.
TGAAGTCTCTAACCTCAAGCCCAACACTCGTCCTAAGATATGTAATTTTTCAATCACCCAGCCTGCTTTGCCTTCCAAAACTATGCGGTAGGTAGAATTAGTGCTCAACCCTTCAACATGGCTCATTGAGCTCCAAAACAGCTCAATCATCTTGCTTAGTCCAGCTTGAACTATGCATTGTGTATCTCAAGGCTCAAACTTCACCCCCGACTACTTCAGTTGCACAATACAAAGTCATTGATTCTCTCCCTCAGCCTACCACCCATTTTAGGCTCATTCAATGGATCAACATGCAACATCTTAGACTAGGGGTTAATTAGAATGATGTCATCTTGTCATGAGTGAGTTGCAGATGTAGGTACTCTATCATACCTCGAAAATATCATGAAGAAGGATATGGATAAGGTAAACATGTTGGAAGACATATTTGTAGTTGATTATGCAAGTTGATCAATCAAGAGAAAGAAAAAGGACACGAGTTTGTGACCGTATCTCAAGACCTGATATCATTAAAGACTCCTTACCTCTAATCCATATGGAGGCTGACATAAGATTATTCTAAAGAAGAAACGTAACAAGGAGCAACAAGAATGGCCTGACATTTCCATGTCATCAAGACTTCCATGTCAGCAGTGTCACGTCATGTCATTTCATGAGTCATCATATGCCACATCATTCTTGTGGATTATGTAATTTTTTATTCGAAAATGTATTGTAAAGTGGAAGTCCAAAGGACATGTACAAAATTTGAAGATTCATGTAAAGTCAAAAATTCATGGGAAGTCAAACATTCATGAGGGTAGTCAAAGAGTCACGAGGAAGGTGAAGCATCACCTCCCCATTGGTTATATATTCACCCTCATTGTATGAGAAAATGACTTTTCACCTTAGCTCCTCCCACAAGTCATTAGAGAGACAAGCTAGTTCTTTTGGGGCGCAAGGAGTGGCTCCAACACTCCACTATTGGAACTAGTGGTGTTCGTTGTATACATATGTCTTGGGACTTTTACTTAATATCAGAAGCCTCATGTCCAATACGTTCTCCATGCATGGATTATGAATATTTGTAAGACCATTTTGTGAATGTTTGTAATACATGTTTGTTTTCACCTGTGCTAAAGTAGTTGAACTATTTCGGTTATTTTAGTGCTTATCATATTGAGAATGTGATGTAATGGTTGCTATATTTTTCGCTTTTTTGTTTACTATTCCATTGTATGTTAGGAATTTCTTTCTTATTTTTGTTGGTTGCAATTACAGTCACATCCTTGTGGACTATTTCATTGGATGTTATATGGATCCTTCTTATTTGTGTCTGTCTCTACTAATATTGTACTATTACCTCTCTCTTAGGGGTTCATTTGTCTCCCTCTCCGTAGTAGAAGAACCTCGACACACCTGCAATTGAATACTCACCAAGCACACTCACTTGCTTCTCGAATGCACATGTGCATCCCTCTCTCTTGTCGACAGTTAGATCCAAGGAAAAAATTTAAGAATACAGTAACCAAGTTGTATTCAAGATGGGGGTCCTATGCCAAATGGTGTGAGGTCTAATTGGGACCACATATTGATAATTAAAGTTGATCGCCTTGACAGTTGCAACATTCTTGTTGTAATACCAAGGCTCATTAGTATGTTTGTTCTAGGACATGATTGTTAAACTTGTGTCTTTGAAACCATACAATGTTAGTATTATGCAAGCTTTCAAGGTTGCTTCAACTACTAAAGATAGGTTAAAAGGCATAAATGATTTATTTATTTTGTCTTCCACGCTGACTATTCTAGGTTGAAAGTAAATCTAGGCCTACAAAATACTAAATTTGTTTATATCTAATAATGGAATATGCATATTAATTTATAATAGTCATTCGGTTCAATCCATGTTTTTAGCTTTTAATATTTCAACAAATTACATGCAAACATATGAGATGCAAAAGAAATAGTATCAAAGAAAGGATCCTCCAAAATCAATACCTTTTTTGGATTTAAATTTAGTTTCCAACAATGATTTTCAATATATGAGAAGTATTATTTGTGTAATTAGGTATAGGGGAAAAGAGAATAGTTTTGGTTTCCAACCTTGAAGATCATGTTGGATATATTTGATTATGTTAAAAACATTATAGCTAGATAGCATAACAACTCATAGTTTTACTTTTATTCCATTTGCACTTATCATTCTATAACCAAGTAGCTCAAAATATTAATTTCAAATTTTTTTAATTTGCAAATATCATTGAATAGTCAGAAAACTTGTAGTTTGAATTTCCCTTCCACTTGTAGATATGGATAGAAGTTGAAGGGTTGATTATCCAAGAGACTATTTCAACTATCACATTTTTGTATGCATAAATATATTTAATGTGTGGAAAAGATGTAACCTTGAGGTTCATTGCACATATTGTGTTTTTTCTCGAAGTTGTGACTGCATATTTTTTGTATTCTCTAATATTGTATAAAATTTATATATCTTACACCTTTGAAAGATTTTATTTAGCGCATTGTTTATTTGATTTTAAGGTAATAAGTTCAATAATTTCAACACCTTTGAAAGATTTATTTTGCACATTATTTATTTGATTTTAATGTAATAAGTTCAATAATTTCAATTAATAACTATTTCTTTAGGAAAATTTATTGTTCTCTTTTCTACTTGCTTAGTAGGTGGGTTTGTGCATACATTTTCAACAAACATAGAAGCTATAATGTTCTTAACTAAGATGAGGAAGTTGTTAAAAAGCACTAGAGCATAAAATTCATCTTTTGTCTATTTGGACTTCACCTTTATTTATTTAGAGCTTTAAAAAAATATCATTTTTAAATATTTAAAAATTTATTAAAATTTTTATATAATTTTCAAAATATAATAAAATAATTTTGATATATTTTTTATTTTTTTTTCCTCCGTCATGTATTTGAACTTTTAAGACATAGAAACCTTCAAAAAAATCACCTCCTAATTAAATTTGGAAGTGAATGAAGGTCATAATTGGATACCTCTTAGCTCAATACAATGATACATGGTAATGATAAGGTTAATAGTGTGCTATCCTTTCAAAACAAAAACATCACCTCCTAATTAAATTGGAAAGTGGACGAAACTCATAATTGGATACCTCTTAGCTCAATACAAGTTAATAGAAAAAGTGTGTTATCCTTTGAAAAAAAAAGTTAATAGTGTGTTACGTCTCCGCTAATCTCACCCCAAATGATGGGATACATTTTCTAGAATAATGTAAAATCAATCATTTGAGATTTTTTAAGAATATATACAGTATGTAAAATCAATCATTTCAGATTATTTTTAAGAATATATACAAGTTCCGTTGGTCGACTTTCTCATTTTATCTAAATGTCACCATTATTATTTTTTTAAAGATAAATATTATAAAAGATTTTATAGATTTTTTAAATAAATATTATAAAAAAATCTATAGAAATATATTATGTATATAAAGTTGCATAGTGGAATTTCGAGTCCTAAAATGAGTAAAAAATAAAATTTATGAATTTTTTTTTAAAGAAAAGGAAAGATTTCAATTTTTAAGTAAATTTTTGTTGAATATAGAATTTAACTCTGCATAGAATGGGTACTCATTCTTCATGCTTTTTTACTATCCCAATACAAAGTAAAGAATGACATTATTATGTTAAATATTGTTGGTTCTTTTAAAGTTGATTTATCAGTATATTTTTTATTTTGAAATTTATTTTTTGATTTCAAAATTTTCAAAATCAAGAAAATAATGTTAAATATTATTGATTCTTTTGAAATTGATTTTATTAATATATTTTTTAATTTCGAAATCTATTTTTGAATTCAAAATTCTTATTTTTCACTTAAAAATCAAGAAAATAATGTTAAATATTTTTTATTATTTTAAGTTGATTTTATTAGTATATTTTTTAATTTGAAATCTATTTTTTAACTTCAAAATTCTCATTATTAATTTAAAAATCAAAAAAATGAAATGATTATATTTAATTGAATATATCCACATCATTATCTATGATCATACACCCACTAAGTTCAAATATATTTATGAATATTAATCTCAAACAACCCAATAAAAAGTTATTCAAAACATAAAGATTTTCAAATTTGTAATTACCACACTTAAAGGATGGTAGAATATTTATAATAATTTAAAGAGAATTTGACCAAGTAGAAAATATGTTTTTGAGATTGAAGATATGGTATTTATTCATATCAAATTTATCAAGTAAAAAATTATTTGAGAGTAAGAGAATTATAAGCTTTTACTCAAATTATATGATCTTATAAATTGAGAGAAAAAACTAATATTATTATAATTATGCATTGGAAATTAGGAATTTTGCTTCTGTGATCCATGAATTGTTTCTAAGAAATTTTCGGAGAAAATCACATAAAAGAAATTTGATGAGATATCTGATCAAGAAACCTAAATAAATAGACAAGGAAAACTCCAACTAGCCGTTGCAACATAACGGCTAGTTTAACTAAAATAATAAATTAAATAAAACTAAAAATAAATTAAAATTAAAAAACCATCAATATTAAATTAAATTCATCATATTAAATTAAATTTAATATAGAAGATTTAGTTAAAATTAATTTAATTTAACACCAAAGATAAAATAATTTCAATTATTTATATATATATAAATAAAGTATTACTTCATACCCAAATATATATATATATAAATATATAATTCTAATTTTAAAATAATAAAATTAAATAAATAAATGAATAGATGCAATAATACTAATTATATAAATAAATAAATAACTAAATAAGAATAGTAAAAATGAAAACATAAAAATAACAATAAATAAATATTTATATAATTTACTTCCTAACTATTAAAATAAAAAATATAAAAATATAATTTTTATATTTTTATATTTTTTATTTTAATAGTTAGGAAGTAAATTATATAAATATTTATTTATTGTTATTTTTATGTTTTCTTTTTACTATTCTTATTTAGTTATTTATTTATTTATATAATTAGTATTATTGCATCTATTCATTTATTTATTTAATTTTATTATGTTAAAATTAGAATTATATATCTATCTATATATGAAGTAATAATTTATTTATATATATAAAAATAATTGAAATTATTTTAACTTTAGTGTTAAATTAAATTAATTTTAACTAAATTTTCTATATTAAATTTAATTTAATATGATGAATTTAATTTAATATTGATGGTTTTTTAATTTTAATTTATTTTTAGTTTTATGTAATTTATTATTTTAGTCAAACTAGCCGTTATGTTGCAAGAGCTAGTTGGAGTTTTCCTAGTCTATTTATTTAGGTTTCTTGATCAGATATCTCATCTTGTCCTAATGATGAACCACACTGTTTGGTTCAAAACTCGTCGCCGAAAATTTCTTTTATGTGATTTTCTCCAAAAATTTCTTAGAAGCATTGGAAATTCTTAACAAAATAAATGTTTTATGATAAAATATTCAACTAAAATAGGTAATATATAAAGAATATAAATTTTACAACTTGAAATTAAATAGAATGATTTTTTAATAAAAAAAATATTATATAGAAATATAAAGCTTTTATTTGTGAATATTATAAGATTATTTTTTTTCTTAAAGACATTTGATAGTTAAATATGGCGGAAGTGTTGTCACATAACATTACATTTAAAAATAATAAAATATTACTTACACTATAAAATTAAAAAATAACATTAACAAAAAAAAATTATGTGGATCATACAAAAATAACTTTCAATTTCCAGTTTAATTATACATCAACTTTATATAAAAAGACAAAGTTAGAAAGTTAAAAATTAAAAGAAAAATACAATTTTAGTATGAGGAATTTAAGTATGGGGGAGATGTGTTTCATTCCTTACTTACTATGGAGTTTAATAGAGATCTCTAATAAGAATAATATTATTGATATTAATGATGTGTGATTTATTCTATGTCAAACTAAGATGCAGTGTGTAACTAAAAATATTATAATGTCAAAATATTATAATGTCAACCACGAATAAAATATTTCAATGTTTATATTAAATATTATAATTTTGTATAAGAAAAAAAAAATTAATTTAAAAATGTATTATATTTCACTTTTATTTGTAAGAGAGATGTGTAATTTATTTCATTTTTAATAAAAAGTTGACATATAACATTTAAAAAAAATATTAATAATAAAAAAATTAATATCAGTATATATAACAAAAAAAAAAAAAATGTGATACTATAACTTATGGATATATATTTTCTACCTCACAAAGAGATACTATATCTTATAGATATATATTTTTACTTCAAAATTTTAGGAGACAAATGGTAGCATTTAACTTTTGAGAAAATGAATCATAATCAACATATGACAAAATTAAAATTGATCTTTCTTAAAATTTGATAAAGATGAATTTATATTATTGAAATATCAACTAAAAATTGATCCTTATGTTAGATATATATATGATTTTGGTGTAAATAATTAAATCAACTTAATTTTTAATACAAAAGTTATTATTGTATAGTTAGTTAAATAAACTCACTCTTGAATATAATAAACTTCTTTAAATTAACCCACTTAACAAGTTTTTTCTTCGTAATTTGCTTTTAAAAATGATCTTTGTGATTCTTATTTTAGAATTATTAAAAGGTCAAAAAATACTTTACTTTAATGATTTAATGGCATTTTAAATAGAGAAGTATGTTCTTTTCAGTTGATATATTTGAATCTTACCACATTTACAAAATTGTGTATATTTAGTTCAATAACATTCTAAAATTAAATTCATATTATTTGATCTTTCAACTTTAAATTGAGAAATTGTTTATATAATTTAGTAATTAATTTATATGTAAATTTATAATTCATAATAATATTTTAATTTATAAATATTATATTATAATATTTATAATAAATAATTTTCATTTAATAAAAGATTATGAATAATAATCGGATGTATAGTTTATTTTACATAAAAAATTATGATTCACAATAATATTCTATACATTATAATTCATAATAATATTTCCTATATAAGTATTATATTTTAATATTTATAAAAATGTAAAAATTTAAATATTTTTATTAGTGACTTAAATTTTAAATTAAGGAAAAAAAAAATCGTCTTTTTTATATTTAATGTTATTTCAATTTTTGTACTTTTTGTTTTAATCTTTGGATTTATAATAATAATGATTATATGATAATAATTGTGATTAATATCATTTTTTAATTTTCAGAATTATATGTACTAAAAATTAATTATTGGATTTATAATGTTGTTAATATGATTTTCATAATTTGAAAATGAAATTATAATAAATTTTGGAGTTTGATTTAGTTACAAATGTTTCAAAAATTGAAGTGATGTTTTTATAAGCAAGGAAATATAGGAGGAATTGATTTTTGTCATCTACTTTATTAATAATAGATTTTGTAATTTATTTATGTTCTCTATTATTTAGGTCTTAATTAGCACTCTATTTCATAAAGTCTCATGAGAATTTGTTCTTATCTTTGCAATATTTATTTCACTTTTAAGTTAACAACAACAAAAAATATTTTTGATGTTTTAATATGGGCTTAATGATTTCTTTATATTAATTCAACTTTCTTTTATTGTTATTCTTTCTATTTTTTTTCCGAAAAAAAAAAATCGAACCATCTATTAGAATAGAAAGGTTACATAGCATATGCGAAGCATTTCTGTTTCTCTCTTTGCAGACAGAGAAACCAAAAACAACTGTTTGTAGGAACTTCCAAATGATCCCCCAAAACAGTCTAGGCAAACATGGCCTCTAGGAATAAACAAGTTCTTGTCGTTTTCCAACCTCCCGACTTCCTATTAGGAAAACAGCCGAAACAGAGATTTGAAGAAAACCACAGTATTAAAATGTGCCAGTTAGTAGACATTGTCCTGGCATTTTACACAAAGTATATGAAGTTCAAAAATGGACAGGGACTCAGGCCTCCTTTGAAAAGGAAAATAGCATTGGGTCCTATCATAATGTTTTACATGATCATAATAGTTTTGCACATAGTTGAATATACATAAAGACATAATAACATAAAAAGTAAAGAGGAGCTGTAAACAGCTCGAAAGTTAAGCAAAAACTGGAGGTGCAAGTGGCCTTACCACCCCATCAACCACTTCTTCCACTGTCCATGCGCCCAGAACTTGCTCAGTGCCTTCTTTAGAAAGACGGTCTGCTTCTGTGTTCCGTTCCCTGAAAATATGGCAAATAGTGAGCTCAGAAAAAAATCTTTTAAGACCGATGATCTCATTAAGCAAAGGAATTAAAATATAGTTTCTGCATTGTTGTGTTCCATTGGTCCACTTTACTATATTCAAATAATCACCAAAAATATGTGCCTCACGCTCATTGCACAGGGAAAGCCAGCAAAGAAGAAGGTGTAAAGCTTTTAGCTTAGAAAAATTGTTTGTTCCGGTGCCAAGGCCAATTGAAGCTTTTAAGAGTTTCCCAGAGGGAAAAAATATAACCAAGCTAGCTTCACACCTCCTGTTTTGATCTAAGGCCTCATAAAAATAAGCCCAGGGAATGGAGCCCTTAATCTCTTCCCTCTGTACTAGTCTGGTGTGCTGAGAGATATATGGAGATGGGATATTTTCATAAATGGCCACCCCTTCTGCTGCTAAGCTGGCAATAGGGAAAGAATATTCTTTAAAGATCAAGTGATTTCTGGAAAGCCAAGTGCCCCAAGCAACCAACAGGGGCATTGTTCTGACTTTATCATTTGGAGCGTCCTGTCACCATCTATTCCAGGCTTCAGAAAGCTCCTCTCCTTCCCACCTTTGGGAGATATTGGTCATCCTCAACATTTCATTCCAAAGACTTTTTGTGAAGGGACAAGAGAGAAAAACATGATGGATAGATTCCTCACTCTCTTTGCACAAGGAGCACCACCCAGGACCAATTTTCCCTCTTTTCTGAAGGAAGTCCCATGTGGAAATTTTCTTTTGAAGAATGCACCAAAAGAACAAACGGGTTTTTGCTGGTCCTTTACGTTTCCACAGAGGTTTGACCCACCAGCTTGGTTCCTCCCACCCTTTTTGTGCCATTAGCCATTCATATCCCATCTTCGGAGAATAGACACCTGTCTGAGAGTGCACCCATCTCAAGTTCATCTGGCTTGTCAGAAATGCGAATGTGGGAGTTCAACAGGCCTGCTCGATAGTTCCTCCATTCCTCGTGCCATCTTTCTTCCAATAAGAGAGCATCCCCTGAGAGCCACTCTTATCACCAGATTGAGGAGCTGCCAATGTCAACAATTTGGTTAAGGAAAAGTAGCCCTTTGTTATTAAGATGCTCAATCAGATCTCTAGAAAGGGAAAATGAGTCCGAGCAGCCCACCCATGGATCTCTGCCTAGCCTGACCGATCTTCCATCTCTGACATTCCATGCCAGCCCTTGTTCTATTATTTGAACAGCAGCCATCAAAGCTTTCCACACCACTGAGGAGTTTTTTGACGATTTATGAGGCAATCTAATCCATTCCAGAGTCGGAATTGGATCTATATACTTTCTCCTTGTTACTAAGGTCCAAAGGTTTTCCAAGGAAATCAGTCTCCAAGCTAATTTGGCAGCTAAGGACCTTGAGAAAGGATACAAGTCATTTATACCCCATCCACCCCAACATTTCGGTCTGACTATTTTTTCCCATGCAACCCATGGGGTTACATGGTCCTTCTTTGAGCCAGCCCATAAAAATCTGCTACATATTTTGTTGATCTTCAGTAGAATACTCTTCGGCACCCAGATGAGGCTAGCCTAGTAAACTGGAATGATCATCACCACTGATTTGATTAGAACTAATCGGCCTGCCCTTGACAGCCATTTAAAGCTCCAATGCTTCATCCTGTTCTCTATTTTTTCTAGAAGCTAGGACCAATCCTGTATCCTATAATTATCAGGCTTGAGGAAAAAACTGAGATACTTAAATAGGTCCTGTAAAGATTTGGCTTCAAAAGGGAGAAGCTCTTTTACTCTATCCACTTCCACATTTGAGAGCCCTACAGTTGTTATGGTAGATTTTTGTTCATTTATGCTCAAACTAGTGGCTTTTAGAAGGAGGTCTAATATCCTTTTTAGACTCCAGAAATCATCTGTGCTTCCATCACAAAACAGGAGAATGTCGTCTACAAAGAGAAGGTGAGTCACCCAAAGGTTGAGCGCAACTTCGATCCCTTTCAGCTCCCCTTGTCTCTTTGCCTCTTTGATCATTAAACTAATTCCCTCAACAGCAAGGAGAAACAACAGGGGAGAGAGAGGGCACCCTTGACGCAGGCCTCTTTGAGGATTGAAAAAATCAGAAGCTGCACCATTGATTAGGACAGTAATCGAGGTGGAAGTGACACACCCCATAATCCATCTTACAAAGTCATATCTGAAACCAAGATGCGTCAGGAGAAGCCTCAGATACATCCAACTGATTCTATCAAAAGCCTTGGAGAGATCAATTTTAATAATAGTCCCTTTTTTCCGGCTCTTCTTAAGGCTATGAAGAGTTTCATGGGCTACCCCCACTGCTTCGTGAATTTGTCGTCCGTCCAAGAAACCAAATTTTTCTGTAGAGATATTTTTGGAAAGAAAAGGTTTCAATCTGGAGGCAATGACTTTAGCTATGATCTTATATAAGCAGGTACACAAAGAAATGGGGTGAAAATCATTGAAGGAAGAATGGTGGTCAGACTTGGGGATGAGGGTCAGGAAAGTGGCATTAAAGGGTTCATAGACCGAGCCTGAGATCCTGGACTCTTCAAAAACCGTAGCCAGATCGTCACCAAGAGAATCAAAGAAGTGGAGGAAGAATTCCACAGTCCATCCATCCAGCCCTAGAATTTTCTCTTTCTGCATCGACTTAAGGATAGCTTCCACTTCATCTTTTGATATCGGAGACATCAGACTTTCATTTCCTTCCTCATCAATGAATCTTGGAAAGAATTGTGCTACTCTTATAACTTCTGCAATAGTGGCTTCTTCCGGGGCTCTGAAGAGTTCTTTGAAATGGGCTACCCCAAGGGAAGCTAAATCTTCAAAAGACTGTGCCTTTTCCCCATTTTATTTTGGCATTTCCCAGATTGTGTTTAGATTTTTCCTTCCTTTGGCATAATTCTAGAAAAACCTTGTATTTTCATCCCCAGCTTGGAGCCAGATAGCCCTGCTCTTTAAGTGCCAACTTTCCTCCTTCACTTGTACAATTTTCCTTTTTGCTGCTTCCAATTCCCGGATTCTATCCCGGGATTGTAAGGTGGCATAGCCATCCCCTTCTGGATCTTCCAAAAGACCTAGTTATGCATTAATAGCCCTCATCTCTTCATCTTCCTTTAAGGATTTTTGGATAACCCATTATTTGGTTGCAGCCTTCAGCCTTTTGAGTTTATTCATGAAAGCCTTGCTTCAACTCAGTCCTTCTCCAACTCCTGACCCATCCCTCCTCCAAGTAGAGTGGAATAGAGCGATGAAGGAGTCATCAGATAGCCAAGAAGAGTTAAACTTAAAGGGAGACCCCAGTTTTCTGAGGACCCCTTTTGCCTCCAACAGGATCGGAAAATGGTCAGACAGAACCCCCTCACCCACCCAATGCCTAAAAATAAACAGTTTCTCTACCAACTCTTCACCCAGAAGGAACCGATCCAGTTTCTTTCCCACCCAGTCCTCCCCCACTCTTTTATTCCTCCAGGTAGGTCTAGGTTTAAGCAACGAGGCATCCACTAGGTGAGAGGAGGAAATCTTGGAGAGAAATAAGTCAGTCAAGGGATCAGCTCGAGCATTGGCTCCCTAAGATTCCGAGACCCCCAGGGAGAAATTGAGGTCACCTCCAATGATCAGATTGGGATGGGCTAGGCAAGGTTTCAGAAAAAAATATGTCCAGAACAGCTCCCTCTCCTGACAAGGTCCATACACATTAAGAAGGAGGAGAGGGAGGCATAACTCCTTTGAATATAATTCCATCGCCAGAGTATTTTCAGACCCCCAAGAAGATATTTCTCTAAGATTTCCTGCTTTATATCCAATGACCACACCACCAAAGCGGCCATTAGCATCAAGGGCCTAAAAGAGCCATCCAGGAAACAGTTTCGTGAGAAGGCCTATGACTTCCTCTCCTTTACCAAGGGTCTCTTGAAGCATAAGGACGTCTGGGCTATGAACTTTGACCAACTCCCTCAGGGCTAGTTTTTTGGGTTGACTAGCTAACCCCCTATAGTTGTAGGAGAGAAAGATCATCTCAAAATATCAGGGGGTGGCTTTGCTGCTCTAAGCACCCCAGTCAAGGATTTATGTTTCCCATCTACAATATCAATCTTTGCTTTAAGCTATGCCTTTGAGATATCAGATTTTCTATCTCTCGTTTTTCTGGGCACAATAAGCACAAGATCCGGCTCTAATCCTCCAAGATCAATGCATTTCCCTGGTTTGTTTACCAGTGATCTCAGGTTATAGGGGGGGCAATAGGAATAGGAGGAGGTGCCAAAGGGAAGCAGGGGGCCAGAGGATCAACAGAAGGAATGGGAGGGTTTTCAGAGGGCGAAGGCACTGAAACAACCAAACTGTCGATAGGAGGATGGTTTAATTTTAAAGAAGAAAACTCCATCTGTAACTACCTGGAAGGACCAGGCTTGTAAAAGACCAAATCAGATAAAGAAGCAGAAAAACAAAGGGAAGAAGGGGAAGAGAAAAGCATACCCGCCTGTGAAGCCCCTTCTGTCTTAGCTACTGAGGGAGCTAGAGAGGCTGACAGCACAGGTGATTTCTCAGAGATGGGGGTTGGGACTGCCTGCTGCGTCAAGTCGATAGGAGTCACATTCCCCAGGCCAGCCCCTGTATCCTCCTCCATAGATGTTTGCGAGGCCGCCTTAACTAGATCTAGAACGAGATGAACAATCAGATTCCTTACAACTTTATAGTGGCTTCTTTTGCGACGATGGCCCAATGGACATTCTTTAGCCAAGTGACCATATTTGTGACACCTGTGGCATCAAAACGACAAATTTTCATAGTCCAACTTTTGAAGGAATTCCAAGTCTCTGTATTTTAGGGTCATGGCATCTGCAAGCCCTTCTCTAGGGTTAAGGCTTATGAGGATCCTTGCCGCACTGAGGTCATTAGTTTGAATGAAGGACCTGTCGACTTCCAAATGTTTTCCCAGCGTGTTCCCAATGGAGATGAAAGTAGAGTTGGTCCAAAACTGAATAGGAAGCCTCAGAAATTTTACCCAGACATGGGATTCATTCATTTTTTCTGTTTGGGCATCAAACATAGGGGTCCATCTGCGGAAGAGAATTGGTCATTTTCCAAAACACCAATTCCGTTCGAGCACCCAATCAACATGGTCCTTATGATCGAATCTCAGGGTAAACCACCCTCTGTCCAAGACTTTTATCTCCGCTGATTTTCCGGAAGCATTTCTCCATTCTGTCAGAACCCAATCCCGGATGTAATCAACTGTGAATTTTCTTCCACGCACTCTGCCGACTAACCTTGTTTCTGATGCTGCCATCACTTCTTCAACGAGGATGTCCACGCCAAGGACACAACTAGGGCGGGTCTCCTTTTTCTTAATGGGGTTCTGCTTCTTGCGTTTTCCTCCCACTGCCTTCGTCTGCCTTTCGCCCTCCCCCAACTCCTGTGTCGTCCGGGCATCTGCTTCCTCAGCTTTAGGCGACTCCTGTCGCCTTTCCTCCAAGTCACAGGTGGCTCAATCCACCAAACCCTTATCCAAGGCCTCCCTATCAACCTGGCCACACTCTTGAACCGATTCAAGCCCAGCATCAGCTTCCACCGATTGAATTTTCCCTTCACCTACCTCAGAGGTGTTCGAGTGACTCTTAAGCCCAAACCCGAGAGCAACATCCCAAATACAAGCGTCCTTCTGTGGCTGGATCAAGCCCGTCTGTGCTGAATTAACAGTAGGAAAGGTTGGTTTTGTGACCAAACTTTGACTCGGGACCGGAATCCTCTTATCACAACCTTCACCCCTAAAAACCACCCCACCAGAATCAAGCCTACTAAAACCAGTTTCCCTTGTAGCTTTAGACATTTTCTGCACATGCATGGCACAGCTAGCCACTACATCTTCTAAACCACCCGTAAGAGAAGTGAAAACTGGATTACTTGGCCCCTAAGGTGGAGTATTTGCTCCGTAAGCACGAAACTGACTGCTACCATCCTCTCCGCCACAATGAAAACCACCACGACCCAAAAGAGCAGCGTTATCAACCTTCGAAGCACCTCCCGCCGAGTTTTGAAACAGCTTTTCAAGCGGAGCGGGTCTGATGGAAAAAGGTCCAGCTCCTTCCTCCTTGCTCGGAAAGACAACTTTCATAGCCGATTTCGAGAAAAACTGGTCTAAGTTCTGAGCAGAAACTTCATGACCTCAAACAGTAAGTAGCTCTTTTGGCGCCAGCTCTACGTCCACGTAATCACGCTCAAAACCCATCACTGTGGCTTACACAAAACCCTAACCCAACACCGCTACAGCTAGAAACCCACAACTGTTCAGTGAAGAAACCCCGTCGCAAGGTAACAAAGGCTAAAAAAATCTTTACCTTCATCTTGTCGCCGGTTAAAAACTGAGGCTCTTCCAACCTCGGAACGTGCTGATCGTGGCCAACCCAGGGAGATCCAGGTGTGTGCAGGCCTCTGACATCGAGGGTATGCCTGTCACATCACTCTTCCCTCGTGGCCTGAGGCAGGGCTCACCTGCAGAAGCTTAGGATTCCGCCATGCGCAGAGCAAACCCTCAAGTGCTAAGCTTATTCTTTCTATTACTCAACATCTTCTCTTTAAACTTACTTATGATATTGTTTTTAACAGTGCACATCTTTTTATAAATTCTCTTCCTCCATGAAACCTTTATTAATAATTTAACCAAGAAATTACATCTCTAACTTATCACATTTTAAGCCTAAACAACTTTTATCAGTGTTTCTAAACAACTTTTATCAGTGTTTAAAATAAAAAAGGTACCCAAAAAACAAAAAAAATAGCTTATTCTTCATTTCAATTAATTTGCTATAAATTCATTACAATAACAAATTTGTTATTTTTACTATTTTAATTCAAGTACAAAGCTCAATACAACCATCCATAATTAACCCTTAATCACACAATGATTTTATATCAATTACTTTCACACACATTGCAAAACCTATTTTAATTCAACCATCACACATATAACTATCACACATGTTAAAAGACGCACAAGTTAAAAAAACAAATATAAAAACACATTGACCATATCTCATGAACATATGATATACCTTGTCAAACCTCTCTAATCTTGTCATTTCCTTGTAACATGCCAAATATGATATACCTTATCAACTCCCCTCGTACTCTGTCATTTCCCTGTAACATACCAAATCTTTCAAATTTTACTTGGAAGCTAGCACCACATTCTTGGACTACTGTGACAAACCTTTAAGCCATCAGGCTTCTTTTTAATACCTACATCAGGTTGCCCCACGTTCCAATCACTTAAATTCGTTATTCCATGAAATAATAGTTAGATTTCACTCCGCCAGTTAGCCATGTTCCATCCATCTAAATTCGTAATTCCGAGAAACAAAAGTTAGATCTCATTCTCTCCAGATGATGCAGAGATACAATCCAAACTTCGAAGCATGACCGTTTGTTCGCGTAATCTGAATGGGAAATAAGTAAAAAAAACACTAAAATTCGAAAATAAAAGTAAATTGACTATAACATTAGATCACTAAAACTTTAATTTCACAACAAGCCCGTCTAGCTCAGTTGGTAGAGCGCAAGGCTCTTAACCTTGTGGTCGTGGGTTCGAGCCCCACGGTGGGCGTTGTGGACTTTTGATTTCGCTGCTAGCCGAATTTAGCAAACAATGTGTCTGGTATTGGATGACTTTTTAAGTTCATCAATGTTTAAATGGAATCTCGTTTGGCAAAATATTCATTTTTTTGAGTTGTGGGATTCTGGAAGTAACTAACATGTTAGTTGCCCTTATTTTGTATTATTTCCTGCAATAAAATTAGGGTAAGCTAACATGCTAGTTGCCGAAGGAAAAACGCTACTTGCCCCGGATCGAAAGGTATGTTAGTTGCCCTTATTTTGTATTATTTCCTGCCTTAAAATTAAGGTAAACGAACATGTTAGTTGCCGTTATTTTGTATTATTTCCTGCAATAAAATTAGGGTAAGCTAACATGCTAGTTGCCGAAGGAAAAACGCTACTTGCCCCGCATCGAAAGGTTCAAGAATACAGAGGAAGCAAAAAAGAAAATGTTGGAGGATATCGAACTGGGGCCACTTGTGTTCTTGCGAAGCAAACTAAGCGCAGATAACTAAATCACCAGTTGTTCTAATCGTACACAAAATGAAAAAAATTAGGATTTAAGGAAGCAGCGAAGGCAAATTTTAATTTTGTGGGTTATAATTATATTTAGCTAGCAACTTGCCCACACATATTCAGACATATTGGAATTTTATGATTTAGCAAGAGCCAAGACTCTGTGGGAAAAAGGAACCTACTCTTTGAGCCAAGATCATAGCAGGCCATATACTCAATAAGATCTGAACCTTGGTCTAGTTGGTTTCACCCTTTAGCCATAGTATAGACTTATTTTAGCGAAGCATTTAGTAAGAGTTTAAAGGATCAAATTTTTTGAGGTGAATTTTTTTTTTAGAGTGTAAAATTTTACACTTATACTGAGATGAGATTAATGACATTTTATTATACTTTTAAATAAACAAATAAAAAATGTATATTTAATTATGTTTTTTTAATATCCCATTTGAATTATTTTATTTATGGTTGAGAGTGAGTGAAATATTTTTACTTCTCCTTAGTATGGCCACAAAGAGAAATTATTTATGTTTTGTAATACATTTAATTAAACAAACCAAACACGTATATTAATTTCTGTTTTTTATTATATGAAATTAAATTAAATTTTTAACGTTTACGAGACTAAAAATAGTCTATGGGACCATGAGTTTCTTGTTTTTTTTTTTTTTTTTTTGTAAATTTAGTAGTGCCCTGCTATTTTCTATTTATCTTTTAAAAGTAGGTTACAGAGATAGAAAGTTTGTGGCCTCAACCTGCCCGTAGGAAACCAGGTCTCTTAGCCACCTTAATGCTTTAAAAGCCATCCAAAACTGAAAAAGTTTCATTCTACTGCTTGTTTCATACGCTATCTGACTATTTAATCTATTATCAAAGTAACTGTTTGGACCTATAGTCCTTTACAGAAAACCAAAATTCATGCTATAAAAGAAACTAAACTTCTATCCATCTGAAGATTCAATTGGGGCAGGATCCTTTGCAGTGGATCCTGACATATCAACTTGTTGCAGTAATTGGATCTGCTTTTCCATTCTTCTAATACGATCATCAATTCTACCTATGCGATCAGTGGCTTGGTACTGAGTAACCTTGATGTGTTGTAGCTGAATATCAATATCTTGCAGTAGTTCTAACATCTTTGGTTCTGGCTTCTCTTTGGTAGGATGAAAACTTTGCATTGCCTTGGCTATCAGGCATTTGACAATCCAATACATGTGGACTGTTTGATTAAAAAGTGATAGGTGTCCTCTAGTATTTCCGGGATCAGTCACAAAGTCTAGAATCTCTGCTTCTGCATCATTGTCTTCCTCATTTTGCTGGATTTCTCTTTCCCAGCCATGTATTTCCTGTCTAACATGTGATGAATTGCCAAGTGAGTAGGTGGTGGAGAGGTTCATTAACACCTCTTCCTTTGTCTTCCTCCCTCTTTTCCTGTTCTTCTCTGCTGGTTGCACCATCTTCTGTTTCCCTTTGTCAGTAGTATAGGCCGACGAATTTCTTGTTTGCCTCGTAACCATTGTGAGCTGACTTACAGATAGCCTGTGCTCTGGAATGAGAACAAGCAAAGAAGAAAAGGAAATAACAATTAAACTTTGTAACTTGTTGCCCAGAAATGATAAAGAACCCAGTAAAATACCAAGCACCTACGAACAATTATGTCATGACCGAGACTGTTTGGAAGGCTACGAGGTTGAGACAACATATGACAGAGAATAAAGTAAGCCCAGACCCGTAGCCCCCGATACCAATACCTATATGTTTTAACCAAGATAAGAATAATCCCCCAGTAATCAAACCCCAGACTAAACAAAGCTTTCAAAAGAAAATTGAAGCTGATGTCCTTGGCCGTAAAACTAAAATTTGCGACAAGAAAGCAGGGTATGCAGCTAAAGCCTTGTATGCTACAGTAGACCTTCCTAGCAGCTCTACTCATATTGGAAGAATAATCCACCATGCAACCTCTGATTTTGAAAATAAAACAAGGATGACGCTGCCTACTTTCAGACATTTGGTTCTTGATTTTGAAAATAAAACAAGGATGGCGCTGCTTAATTTCAGACATTTGGTTCTTGGGCTTGTTAGAGCAGGGGTCACGGAAGCATGGCTCAACCTGTTGTAACTGAACTAACACCAACCAAACAAAACAGGTGTTGCAATAATTTCCTGAATTCTTCCTAACCAGATACATTTCCCCATGTTTGGTAATGAGCTTGGATTTAGGAAGGAAAATTACATACCCCAGTAGAGCAAAGAGCATGTTGCTAATGAAGACCACTACAGTCCTTTCACTCCTCTGTTCATTTACTGTGACGGATGGTTTGTTACCTTTGTTATGCCTTTTACAGGTCTTAAACTGTTTTGCGGGATTGATGTTTCCCTCTCCCAACTCTGACAGCACAGACTGTCTTACCCACCTTGCCAACATTTCTTTATCTGCCACACGCCTCCATGATATCACACTGGATGGCTCGTACATGGTTCATTAATGTGCATGGTTCGGAGATGCCACTTGGCCTAGTTCATGACCGGAGGCTACTATTTAATGATCACCATGATCCAGGGATGAGTTTCTTGTTTTTATCCTTTTGCATTTCAATCATTTTCTTATTCAAATTGATGAGTTAGTCCAACCTTATGCCAAGAAACCAATGTTAACATATTCCGATAACTTTCTCTGATGTCTTTTAAAGCATCACATTCCAAAATGAAATGTTTTTCGAATATCACTGCACTTGCAAAATGTACACACCCTTTCTTCCCAAGTTTCTTTAGGCCTTTTCCACAGTCCTGTTTCACACCAAATTTTATGCTAGTGGGTTCTTAATTGAGCAATAAGAACCTTTTCCCTCCACCAAATGTTATCTCCAATGTACTCTTTTTGTTGGAGATCATAGGTAGAGTTAAATTCTTCAATGCACTACTTCTTCTTTAGACCCAACTCTTTTCCCCATACATGTTTACGAAACTTCTCAATAAAAAAATTCTTTAGCTCCTTGCTATTTGTGGGACAAGCATTGAGGCAGATATTCCATTTTTGCATCCATGTGTAGTTTTGTCTCATCCATGTTTTCTTTCTTTCACTCATGCCTTCCTTGAAGATAACATTAGGCCATCTACCTACTCCCATTTGCTCAATTTTTTTTAGATATCTTATGAGTCGCACCATAGCAATTGATTCGATGGGAGTTATTCTTGTTTCATTCAACATTATCTCATAAGGTACCAAACTTTTTATTTTGAACTTTCTCATGATCAAGCGTTTTTGGATTTTCTCAATTTGCTTCCATTTTGAGGGTGTTGCTAGCCCACAATTTACACCCATATAGCATCACTAAACAAACTAGGAGTCCAAAAAGCACTTTAATCATTTTCCAATCCCATAACTCTGTCACTCTACATCTGTTTTGATTCGATGGGAGTTGCTCCTATTTCACTCAACATTATCTCATAAGGTACCAAACTTTTTATTTTGAACTTTCTCATGATCAAGCGTTTTTGGATTTTCTCAATTTGCTTCCATTTTGAGGGTGTTGCTAGCCCACAATTCACACCCATATAACATCATTGAACAAACTAGGAGTCCAAAAATCACTTTAATCGTTTTCCAATCCCATAACTATGTCACTCTACATCTGTTTTGAATAGCATATAATGCTTTCCACCCTCCTAAGATTCTCTTCTTTTTGCAGTCCTCCCAATTAAGTTTGTTGTTGAACTTAATCCTGAGGTATTTGTACTCATTTACTTCTTCAAGAATGTTGCCTTCAAAGAAGAACATATGAAATCATTATTTTGGTCTTACTAGTATTAACTTGCTTCCCCACTACTCTACAAAAATGCTCAAGGGCATATAGGGGCATATGCAATCCATGGGCAAATTTAGAAATCAACACAATATAAAAGAAGCTTGATCACAAACTCCCATGATGACCTTGCTTCCTTTTATTAGAGAAAATCATTATTTTGGTCTTACTAGTATTAACTTGCTTCCCCACTACTCTACAAAAATGCTCAATAGCATGTAGGGGCATATGCAATCCATGGGTAGATTTAGAAATATCTTTTTTATTTTAAAAGGAACACCAGAACCATCTTTCCATCTTAATCACAGATCTCACTTCAAATGCTCACTTCAAATGCAAACTTTTTTGAGAATGCAAATTACAATGTATATATATCTATATAAAAAATATATATATTTTGATTTTATGATAATATTAAAAAATATTATAGTAAATATTTTAAAGTCAGAGAAAGAAAAAAAAAAAAATTGAAAATAAATAAATCAATAACTATAATATTTTAATTATTCAAATATATATATATATATATATATATTATTTTCATAATATATATTATTTATGTCACAGTAACATATTTCGTTAAAAAAATAATACATTAACATATATATACTAGAATTCTCTATTTTATTCAATTACTGTTACATACGCAACTTTATACGGAAAAAAACATTAAAACATGAAATATTAGTTATCCAAAAAATAATGCATTAACATATATCAACTAAGATTCTATATTTTATTCAATCACCGTTACACGCCCAACTTTATCGGGGAAAAAACATTAAAACATGAAATATTAGTCATCTTCCCATCATTGGCAAACTGTATTGAGTTTCTCTAATTTAATTAAAAATGATGAATTACATAACATTTAAAAAAGATATTAAAACAATATTTTTGCTTTAGCTTCCAATATCAATATCACAACCAGCCCTTAAATCAATTTTCACAACCAACCATATGTAACAAGTGACAACTCCATATAGTCGTTGCATTGACATTTGTTTTACTTAACATGAATTCAATAAATTATTATTACTATCTAATTTTTAAGGTCACATCCAAGTCAAAAATCAAGTTGATGAATGAGAAATTCTTGTTTGTGGAACAAGGGAGTTAAGTCGACACCAAATTGATTTATGAGTACCCTTGTTTGTGAAACAAGGGAGCCAAGTCATACACCAAATTGACGTATGAGACCCTCTTGTCTGTGGAACAAGGGACCCACCTCCACGCAACGATTTGACCGCTAAGTCTACAAAGGAATACATACTCTAGCCCCCTCTCGTTTTGAACCTATAACATCTTAGGAGGAAACACATGCTCTTAACCATTAGGCCCACTCAAGTTGAATTCAATAAATAAATCACTATATGGAAACCATGACGTAATTGGTTGTTTTCATTGTTTTAGCATAGGTTGGTTTAGTGTGATATGATTAAAAAAAAACCAGTTATTTTAGACAACTAAGATTCATAAAAGAGGATATTTTCCTAGTATGTAATGTTTAAATAGTAAGGTGCACCAATACATTTTATATACATCCAAAGAAATTTAATTTATCTAATCTTATGTGTCAATGAAAATTATTTACTATGTACACAAATTATTTACTATTATGGACTTAGTGTGAAAGAACAACTTAAACATATTGCTAAGCAAATAGGTATGAAACATGCTATTGATTTTCAATCAGTGAAATGCACCAATATATTTTGTTATTGAATTGCATTGTATTGTGAGTATGCAAACGCAATTTTTTTTACTATATAATAGAATTTGTAATTAGGGGTGACATGTGTAGGGGCTCATCCAATATCCTGAAGGACAAAGAAATCACAATACTAATAGAATCTTCAAATTAGCATAAAAGCTAAGAAAATGCTCACTCTCTCCTTCAAGGTGCCAAACTAGCTATTGCTAAAAAATTCAATATGTAATCATGATCAAAGGTTCATCAATCATCATTCAATCTTTGAACGAAGGCACAGACTCAAAAAATATCAAGATTTACTTGATCCTATGTTCTAGAATAAAGTAGAAAGTGATACACTTTAATAGCATCAAGTTACTTCAAGTCTTGCAAAAACAAAATACACAAGCAAACAAACTAGTCAATGAGGCTATATTTTTATTTTATTTTATTTATTTTTCTGACGTTAAGAATTAATAGGTTATTGCACTACCAAGTATTTCCTTAAAATTGCAACCAAATTTAAATTTAGTACTAATTATAAAGAAAGCCACATGTCTAACACATGGGAGTATTGCACCCAAGTTCCCTCATTAACTCAATGAGTCTATGTTCTCATATGTGCATGCACATTGTGAAGCAAGGGTGAGTTCTTAAGCATTGGGAAGGAGACTTGTGTAGTGTAGCTAGGATAATGCATTTTAGTCATGAAGGTTTTAGGGGTTGTATCAAAGTTCATCCTCCTACTCAAAAACTAGGCTTTGGATTCAAGTGTGACTTTATTCTATTTATTCCTATTCAATTCTTTGAACTACATTTGGATTTCTGGTTGGCTCCATCCTTTTCATCTATAATCTAATTTGGCTACAAATACCTTCATAGTTTGGGATCTTTATCTACTCCTTAGATTTGTTGATTTGGTCTTCTTTAGGCATCATCTTTGTGGTATATTCCTACACGGGGAAACCAAAATTCATGTTCCAATCAAGAATCTTAGATGGAAACTAGCTTAGAGATTATGTTCTCAAGTCTAATTATAATTTGTCTGCGCTTAGAGGCTATCAAATAAATAAGAGGTAAAACAAGTCGTACAGGTGCACAAGGAATTAATTAAGGACACAATGAATTTTTGGGCTCAATAACATTGAAATTGTAAACTATGATGACCATCGATTCAATGTAAAAAAGGAAACTTTTATGGGGATTTTGGCTCAATTGAATGAAATATTAATCTAGTTGGAAGTGGAATGTGCTTTTATAAGAAGCACATAGTAGAGTGAGAATGTTGATTAAGGCACCGCCAATCAAATGAATTTTGAATTTGAAGAGAATAGATAATAAGGGAAGAAGATATAGTGCAACAACTTTTTGAATCCATGGAAATAAAAGACTTGGAGCCAATGCACTTTGCATAAAGAATATAGGAATTTGGCAGATATAACATATTTAAGTTTCTTATGTATTACAAGGTCTGACTAATATTAGGAAGTTTTCATAGGATATATTCTCATGTGAACTATTGGAAATATTTATCATGAAATAATCCATTAATTGTAGAAGATAGCCTTATCATGGATAATCACGACAAAAGGTGGATAGGAACCATGAAATGGCAATAATTCATGATATAAGGTGGATAAGTCATCTATTTAACCTCCAAAATAGTCTCAAAGATGAAAATATAATTCTAAAACATGAAATATTATGTCTAAAATGCCGCGTGTGATTGTAGAGACCACAAAAGGGTGACATCATCTCCAAAACACATGTCTCTCCTTAAAACATGTAAGAAAACATCAATGTGACATGTCTCTTCATCCAAGGGTCATGTATTATCATCAAAAGGTGCCTCCTCGAGCCCAACATCATATGTCTGAGATGTCATCTCCATTATGCAATGTCCAAGGTGCCAAGGGTGGAGGAGTATCTCTTTTGGAGGTGTGTTAAGTCATAATCAAGTGTCCAACATACATAATCAAGTGGGTGGCCTCATCAATGAAATGTGGGTGTCATTATCAATATCCTCCAACGGACTATGTACAAGTACAACATCATCAAACACAACTCAAGGAACCAAGTGAGATCAATCCACGATGTATACATGAGTCAATGAAAAATAATAAGTGACACACATGTAATGCATAAGCCACATAAGTTAGTCACTAAAGGTGTTCATGTTTCAATGCAAAGTGAGTTATAATCCTTGCACCTTAAAAATGAGAAGAAACTAATAATTATACTCTTATTTGAGGGGGAAAGCTCCTTTTACAATCAGTATAATGTACAAGACAATATTAGATGATCCTAAGACTAGGTATCCTTAGTGTATATATATATATATATAAGAGATAAAGGGTGCAATTATAATAAAATGGGACCATGAGGGTCTAGCCTACATAACAATATAAATGTAATCACTCAATATATAAACCTTAATAATATGTTTTAGGGTTAACATGGAGTTTATATAGGACTTAACATACGTTTCCCCTTCAAAGAAGTGTTGTCCTAAAAACTTAACTATTTGTAGGTTCCTCATCATGAACAACTCATCTTCCCGTGTTGCTTCTTCCATTTAATGAGGTACTAAAAAATTGCTTGATTTCTCAACTGCTTAGTCCTTATTTCCAAAAAAAATATGGTTCTATTATTATTTTCCCTTCTTCATTAATCTCTAGTAGAATAGTTTGGACTAGGATCTTATCACTAATTACCTTATTTAAGAAAGAATCATGGAAGACTAGATGCACATGTGGAAGAAGGAGACAACTCCAATTTGTAAGGGTCCATGATAAATCAGTTCTAATTTATTGTCCTTTATTTATTGCTTGAGGGACATTTGTTTATAAGGTTGTAGTCTCCAAATACCAAATCCCCCACCTCAAATTCCCTTTCATTGAGATGTTGATATGTTTTTTTGTTCCATCCACTTTTGTGTCATAACCAAGTTATACTTAAATAGTTTGAGAATCTCCTGTCGACATTGCATGTGGTCCTTTACTTATTGTGCCTTAATAGCCCCTTTCAAGGGCAGTGTGATAGATGGAGGATGATATCCATAAAGTTCCATAAACAATGAAATTTTTGGCGAGGTATGGAAGGATTTTTTTTACCACCATTCTACCAAGGGAAACCATTTGAGCCATTGTATATGCTTATCAAATTCAAATAATTGTAGATATCCTTCTTAAAAAAAATTCACAATATCATTTTTTCCATCATATTGACGATTATAAGATGAGTTGTGAGCCAATTAAGTATCCAAACAAGAAAATAATTCAGTGCAAAAATTTCCAATGATAATTGGGTCTTTGTAACTTGCAATAGTCTTTTTTATTACATGTAGATTTTGGATTGTTTCCATGAATTCTTCTACCATAGTACTTTCTTTAAAAGGATGAGAAAGAGAGAAAAATTGGGCATAATTTTTCATTCGATCTACAACTACCATAATGAAAATTTTTCCTTTATATTTGGGTAAAGTTGTAATAAAATCCATTGAAAATTATTCCCAATTCTTGCTTGGTATTCCTAATGGTTGAAGGAGCCCTAGGGTCTTGATTGTATCTCCCTTATTTTGTCAGCATACCACACATTCCGATACAAACTTTTTCACGTCTACTTTAATACCTTCCGAAAATAAATATTTCTTGATCCTAAAGTATGTTTTTAAGAACCCTAAAGGTCCTCCTATAGGAGAAGTGTGTAATTCCAAAATGGCCTTTTGTTTGAGCTAAGAATTCTTACATAATTATAAGCAATCTTGATACCATAACAAATCAATTTTCCAAATAGTTTTTTTCCATTACATTTGGTTCCTCCTATAGTTGTTGAACTATATTACATATATTCTCATTATTTTGCCATTATATCCTTGCTTCTTTCATAAAATAATATTTTGGAATGGAAATAGTGCATAATAAACCATTTGTGTCTTCCTCTTTCCTTAAGAGTGGATCTACCACAACATTTTGTTTTTCCTTTTTATAGATAATTCAAAGTCATAACCCAACATCTTTGTGACCCATTTTTTTCTTTTTTGAAGACAATATTTTTGCCCAAGAAGTACTTCAAACTATCATGATCTTTTTTTACTTTGAAGTGTCTTCCTATTAGGTATGAACGTCATTTCTTAACTACATATAATATGACCAACATTATTTTTTCATATATGGGCCTAAGTAACTTATTTCCTTTAAGCTTGCTACTTTGAAAGGCAGGGGGCATTCCTTCTAACATTAATAATACATCGATTACATGGCCTGAGGCATCACACTCCACAATGAAGATTTTTTTGAAGTCAAGTGTCGCCAAGATGGGAGTTGTACACATAGCCTCTTTAAGTTTTTCAAAAGCTTTGGTTGCTTCTTTAGTCCAAGAGAATGATTCATTCTTCAATAATTTTGTTAGAGGTGTTACTATTTGACCATAATTCTTGAAAAAATTGCTATAATATCCTATAAATCCTATGTAACCTTTGAGTTTCTTCAAGATATTTAGGATTGGCCATTCCCTCATAGATTTGATTTTATTAGGATCCACCTTGACACCTCAATGTGATACAATCTGACCTAAATATTCCATTTATTAAACCCCTAAGGAACACTTGGAAGGATTTGCATATAGTTGTTTCTCTTCCAAGTGTCAAGACCATGTCAACATGTTGTACATGCTCATCCCAAGATTTGTTGTATATTAGTATGCCATCAAAAAATACTAACACAAATGTTCTAAGTAAGGGTTTGAAAATGTAATTCATCAAGCTTTGAAATATTTATTGTGCATTTGTAAGTAAAAATGGAATAAGTAAGAACTCATAATGACCTTAATGTATTCTAAAAGATATTTTGGGAATGTTTTCTTGTCTCATTCTGATTTGGTGATATCTAGAACAAAGATCCAACTTAGTAAAGAAGATTTCTCTTTGCAATTCATTTTCTAATTAATCCATGACAGGAATGGGAAACTTTCCTTTGATTATCATTTTTTTTAGATGTTTGTAATATGGACACATATTCCATGAACCATCCTTTTTGTTAACCATCGCCACTAGTGAAGAGAAAGTGATATAGCTAAGTTGATGATGCTCGCCTCTAACATTTCTTGAACCATATGTTCAATTGAATTATTTTGTGCATGTGGATACTTTTAAGGCCTAATTTTAGGTGGTGCACTTGTAGGGTGAAAATGAATAGCATGGTCATGATATTGGGTAGGAGGAATTCCCTTAGGCATTTCTCCAAATACCTTAGAACGATTGTTGATTTTTTTTTGGAGATCCACTAGAGCAGAGGATATAGATGTTTAAACAATTGATGAACACAATGTTTAGTTACAACTTGGTTTCCATTTTATTTATTTTTAATCATGTTATCAGAGCTTATCACTTTATTGGTTTCCCTTGGATACCTATAAGCTCAATTTCATTTCCTTTTAAGAAAAATACTATGAAAAGATCTTGAAAATCAAAGGCCACTATTCCCAATGTTTGTAACCATTGGACCCCTAATACAACATTAGAACCACCCATTTGGATTGCAATAATGAGACTAACCAAAAAATAATCCCAAATATTTAGTGTAATTCTGTGGAACTTCCAAGAACAATTTATGGTAGCTCCATCTACAATCATCACTTAAAACTCTGGTGTTGGATATACAAAACAATTTAAAAAATTTGTCAATTTGTAATTAATGGAATTATGGATACAATCTGAATCAACCAATATTTATACTTTTTTCTATTTGATATATCCTTTTATCTTAAAGTTGTGTGGAGTACTAATGTCAGCCAATGCATGAAAAGATATTGTTGGAGTAGTCCCTTCTAGCTCTATATCTTATGAAGTTTCCACTTCTTGATCTTCATCTTCACAATATAAGTAGAATAATTTATTCTCACTACATTTATGGCCCTTACTATACTTTCTTTCATAGTTTCTACATAGTCCCTTTGTTCTTATTTCATCCATTTGCTGAGGAATCGACCATATCACTTTAAGAGTGGGAGCATGATTTTCTCTATAATTTTTAATGGTTATATTTTTACTTTCAAATTTCCTTTCCAAACTAAAATCATGTTCTAGATATTTAGGTTCCATGAGACACACCTCATGTTGGATTCTTTCCTTTAAAGTTCACATAAATAGGTCTAACAAATTATCTTTTGAAATTATTCCCTCTATGACTCAGCTTTTGGAATTGTTGAATGAGCTTTATAATTGGACCTTCTTGTTGAATATTTATCCATTTATTGAAGAATATTTTACTCTTAATATCTCCATAATGTGTTATTGGTTCCATTATAAAAATGGACCAATATATAACAAAATCTTTTTTCCTTTCACAAAGTGATTGATACCATAAATGCTGGTATTGCTCTAAAAACAGGGATGCAATATTTACCTTTTGTAAGGCTTCCACTTAGCGTAGATAAAAATATTGCTCCACATGAAATATCCATGTTACAAGGTCATTAACATCAAACTTCCTCATATCAATATTTGGAATGTAGTAGTTCTTTGGTGCTAAATTGAAGCCATAATGATGTGGATCTTGGATTGGAAAAACAATTATTGTTCTATGACTCAATATTTGTGCTCTCTAATTGTGATAGCATACTCCCCACATGATATTGATTTTCAATAGTATGTTCTTCCTTATGTTTTTAATTTCCTTCGATCTCCACATCCCTTTTAGGGATATCTTTCAATAGAATGTTTTGTAATTATCTTTCTTCTCTCATGGAATTTTGTATATATTCCATGACATTTTAGATTTATTCATTATTTTCATTCATCTTATTTTCAATTTCTCTTTTAATGTTTTCTTGAGAATCTATTAAATCCATTGTTTTCAACATACTACCATCTATTTCATTAACTTTCGTCTGTAATTGAGATAACCTAAATTATTAGTCTTCAATTTTTCATGATTCAAATACACGAGCCTTCAATATTTTTAATTAGTGTATTATCTTTCTTTGGAGGCATGTTAGAAAATAATAACACTATTCATCTTTACCACAAATTTCATTCACAAAAAAAGGATATTCCAATCAACAGTTAGGTCACAAGTAAGTTATGTACCTTAATTTGGAGAGCATCAAAATTGTCAGAGTTTTATTGATATATCTTTCAGATTTGAACCCTTCTCAATTTAAAAATTGTTCCACAATCCTAGAGGTATGAAATGAATTTGATGTTCCAAGTAAAAATTATGGTAACATTCCCAAAAATTGCTAACTTTTGTGCTCTTTCCACAAGAAAACTTGCATAATGTGTCACGTGTTCAATTCTTCAAATATAATACTAAATTTTCACATGAGGTACTTCTATATGTCTCCTAGAGTCCTTAAATATTTCTCAATCTAAAAAGTCCTAGATAGGAAGATATAGAAAAAATACCTAGAGACCCTATATAAAATTTATTTCAAGTTTGTTCAGAAACCCTAACTTCCTTATGGTATAAATATGAA
Source organism: Pinus albicaulis (assembly GCA_034641835.2). NCBI lineage: Eukaryota > Viridiplantae > Streptophyta > Pinopsida > Pinales > Pinaceae > Pinus > Pinus albicaulis. Next base: position 672,094,541 of record CM076578.1, read on the forward strand.
AGTATAGTGGCCCAAATGCATAAAATTGAATTAGATGTTTCTTGATATTTATTCTTAAATGGTCCAAGTTTCACTTTCTGAAATGTCAAAAAAAAATATTGTGAAAACATTAATTAACATGTTTGAAACTGATTTCGGGAGCATTTAGGAACCTGAAATTATTTAGAGCATATATTTGAAATTATAACGAACCAAGATCTAAAATTTGAACTAGATTTTCATTGAGATTTTGGCTCACTGTGGTCCAAGTTTCGTGATATGAAGCTTCACAAAAAAAAATTGTTATAGTGAAATTGTTGAACTGTATTGTTTGAGACTAATTTCAAGAGCATTCAAAACCCTAACTTCCTTAGAGCATATATTCAAAAATATAGTGAACCATGATCTTAAATTTGAACCATAAATTTTTTGATATATCTACTAATATTTCCAATTTTTATCATAGAAAACATCTCAAAAAAAAAATTATCGCGAAAATTCCACCATGACCCATTTAAAGCAGCAAAACCTTAGGATCATGAACTTTGATACCAATTGTTATGATTGTTGCACCTTGAAAGTGAGAAGAAAATAATAATTGCAGTCCTCTTCTATGGGGAACCTCCTTTTACAATGAATATAGTATACAAGAAAATAATGGATGATCTTAAGGATATGTCTCCTTTGTGCGCGCGCGCGTGTGTGTGTGTGTGTGTGTAGGAGACAAAGAGTACAATTATAATAAAATGGGACCATGAGGGTTTCTAGCATACATAACAATATAACAATAGAAATGTAATCACTCAATATCTATGACTTAATAAGGGGTTCTCGAGTTAACATGGGACTTATATAGGGCTTAACTAAGTGTTTGTTAGAGGAACCCTCCAATGATAATGTTACTTATGAAAATGAAAGCATACAATTTTGTTGTGAATGTAATACATAATTTGTCTTCTATTGATGATTTTTTATGATACTACAACTTTTTCAAACCACCAAGCACTTTTTAAAGGTTTCTTACATTGGGACTATTGTTATATCTCCCTTGGGTGGTAAGAAATAAATCATGAATAATTGAACTTTTCGATTTATAATAAAATTAATGTAGATTTATTGCTTAATTTGACATTTGTTTTATAAATTGGTAAATTTTTGTGAATTTAATAAATATTTGGTCTAATATTTGAATTTAATAAATTCATTGTGTTTACTAATACCATTGATTTATTGTTCAATATTTTTGCATTAATGATATGACTGACAAGTGACATGTCTACCATTTACCACTACATCTCAGTATGATGTTAATTTGAAAGAAGGTTGTTAAATGAGAAAAACTTAAATATGAAGCATACTAAACATGATTGAATCTACCACCTATAAAATTCCCACTATGTCTCAAGTCACCAATTCATAATGTCTACAATAAAATTGTTTCTTTACATCTTGGTTATGAACACAATGATATAGAGGTTGGTGTGAATGATTTCTTAAGAGATACCCATGCCATAGAAAAAATTTTGTTAAATGCACTCTAGAAAGATGGGGTAAGTGAAAATTATCATATTGATGATACTTTCTTCAAAAACCAAAAATATACTTCCATACCCCCTCTCTTTAGACACGTGTCAAGGTCCACCCAAATAGGGACTAGGGAATATTATAAGGTTGTAAATTTATAATAAATTTTAGAAACCTTAGTGAAACTCACTAGTCCCTAATATGAAAACTATAAAATGTTTGGCAATGTTTTTGTAAAAGTATTCAAATTTCTAACATTTTATATTTGTCTCTATAAAATTTTAGTGATTTTTAAGGTAAAATAATTTTATACTATAAATTAATTTAGGCGAATAATTCTTAGAGAAAACAAAAATTAGTGTTTTTTTTTGGAAAGGCATGGAAAATTAGCCCACCTGTGAATATTAGCCCCTAAAATTTTCACTTATAGGGAAAATAATGTCACTTTTAACTCAAAAGAAATGTATCACATTTCAAATGCATGTTTATCAAAAATGTTGAACTAACTATCAATTCTACTATATTTTAACAAATATTTTCACATAATTAGCAATGAAATGGTTTTTATATGTATGTATTGACAATGTACATTTATATTCCCAACAAATTGAAAGTTATTAGAAAATAAGGTACTTCCAAGTAATAGTGTCCCTGCTAGTAAAGGTGACAAGGAAAAGAAACTATTGAAAAGGTTGGGTGTTTAGTGCATAATGCCTGTTCAAATCACTGTATTCTTTATAGGTTTAAATACATGAAGAAAGAGATATATTTAGATTATGGGCATGGTCAAGGTTGAGACCATAACTGAGGAAGTTTAAGAAACACTCATTCCAATCAATAAACAACAAGAAATATTAATGATATACTAAGTGAGGCAAGAGGAATTTCCAAGGAGAACAAAGATAGATGAATATTTGTTGAGAAAATATCCTCCTTTGAACTCTTCCCTGAAGGCTTCCATAGAATCAAGAAATGAACAAAGCACATCAATATATTCAAAGAACTCTTGAATGCCTTAAATGAAATAAATGATAAAAATAGCATACATCATGTATTAGATTAAAATGACACCAAATTGGAACAAGAGGATTGATTTTCTCATTGATGAAATATAAAAGAAATACAAAGGCAAATATATCACCAAGTCCTTATCAAAGGTGTTTCTTGAAACCATCCTCTAGGTCCCTCCAAACTGAACCATTGAAAGTCCCTTAACCAAATGTTGTGTTTCCAAATGAGACAGACAGATAGTCTCTTCTCAAATATTGAAATAAATGACAAGATTAGGAAACAAAGGCTTCCTTTATGGGAAAAGGGCATAAAATCCAAGGGAATTGCAGACAAGGATCATGGGAGAAATCATTGGCATAAGTGTACTTGATCAATTCTTCTTCTATCCTCCAACCTACGCATGTATAAACACCCTCAAAAATTGCTTAGGATTTTTGGGGTATGAGATATAGGAGGTGGCACTCATTTAAACCCATAAATTCAACCCCAAAATGCATGATTATGGGTTCTTTTAATTTTTTTTGGTGTAAAATGAGGGTGTATGATAGTTTCTTTAAGGAAACTAGCATATACATGTGCTTTGATTTCATGAGATTTGTGTATTCCTCATTATGATAGATAAATAAGGGCATATTTGAACTCCGCTTACATTTTTTGAAGAGTTATTTTGGGGGAAAATGTCTGTAATGGGGATAAGGATGATAAGATCAAGCCAATATGTATATCTTCAAGAAAATGTGGAAAATATCTTATAAAAAATGGGTTATATAGAAACCCTCATGTTTTAGGGTTCAAATAAAAATCCCCTAAAAGTAAATAAATAAAATAAAACAATATTTTGATAGATTTTGGTCCATTTTTGGAAATGGTTTTTTTTTTCAACAAATTTTTTCCTACCATTGTAATGTAATCCAACTTAAGGATTTTAATCTAGGCCATTAACATGTTAGGGTTTTGTATGCGATGGAATCCTATTTATTGTATTGTAAAATATGAATTTAATGGAATGAGAGTTAGTGGTTTGATTCTAAACATGTGCTAGTTTTCTTGGTTTAGGGTTTTTAAGGTAAATCACTGAGTGTGAATGCTATTTTTTTCTTTATATTTTTATAAATAATATGTGTGCATTGTTTTACTGTAAAGGTTTAAAACTTACAAAAAACATGAGTTAATGAACAATATCCCCCCATAAGTTTCCATGAATAATGAACATCTTGTGTTCCCCCTTTTAATTCTTAATAGAATACAAATGAAGTGAGTGGAAATTAAACTCCAACTACTAATTGATGAACTCAAGAAAGTGTGTGAGGGGAAACAATATACAATTTATAAATTCCGTCTCAATAGATAGATATTTTACATTGTATGGATTTTGTACGTACACCATACATAATTATCTAAGACTAGGAATTTACTCTAGTAATTATGTTGATTGATTTGTTTATATTTATAATGTTATTTCAAACACTTAATTTATTGCAACTATATTCACTGGTGCTAATGTTCCATATGCTATAACATGGTTCTTTTGTAACAAAAGGCGCGATTGTAAATATTGTGAACCATTTATAAAATTCAGATGGTTGAACCACCTACAAAATATAGTGTATAAGACTAGACCTGTATAAGAGAAACATATGCTTTGAATGGTAAACCAAAGAAAAACCTAAGAATTGAAATAATCACATTGATAGATTGGATTAGGGAATATGAAATAAAGAATAAGTAAATTGAAAAGACATTGTCATTAAAGAAAATAGCATATTGGATGTTAGGAAAGACCCTATTTCTTTAATAGTAAAAGGAAACATTATGAAAGAAAAAAATAGAGGAGAATTCACTCCTCTTGGAATTTTGAAGAAGGTGATGTCCCATGGATTTTGAAGAAAGATAACCTTTCTTCTATGAAGGATTCCATATTGGGTGAAAAGGCTCCTTCTTAATATGGGTTGGCTCACTAACACAACTACAACATAGAAGGACATTTAACAAGGTTGAAATCACATGACCATTTATACCTTTTAAGGATATATATATATGTTGATTGCAATCTTCTTTTTTCTATAATGTAGGTTATATGTTATGCACTCATAGTTTTACATTAGTTAATTTTATATGTGGTTATTTGGTAGTGTTATCATCCTTTCCCTATGCATGGTTATGTGAAATGTTACTTATTATAAGTCCTACATTATACCATTTATAAATTTCCCACATTTATAAATTTGATTACATTAAAGGATATTCACATGACTACCATTTTATAGTGGCAATAATATATAATTGATAATTTTAAATTGTTTGAGAAGGAACTACCAATGTGTTTCATAACGTGTAGGTCTATCTTCTAATTCACCTAGTTTATGAGGTTTAATTAGTTAGGGTGGTCTCATCTCATTAGATGTTCTTGGAAAGGTACATGATAGTGGGTACATCAATAAAATTCACAACATTAGGAAAAATGATTTTGGGACAACCATTGTTATGAGTACAAAAGAGAGAGCGCTACTCTAAAATAATAGAAAAAGTGCAATATAAAGAGTATGCCACTTATATTTTGTTAATTTTCAATAAAATAATTATCTACACTAAACTTGATAATATATGTTTTATATCATACTATTTATTTTTATTTCAAGAATACAATGGTGAATTAAAAAATTGATGCCATTAATATATTTGTTCTTTACAACATGGAGGCAACAGACCATGAATTGCATTGTATGAAAATAAGAGAAGGAAGTAGGAAAATGACAAGAAATAAGTTAGATGGTTGAAAAATAAAATCATACTTTATCATGATCATGTAAATGAAAATATGTGAGTGATATATCCCAACATAGGTCGTTCACCATATTATAGAGAAATATGGCATGTCAAATAATTATTTGTGTGGTGAAGGGGGTGCACTAACCATAATGTCAAGTGTGATGGGTCTATAATAATTTCTATGTGTCGACTTTTATTTTTGTAATACATGTTTAAATTATTACACATATTAAGTGTTTATTAACAATTAAGTTATTTGACATTTTTATTAATTAATTATCATTTAAATTTATTTTTTAGTTTATTTGTAAGGTTAATATAATAACTATTGTTGTCTAGTCATTTTAGTTCACAGGGGTTTCACTCAATGAACCACTGACATATCACGTGTCTTTGTGGCATACTAAACAATACCATTAATTTGACTACCTATTGGAAAATACCTAAAAAAATCACATTATTTAACCCCCTACCAATATGAACCTAATACATCTTCCCAATTTAAAAAACCCTTACTTTCACTAGATATTGTAGGTATCCATTTATCATTAACATTTTTAATACCCCTTTATATTTTTTCAATAAGTTTGAGCTCCATTTTTTATACTTGTCAGTATAAAAATCGTTTACCCCCTATTATATGTTCAATATATTATGTCATTTTTTCCTCAATATTATCCCATAGTATAAACACATGTGGTATGGTATTTCTCCCCCGGTGAAGCCTCGTGCTTTAGTTGAAGATACTTTTATCTCTTTTATAGTTAATATAAAAATTAGAAATAGTTTAATAATGTATAAAATATATTCAAGTAAATTGATTTAAAAAATTAATCAACTATGATTTTTATTTTTTCCATGATTTATTATTCAAGATGACATCGCTACATACAATTGTATGGATAAATAATTTATTATTTAACTTTAATTTTAACAATATTAATAATAATTTTAGTAAAATAAATTAATAATAAACATAAAAAATGATTTAGTTTAACAAATTAAACAAATCATAAAATCATAGATTGAATAACTTAATTAACCAAATTTAAAACACACTTATTAAACATATGCTATATTCTTGTACAAAAAATAATTCACCTTGGAAAATAGATAGACATTATATAGGGTGATTGCAGGTTTTTTCAATCACAATGTAACATCCCTTGCCTTACCGTTGTTTTTGGAATATTAAATTACGATTGAAATGTTATTGTAGAGAAGCATGATTAGATGATATGTTGATTAAGAATTTAAAATTGATTCTTTAAAATGAATTTACTACCAATTGAAGGAAGCACTACCTTATAGATCCATAGCCAGAAAGAAGCTTGCTTGCATAACTTGAAATCCATAACCCAACCAAATTAACTTATTGGGCCACCAATTGTAGCAAAACCACACTGTTTAATAGATTATGATAAGAGATATTATTGAAGAGAAGCCACCTGAAAAGAATTCAATATATTGGACTGGGGAGGTGAGGGTCACAAGATGGTGCTTGTTCCCCCGTAGACATCAAGGAGACAGTGAAGGAAAGAGGGAAATGCAAAATTCCCCGGGAAGATCTAAGAGCCAAAGGAGTCCTTTCTTAGATACAAGATAAGATGTTGCAGGATATATATATATGATATTTTTTTGTGTCCTGGGTTGGTCACGAATTTTGGGCGCGGGATTTCTCTCTTATTCTATCTCATTAGAGAGAAAAGGATGTTAAATATTAAAATGGGGTGTGGAGTGAGGAATGAAAAATACAAGAAAATTGGGGAGTTGATTGTTAAGCCTTGTGTTTCATTTTAACTACTATAATTTTGGGTGAAGCATGTGAATGAGCTCAAAGAATAGTGGGTAATTGTGGTGTTACTACCAGAGGAAAGATGACAAACCACTTGCACAATGGAGTCCATATCCTAATTTTATAACCAATTGCGGCGTGAAATCCCTAAGCAAGCATCCCCTCGAACTTTGGATCTAACTTGGAGGTGGTCAACTACAAGAAATTTGTAGTTTTGTTGGCCTATGGTTGAGTGGAGAGTGGAAATCCCTCCTTCAGTTGCCATTCATTTGAACATTTTTAGATAATTCTATTGTATTTATATGATTGATTTATAATCTATGATGTTTCATGAATCACATATGTGTGGAATGAATTCTTGTATATCTCTAAATTTTATTGAATGAGTTGTGAAGTCATTGTTAATTTCATAATTGAAAAGCTACCTTAACTATCAATGTTTGAAATGAATGGTTAAATTGTGTGGATTACTACCTTATTCATGATTTACAAGATATTTTATGTCTAATTTTCTGGAGTTCACATGATTTTAACCTAATATCTTATAAATATTTGGTTAGACTACATATGGGAACTATGCAATTCACTACCATATTCATAATATGTGAGTTACTTAACATGTTATGAATTGATTTTGTACTTGAATTGTGTTAGGGTGTATTCATTTCAAGAATAATGGGACTAATTGTGTGTTATGCTCACTCTCTTTTTGATAGTAATAGTTTATGTATTAAATAAGTTATTTTTCTTAGCGGAGTTGTGGTGTATAAGGGTAATCTGTAACTTTCCTTAATGTCAATCTGAGTATTCCATATTTAAGTAATTAATAGAGCATATATGTCTCTGAGGATGATTTTAATCAGGTTGTAGTAGGGAAGTAGCTCTAGATTATTTTATATTCTTCTCTATTGATATAGATGGTGTGAATTGATTTTTAGAGCCATGTATTTACTTATATTTTGTATCTAGTGTATTTTGGGTCTTTGCTTGTGCCCCTTGTTCTCATTTAAGCCAGAAATTAAAAGTTCAATGCTTAGTTCCTTGGGCCATAGTTTCCATGAATTTGGAATTCCAGTGTTTCCTCTTTCTTATACATATAACTCACAAAAAGTTGAGGTTCGAGACCTTGGGGCTATGTTCTTCATCAAACAAACAAATTAGGATTTAGGGCAGTTTCCCTTTTGTTTTACGAAACCCAAAACAATGGTGTTATAATGGTCGCCAAGATCAGTGGAATGGGTGATTTATGCATGTGTGTTTGTGTAGTAAGGCTTGACACTGAGATGCTGATGGAAAAAACCTTAACCCATTGGAACGATGACATGTGGACTCCATCAAGCCATCAAACCTTGGGAAGTTGCATGAAATTGTGTGGAGATGCTCTATGTCAATGGGTCAATATTGACCATCAAACATCGACCATAAAACATATGTGAATAAAGAGGAAAGTGAACCGCTCTGCTAGTAAAACTTGACCTAGGATAACTGTTTCATGTGGTTCCCACACTGGACCAATGAGCCATCAAACAATCAGGAGAGTTTGAGTGTATTTTCAAGTGGGAAAATTTTACCTGACATGACGAGGATAAGGAATTAGCACAAAGTGGTACCAGTGCAGAATCCTGCTACTGCTCACCACTAAGACCTTTGGGCCTTAAATTCTCATAAACAAACAATGTTGATGGGAGTTAGGTCAACCCAAACATTATTCTTCTTGCGGAATCCTACCCACTAGAATACTACCCACAAATAATTTTTGGTAAATTGTTACATGTTGCAAGTAATAACATGGAGTAACAACTACGGTCGAGATGACATGGCATGGCCTCGAATGACATGGCCAAGATGAAATATTGGCTTGGGATGACATGGCATGGGTTGATGTTCCCAAGGTGACATGGCTTGGGGTGAAGTGGATAGGATGACATGGCCTGGATTAGCATGGCCAAGGTTCTAACCCATGGAACTGAGTAGTCATGTCAGTTCCCACTACCACAAATTTGTGCATTGTTAAGTTTTATAATAGGCGAAATTAATCTGATGGAGGTTCCAACTTGTGGAACTATGTAGTCAAACCATCACCACTGCTAGTATTAGCATGCTATAACCTTATAATGAGTGACTGATAGAAGATAAATTTACCAGCTTATACTTTTGGCTCAAGGAACTGTGAGTTCGGGCCACTTCCCACCACTAATATCATATGCATTTATCAACTTCTGGAAGACTATGATCCATAAGGTGTTATATCGACAACTGAGATCCAATTGGGGGGGGGGGGGGGATCATGGTATATTTTTAATGAGCAAGGGGGTGGTACTATTGGGATTAATTCTAATCTACCCATATTTGATAGATGACTGAGATTAATTGTAGGCTCCCTTTCCCCAAATTCAAAACCACCATTTTGGGGTGGGGTCTATGCTACCACTTGTTTTGGTCAAGGTGGTTCCATACCCCAACATGGTGTGAAATATGGCAGGTGACCTCACAAATAGGTAAATAGTTGCAGTAGTGCTACATTAGATAGGAACGGACCACATGGGTGCCACATGGAGACCCATGTAACAATGTGGCCTTATCTTATTGGAAATTTTTTTAAACAGGAATAATTTTTTATCTATAAATCAATTGAGTTAAAATTTATATCATCAAAATTATCATGACGAATTGATCATCATGGTGGTGTCAAATTTGATTTCCACAAATTTTGAAAAATGAGGTTATGTGACCCCACCCTCAAAACTTACCTTGGAGGTTGGGTTAAAACAAATAAAACCTACCATAGCCCAAGAAAATCAAAGAGGGTGGGAGGGAGTGTTACAAAGTGGTATCAGATCTTAGGTTCAACAATGGACCTAAAGAGAGCCATGCACTCAGGATAAATTTATTTTGATAGTTTAATTGTTATATATGTTGAGTTTAAGCTTAATTATGTTGTGGTTTCTAACCTTGATAAAATGCTTACATATTTTGATTTTATGTGATTGGAATGGATTTTAGATGTGTGAATAACATCAAAGTAGCATGCTTTAGATCAATGTGCATAGTGCTAGCATGCCAAGGTAATGAATTAGTATGGGTATGACCTATTTGACTAACAAATCTGTATGTGTGAAAACACATAAGAAGACACAATTTGCAACAAAAATAGAGAAATGAATAGCATAATGATGCAACACAATATGGACCAAACCCATCATGAGAAAGAAGAAGACTGAGTTGGAAAATGTTCATAGGGAAGTTCCCCTCATGGAATGGATACCCTCATAATCTTGAGAGTTGAGTTGAAGAGTTTCAAAGTAGAGAATGAAATACTCATTAGCAAAAAAGAACATGCAAGGCTAAACATAATGCTTCTATAAAAATTTCCATACATGCAAAGATTGTTGCAACATGGAAAAATTGCTAGAGTTATGGAAGGGTTTCATAATGACAAGATTAGGGAGAAACCTCATCAGGTTAGGAATATGAAAAGGCCATTGAAATTTTTGGGTTATGGAGAATAAAACATGATCCATGAATTCTCTCACAAACAACGAAAGAAGTATAACTCATGTAATCTCCAGACATGTGAATCATAAACAATGCAAAAAGGGGTAGTTCAAACAGGAAGGTCTTGAAATGTTGGGATTGCAAAAAGAAATATTTTCTTTGTTACTACCCTTATAAGCAACATGAGCACAAGGAAAATTTTTATTTCTTAAATACTTACACATTGCAAAATGCACACATCAATGTGTGAGGGATAGGAACATCAACAAAAGGCTAGTGGGAAGAACCCATAACAGTGGAATTAGAACCCACGATGAGTTATCTGGTGCCTGGAGAAGTTAGGAAGGAGGTGAAGAGAGAAGAGGCATCATCCCCAATATATATCTAATATACTAAAAGGTCCATAATAATGAAAATTATTAACTAATGGTGTATAGATAAAGTAATATACTTGCATAATAATGCAAGTGGAAGGGTTCCTTTTGATCTATTTATATTTTTTTTGGAAATTTAAGGTCATTATATACCTTAGGAAAGGATATAACATTATTTTTGCCATGTTATAGTATGCTAATTGATATTGCTAAAGTAAAAGGTAAAGGAAAGGAATTGGGTAAGAATTGGTTTTTAGTTGAATTTGAAATCTATTGTTTCTGAATTAATGCATCTATTGTATGGATACCTAAGAAGGGGTATGGTTAAGGAAAGAAGCCTTCAACATGAAATTTTTTTTAGGAATTTTGTGATGCCTGCAAAATAAAATTGAGAACTAAGTTTATCATGAATTTAAAGAAATTCAACTCTCATTTTTGGCTCTTTGGGATATCGGAATAATGTTTGATTGCATTGTGGGATACTTGGAATGATTATGATGCACATATACAATGCAATGATAATTTCATTTCAATATAATTGAAATCAATTGAAGGTGATAGAATTATTTTGTATGATAATTCTAAGAACAATTTAGGATTTTGTGAAATTTGGAAATGAAGAGATTGTATATATGAACATTGACAATTGATTGAAAGATCAAATTGTAGGTAGAGTGATGGAATTTTGTGCGATATATAAGCCACCATGATCGAATATTACCATATAAAAGGGAGCATAATGTCATGATGAAATGTCCCATTTTTATGAGGTTTGGCTTCTGAATAAAGCACATTTTGGCAATTAAATAAATTTATGATTTGAAGTTTTTGAATGATAGCTCATGGGAACTAAATGTTGTGACACATGTGGAATGATGAATCAAGGATCCTAAGAAAAATAACATGGTGGTAACATTGCAACCTTGGGACACTTTCAGTACCTCACTGGGAGCAAGTCATAATAAACACCTTAACTATAATGATCCATGAGAAATGCAGTGGAGCATGGCTAATAGGCACTTGGCTATAATACTCCATGCATAATAAAATAGAGTAAGATATACCAACAGTTGGATATAAAATTGTAACTATAACTTCATGCAGGAAAAACCACACCTAGGTAGGGTCCCTAAAATGGGGGTGTCTTGGGCTTGGAGGGGTGAGTAGTTAATGAGGGCCCATGTAGGAAAACCCTTAACCAGGTAAACTGCCTGGAATGAGGGTTTCCTAGGATGAAAGGGATGAGTATCTTATGGGGGGCCTGCAAGAAAACCCTTGGACAAATAGAATACTCAGAATGGTGTTTGTATGGGCTTGGAATTGTGAGTAACTAATGGAAGAATAAATTTGTCACATGCTCACTAGCATGTGTGCACAAGAGGGAACGTTAAATGAAAACAATGAGTTGAACATGTTACCTATAGAGGAAAATGAGGAAAATAATAAGTATAAAGATAAATATCAATTTAAATCATTATGTATTGAAATTTTGTCCTAATTTAATTTAAAATTATTATGATTAATCTCATCAGAATTATATGCTTGTGACATACTTGATTTGATGGAATATCCAACAAAGATATATTATGTTGACCACAAGGTGACACTAGAGTAGCATGGAAGGAGCATAATGGAATTGAAGGCCCTAAGGACTAGGTCATTTTTGTGGCAATAGAAATCAATGCATTAGGTATGTTGAAGACAACAATGAGTTGAAGTTGTTCCTTGTCGACACCATGTGGAGCAATAGATAACCAGGTAGGGTTGTGTGAAAATTCTAGATAGTTTAGAGGTGATTAGACCATGAATTATGAATGACATGAAAACTCAGGACATGGAAGATGCCACTGATGTAAGAGTTGTAGTTATAAATTCTTAGTTTTTTTTTATGTTCTTTGTTTATAGAATAGTGAGGATGATTTTTCTTTAAGAGTGTGGAGTTTTTGACATCCTTCTCCTCACCCCATTTTTTAATATTAGATTATGACTAAAACTACAACGTGGAGAACCACGATATGTTGATAAAAATTTTAAATTAATTTACTACCAATTAAAGGAAGGATTTCCATATGGATCCATAGCTTGAGGAAATATTTCTTGCTTGTGTAACTTGAAATCCATAACCTGGGTGAATTAACTCACTGATCTAATAGTTGCATGCCAACTCTATTATCTAATAGGTTTTGGTAAGGAATGTGATTGGAGAGAATCCAAGAGAGAATCCACCACATGATAAGAATTCAATATATTAGACTAGGATGGTGAGGGGCATAGGAAGATTCCCACCCCCCCTTGCATATTGAGGAGATAATGAAAGAAAGAGGGAAGTGCCCAATTCCCTAGGTAGAACAAAGAGCTAAAGGAGAACTTTCTCAGATATAAGATGAGACACTGATGATATGTGTGTGTGTGTGCGTGCGCACGCTTGTGTGTGTGTGTGTGTGTGTGTGTGTGTGTGTGTGTGTTTGTGTGTGTGTGTGTGTGTGTGTGTGTGTGTGTGCATGTGTGTGTGTGCATGCGTGCATGTGTGTGTGTGTGCGTGAATGTTTGTGCACAAAAAAAAGAAACAAATGTTGTTCATCAATTGATATTTTTTTTTGGGTCTTGGGTTGGTCACTAGTCGTCAAATTATTATTTCTCTTAATATCTATTGTTGGAGAATAATGGATGTTAAAATCTAAGTGTGAGGATATGGAGCGAGGAAGGAAGAAGAAAATAAATTGTGGAGTTGATTGTTTAATCCTGTGTTTGATTTGAATTACTATAAAATTTGGTGAGTCATGTGAATGAGCTTAGAGAAGAGTGGGTCACTATGGTGTTACCATGAGAGAGTATATGATAAACCACCTTCACAGTGGACTTCATCTCCAGAGTGTCTAGCTAATTATGGTGTGAAATCCCTAAGAAATAATCCCCTTAGAATTTGGATCTACCTGGAGGGTGGTCAGTTGCAAAAAAATTGCAGAGTATTTGGCCTATGATTGGGTGGAGAGTGGAAGTCGCTCCTTCAGTTCCCTCCTTCAGTGCCAACCATTTGAATATATTCAAATAATTCTATTGTTATTTCATGTTTGATTTATAACTTGTGATGTTTCATGAATCACATATGTGTGTAATGATTTCTTGCATATCTTTGAATGTTATTGAATGAGTTGGGAAGTCACTACTATTTCCATACCTTAAAAGCTCCCTTAATTGTCAATGGCTGAAATGAATGGTTGAATTTTGTGGATTATTTCATTATTCATGATTTATATGATATTTTATGTTTATGTTTTATTGTATGGATTTCACACAATATTAATTTTTTATACTATCAATCTTTGGTTAGGATACATATGGGAACTAGGTATTTCACTTCCATATTCATAATATGTGGGTTGTCTAACATGCTATGAATTGTGCACTTGGATTGTGTTGGGGTGTATTAAATTCATGAATAATGGGTTTAATGTTTTTTATGCTCACTCAATTATTGATGGTAATATTTTATGAATTAAATAACTCGGCCTGCTCAATGGGGTTGTGGTGTCTAAGGATAATTTGTAACCTTCCTTTTGTACTTATATGATTATGAGTATTCCATATGTATGTAATTAATAAAGAATGCATGTTCATGGGGATGAGTTTAATCAACCTGTAGTAGGTCAGTAATGCTAGATTGTTTTATATGCTTCTCCTTTGATATCAACATTGTAAATTGATATTTAGACCCATGCCTTTTATCATATTTTCGTTGGTGTATTTTGGGCCTTTGCTTGTGTGCCTTGTTTTCATTATGGGTTAATAATTCAAAGTTCAAGGCCTTAGATCCTTGGGCCATAGTTTATAGTAATTTGGGGTTTTAGGTTGTCCCTTTCTTATACATATAACTTTCCAAAATTGGGGTTCATGACCTCAGTTCCATGTGCTTCATTACAAAGAGAAATTGGGGTTAAGGAAATCACCCCTATTTTTTACAGAATTGTGAACGATGGTGCTTTAAGCTAGTGCAGGGATGGAACCAGTGATGATTAATATATATATATATGTGTGTGTGTGTGTGTGTGTGTATATGTATATGCATATGTATAAGTATATGTATATGTATATGTATATATATATATGTATATACATATACATATACATATACATATACATATACATATACATATACATACATATACATACATACATACATACATACATACATACATACATATACACACACACATATACATATACATATACATATACATATACATATACATATACATATACATATACATATACATATACATATATACATATACATATACATATACATATACATATACACATATACATATATATATATATATATATATATATATATATATATATATATATATATATATACATATATATATATATATATATATATATACATATATATATATATATATGTGTGTGTGTGTGTGTGTGTGTGTGTGTGTGTGTGTGTGTGTGTATACACACAAATATATATATATATATCAATGCTTGACACTGAGAGACCATTGGAGGAACCTAGATCCATTGAAACTATGTCATGTGGACCCCATTGGGCCATTGGACCTGGGGATATTGCATACACACACACACACATATATATATATGTCAACACCTGACACTAAGATACCAATGGAGAAACCTAGATCCATTGAAACTATGACATGTGGACCCCATTGGGCCATCAAACTCGGGGATATTGCATGAACCTTGTGTAGAGAGGGCTAATGTCAATGGGTCGATATCAACCCTTGGACATAAAATATATGTGCATGAGGAGGAAAGTGAGGCAGTTTTTTGGTAGAAATTGACCAACAGAAACCATTCCATGTGTTTCCCACACTAGGCCACTAGGCCATTGGAGAACTAGGAGGGTTTGAGCATAATTTTGTGTGGTAAAAGTTGACTCAAAATGAAGACAATAGGGAATTAGCACAATGTGGTTCTAGCACAAAACCCTGCCACCACTCACCACTCACTATATGCCTTAACTCCTAGTAAACATGAAGTGTCAATTGGGAGTTAGGCCAAGCTAGCCATGGTTCCTACTATGGAACCTGTCCCACCACCGGTTCTTTATAAATCATTACATGTTACAAGTAATAACATGGAAGGGAAATCGTGGCAGAGATGACATGGCTTGGGATGATGTGGCTGAGATGATATGGCCTAATATGATGTGGTTGAGATGACATGACCTAGGATGACATGGTTAAGATGACGTGGCTTGGGTTGGTGTAGCGAAGATGAAATGGCTTGGGGTTATGTGGCCAAGGTTCCATCCCATGATTGGGCCATCTACCACCACCAAAGATTTTCATGTTGTTAATTTTTACAACAGGTAGCACCAGTAGGAAGCAGTCTATTCAATGGAGATTCCAACACACAGAACTATGAATTTGGGCTAACTCCCCACCAGAATTTACATGCTCTAACCTTGTAATAAATATTCAATAGAAGATAGGATGATCTATTCATGGTTCCATCATGAAGAACTATGAGTTTGAGTTTCCACGCACCATTGTAAGCCTATAAATGGGAAATCAGTAGACTACCATGATTCAAAATGCATTAGATCGACGGTAAAGATTGATTTATGGGGTAACCTTGTGGTCTATTTTTAATGAGTAATGGGGGTGTGATTTGGATTAGCGGAAATGCACCCAGCTTCGATAGATGACTAATATTAATTATGGCCTCCCTTGCCCCAAATTCAAAACCACTGTTTGGGGGGGGCATACACCACTAGTTTTTTCGGTCAAGGTGTTTTTATACTCCAAGTTTGTGTACAATAGGTTAGGTGACCCTGTGGATAGGTAAGTG
The DNA here is from genome assembly GCA_034641835.2 of Pinus albicaulis. Taxonomy (NCBI): domain Eukaryota; kingdom Viridiplantae; phylum Streptophyta; class Pinopsida; order Pinales; family Pinaceae; genus Pinus; species Pinus albicaulis. The sequence goes on from CM076578.1 coordinate 672,111,320, forward strand.
GCCACAACAATGTCACATGGGCCAGGAAAAGACCACGTGGAGAGCCATGGATCAATGTGAGCTTGTCTTATTATAAAGCTTCAAGCATGCATAAATTTTGATCCATAACTCGGATTGAGTTAAAATTTATATCGTGGAAAATCTCATGATAAACTGATCATCATGGTGATGTTAAAAATAATTTCCAAAAACTTTGGAAAATGAGGTTTTTTTACCCCACATTCATAATAGACCTTGGAGGTCGGGTCAATATGAACATGTAGCCTCCCACAACCCAAGAAAATCCAAAAGAGTATGAGGGAGTGTTACACAAAATCCAAACCAATTGATATTATATACTTAGAGTTAAATATTATACGGCATCTAAAATTTAAGTTAAAAACAAATAAACCATTAATAATTTTAATCATTAATATAGACATAATACATTTTATAAAGAAAACAACATTAAATTCAAATAAAAATTCATAATACACATAAAATATAATATCAAAATCAACAAATATGTAAAATATAGATGTGAAGAAAAATATAAATTTCAAATAATGCATGTTGTAGTAATGTGTGTGATTTCTACTACTCCTAGGTTTGTTACAAAAACTAGAAATAATCTACAATAAATTATAATGATGTGTGTGTGTGTAGGAAAAGAAATAAAAGCCTTTATATTAATAAAATAGAATATACATCCTTTGGTCATGTAGAGGATTTATCTAGCCTTGTGTCCCTATAGAATATTTCCATTCTATTCAAAACAAAACATATAAGATATTTTGTTCAGTTACTCACAAAAAAAAGTTACATTGGTTTGATGAAACTTTAAAAAAAATAAGACATGAAGGAAATCTTGCCTTGCCTTAAGGCCTTGACACAAAGTCCTTAGATTTTGATCTAAATTACTGCCAAAGGATAAAATCCCATGAGTGTTATTAGAAATGGAAGTCCATAGATTCCTATTCCACCTCGTTTACCAATTCTAGTATACCAAAAGTGTCAATAAGAAGTGGTTGTGTTTCTTCTAAAATGTCATCATCCTTGAAATTCAGTTCCATGAGCACATGTGAAAAATATAACCAATACAAGGTAAGAATTTCCCCTTGAATTTCTTGAAACAATGATTATATGAAAACATTTTCTACTATAATTTTTTATTTTCCCCAACTTGGAGTTCCCAAGAACCTGTGCTTCTTTTATGCCTTTCAAATAAGTGATTGAGAGGAGAATCACAATGCAATGAATTTGAATTTATTGTTGGAGCCTCCACTAGTGCATAATGGAATTTCATAACATGATAATGAGATAAATGTAATACAATGCCTACTCCACATATTAGGGGATGACCTCGTGAGGCTTTGTTGAAATAATACCAAGGGATTTTATATTCAATGGTTTCCAACATTATATTTCTTTTCTTCTTCTATTTTGAGGAAACCATGAATTCCTTTCATAAATTTATGATCATCCCTACCTTAATATCTGGGGGAACATTCAAAAATTTGAAAATGTTGGAATTTTGGGCTCACTAGATCCCATATATTATAATATAAGGGAAAGCTTCAAACTGAATGAATGACTTATCACCAAACCAAATCTTCATACTTTATTCTATATAATTTGTATCTAACCAATATGCATGCGTACTAATCTTAATGAGAACCTTCGTGATTACCTGAAATGTATATGAACAAGAGAGAAATGGTGAGATATGTATTCTTAATAAAATTTATAGAGTGTACAGTAGTGAGGACCAATACAAACATTTTTCAAAAAATTATGCTAAGTTAATAGTTTATTTTTTATTGCTATCCATGTTGTGAACTTGATTTTTAGAGGGGCATTGAGTTTCCATATGTTATGCAGAATTATGATCTACGTATAAATAAAATTCCCTAAGTGTGGTGTTAGGCACTTAGAACAACAGAGGAAAGACTTTACTATCACTTTCTCTAAAATAAGCAGATACATGGAATGATGAGAGAACCTACTTGTGATCCAAGCACTTCTCCTTCTCCTTCTGCCATTGTTGTTGTCACTCTCAATCCAACTCAGATTGCCAAATCGATTCCTGCAAACACAAATAAAGAAAAAAACAACATGCATATACATATATCTACCTATCATAATCACTCAAATCGATTAGATGTGAAATATATATCATTCAAGAATCCATTGCATGAGAAATAGAAACATATAGAGACATATATATGGGAAAATGAACATCAATCTTTATTAAAGAGTAGAAGGGGGAGGTTACAACCAATGATCAATTTGTTTGCCACCGGCTCCAGCTTCATCCCAACCTCATCACATCCAACATCACACAAGCAACATATCAGTACTTTCACTCTCTCGAATGAGAATCCAATAGCATTTCTTTACCAAAATTCTTCCTTCCCTAGCACTAAAATATGTGCTCATTTTATAGGGAAACTGATGGTATTTTCTCAATGAATGACTTTATAAGAATAGGCAAGACATGTTCCCAAGTTTAGAGGTGTTATATGGACGCCTGAATTCGAATTTTGACACATATGGACTCTTCTAGAAGGCAATGGTCATGTGGAGATTCCCATAACAATGAGAATTCTGCTCCTAGGTGACCAACGCACTCTTGAATGTCGGGAAGTGCATTGCAGTGCACCCTTGAATGGAGGATGTTGCATATGAAACACAGTTAGTCCCTTTATAGGCTGTTTTGGTGAGTTCATAAGGGATATAACATATACATAAAACCTTGGAAATCTCATAATAAAAGCCATGAATGAAATGTTCTTCTCTTAGGGCATATAGAAACTGAAATATAAGGGGATGATAGACCCTATTTCATTGGTCCCAGGGATGATGTCCAGTTTCACCACGTCATGGGGAATGATGCCCAAATTGACCTATAACAGTTTCCCATAAAGCATGAAGTCAAAATAATAATAGTATATTTGAATGAGATGCTTTATGATGTGATGAGTTGGAACTGAAGCGGAGTGGCGACCTGCATCAATCTTACAATACATTATATCATGATATTTTCATCTTGGTCATGAATTGTTAAGGGAGGCACTCCCATGCTCAGCACATAAAATATCTAATAAGATGTACATAGTTCAAAAAGTCATCTACATTGGAATGTTGCTCAATAAAGACATGCCTACAGATATAGGCCCATTTTCGCATGAGGATATGTATGTAAGGTCACCGTACATATGATGTGTACAACAAACCTGAAATCGCAGCCCGGATGGATGAAACTAGATCTGGGGTCTTATTATCTCGTTCATTCGATCGTTCAGGTACAATTCTAGCCATGTGAATATATGATTTGTAGTCGTACATGGTAAGACATCGTTTTACATAATCGGATGTTGTTTGTATTCAAAAAAGATTGGGGAGTCTGGGCTCCATTGTTACAGGGAGATATGCTTGAGAAATAAGACAGAGGGGAACATCAGCAGGGCCAGATTCCCTTGCGCTCCGATTGTGCTTAACTGTTGAGAAGGCTAATCTAGTGTAAATTCAGACAAACTGTGACAGTAAAAGAATACATTTGTAAAGAATGATTAAAATGAGTTGCCTTCAGGACCTGTAAATCTTGCATTGAGTTGCCTTCAGGACCTGTAAATCCGGCATTTGTCGTGCTGATGCTGGGTTCATTGTTTCCAAAAGTATATTCCTAGATGTCGTCAGACTCTTGGGCGTGATTGCAACGGATGCCTCTGCAGGCAATCTAAGGAGATTTCTTCTATTCATGGCAGGAAGCAGAGGGAATCGAAGGCGTTACATCTGAGACTGCCAATAGGTATGGAGCAAGCTCTGTTTGCGCATGCATCAGCCTCCTTGTTGAGGGAGCGAAGGACGTGAATGAATCGAATTTCTTGCATTTGCTAGGTGAGTGCTTGACACCGACTTATTTTTTGCTGAAGTGCTAAATTGGAGGTTGTCCGATTGTAGACCATTAAGCTAATGATGATAGCCGAATCTCTAATCACTGTTGCTGTGCGGATGCAAAGAGTTTGGAGCTGAATGAGACCTTGGTATAGAGCGAGGGCTTCAGCTCTGTTATTGGAGAGGGGGCCTAATCCCCATTCGTAAGCAAGGATGATGTCTCTGTTGGCATTGCAAATAATTCTGCCAGCCCCAGCCATACCAGGATTAGACTTGGAGGCTCCGTCAAATTAGAGATAATGTGTGTTACAGTTTCTTATCCAGAGTGAAAATTCCTTATCCTTCATTCTGATTTTCCAACTGTGGCTAGAGTTTTGTTTACCGTTGTTGTCATTTCTGTTTAGGCCAATGTTTTGGCCCCTATTGCTTTGATCTAACAAAAACCCTATGTAATTCAATTCTTCTACGAAGAGACCATCTGTGTCAATTTTCCTTTGACATTTGACAGCTATTGTTTCCAGAGCAAGTCCTCTTGCCTTGCTGTATAGCTTCCTGATGTCGATTTTTTTGTCCTTGAAGATTGTTTGATTTCGTGCTAGCCATATGCGCCACAACATAGAGTAAGGAAGAGTGTTCCAGACTCTTTTAGCCACATTGTTCTTCTTGCGTTGCCAGGGATAATTCTTCTTCCATAAGTGTAAGAGTTCGGCAATGGAGCTGTGGGAACCCCAAGGGAGTTGGTCCTTCAGGAAGGCTTCTTTCCAACATGCAGTGGCGAAGTGGAAATTGATGAATAGGTGCTGGATAGTTTCCTCAGCTGCTTGACAGTTTGGGCAGCGTGATGGGCCAAGAATACCACGTTTTTTCAGATTATCAGAAGTTGGCACTTTCCCTTTTAGAAGAACCCATATGAAGAATTTGATTTTTGGGAGAGTCTCTGATTTCCAAGAAATTTTCCATTGAGTCCATATGGGCATGGGGCGATCACTGTTACAGATTTGATGGTAGGCAGCTTTTATTGTATAGCTGGAGCCTGAAGGATCCCAACGAAAACAATCATCATTGTTTTGTTTGGTGGGGGCGATGCCATGGAGTTGAGTTTGCAGATTATCCAGGCTTGATTGTAGCTCAACAGGTATTTTTGGAAAATGCCATCCTGTCCAAAGCTGAGTGTGAATGCCCCATTTGGATATCTGGCCAAAATTGTGGATCCCCTTGTTGTCAAGGTAGGAAAGAATCTGTTGGGTTCTAGGCCTACTGTTGATAGGTTGCTGGCCCATTATTTTATCAGCCCCTATTCTAATGCTATTGCCCCCCTTGGGTACCTTATAAATGTTTGAAGCAAGGATGGGAATTGCTTTTCTACACAGCCCCCAAATTTTGGTGCAGGCTCTGAGAGGTATATCATGATCTAATAGAAGCTGCCTTGGAGAGTTTAGATATTTGGCTTCCAGCACATTCTTCCACCAAGCAGGTTCTCCATTGATGAGTCTCCAGACTATCTTGCCACCAAAGGCCAGGTTTAAGAGCTTTGGTGATCTGATCCCCAACCCTCCATGTTCTTGAGGTTGAATAACTTGTCTCCAATTTATGAGGTTGTATTTCTTTCTTTTAGTTTTCCCCCCTTGCCAGAGAAAGTGATGGAGGATGGCTTCCACTTTGTGATGAAAGCTGGCTGGAGCTTGCAGAAGCGTGAATTGATACAAGGGCAAGGAGGAGAGATCTAATTTCAGGAGGATTAAGCGCCCTGCTGGATTAAGCCAGAAGGAGCCCCATTGCTGCACTTTCCTTTTCAATTTTGTCGATGATGGTGTCCCAAACTTCAGCTTTCAGAGATCCAACACTCACTGGCATGCCCAGATAAGAGAAATGCCCCTAGTCGAACTTGCAAGAAACCCCAAAGATGCTGGCAATGCTTTGAAGAGTTTGAGCAGTTGCGTTCCAACCATAAATGCAGCTCTTAAGGTAATTGATCATGCCTCCGGAGTAACTCATATATTTGTCTAAGAGGGTTTTGAAATGGCGAGCTATAATGTTGGAGGCTACTCCCATTAACAAAGTGTCATCAGCAAACTGAGAATGGTTTATGTTTTTGACTCCATTCCCAAATTTAATGCCAGTGATAAGACCGGTGCGACGTTTGTAGTCTAGAGCCTTGCTGAAGGATTCAGCCATCAAGATGAAAAGATAGGGGGAAAGGGGGCAGCCTTGTCGTAATCCTCGAGAAGATTGGAAGGATGGCCCTGGTCTGCCATTGATGAGAGGGGAGATCCAAGGGCCAGAGATGCATGCTTGGACAAGGTCGATAAAAGGCGAGGCAAATCCCATTTTCTTTAGAACAGCAAAGAGGAAAGAGTGTCTAACTCGGTCGAAGGCGTTGGCTAAATCCAGTTTTAAAATGAAACCTTTTTCTTTTCTAACTTGGCTGGAATGAATAGCCTCTTGCACAAGCAGAATGGAGTTAGAAATTTGTCTATTGGCCAAGAAGCCTCCTTGATTCTCAGAGATGAGTGAGGGGAGGATAGGTTTGAGGCGGGTGGCTATGATTTTAGTCAATATTTTGTATGAGGAGTTGCAGAGAGAAATGGGCCGAAAGCGAGAGAAGGATGAGGGTTGGTTCTCTTTAGGGAGAAGGGCAAGGTGGGTGGCGTTGGTGAAGCCTCCGATTTTGCTCTTGCGTTGGGCCCATTTTATCATTTTGATAAGGTATTTTTTGATAGTCCCCCAGTGAGATCTATAGAAGCTGATGGGAAAGCCATCTAGGCCAGGGGCCTTGTCTAGCTGAAGCGCCCAAATGGCTCTTTGTATCTCTTCTTCTTCTATTTCCTTGGTGAGATCTGCATTGGTTTCATCACTGATTTCTGTGGGAAGATATTGACGCAGATTTGAATAATCTTCAGCTTCTTTGGTTTCAGTTAAAAGTACGATGTAATGTTTTGAGGCAGCCTTTTTAATAGCATCTTGGAAAGTTTGAAGATGGCCTTTGTCATCAGTGATGGAGGTGACATTGTTCCTGATTTTCTTGACTGTAGTCTGCTTATGGAAAAAGGTGGAGTTTTTGTCCCCTCCTTGCAGCCAAAGTTGGCGTGATTTAATTCTCCATTTCTGCTCCTCCATTCGATTGGCACGATATAGCTGGAAGTAAAGGTCGCATTCTTGAGCTTTGGATTCTTGGGAGAGCCCTTGTTCCTCTATCGTGCTGTGGATCTGCTCTAATTTTCTTTTGATTTCTGCTTTAACTTTCTCTGGTTCCTTATAGTGATTTCTTGCCCAATATTTTAAGGCGCTTTTGGTCCTTTTCAGTGTGTTTTCCCATATGAAACCCGACGATCCTTCAATGTGCTGGCACCATGTGTGTTTAACAATCTGATCAACAATGGGAAAGTTACTCCATAGCAGGTTGTACTTAAACGGAATGGGACCTAGAGAACAGTGAGCTTCGAGAACAAGCGTTGTGGGGTAATGATCGGATGTTGAGAAGGGGAGAACAACAGAGTATGTTGTGGAGTAGGAAGAGAGGAGGGAGACATTCACCAAAATCCTGTCTAGCCGCTCCATTATATTGTCTTTGCCCAACCTGCGATTATTCCAGGTGAACCTACGATTTTTGGGGACAACATCTATGAGATCGTGATCCTGCATGATAGTTTCCAACTGCGTTCTGCAGGGGTCGTGTGTAAAACATCCCCCCCTCTTTTCGTTGGAGTGGAGTATGAGATTGAGATCTCCTCCAAGAATGATATTGCTGCTTTTTTCTTCATCTATGTCAGTTTTGAGAGAATTCCAACACTGCGCTTTGTCCCTGTAGTGATTTGGAGCATAGATATTGTAAATGACAATTTTTTGGTTATTCGTTAGACTCTCTAGAATGACTTTAATCCAGAAATGATTGATTGTATCAGTTGTGTGCTTCCAAGCATTGTGGTTCCAAAGGGTGGCGATTCCCCCTGAAGCTCCCCTTGACTCGCAGATGCAACCTTCATATTGCTTGAGGCGATCAATAATCCCTCTCATTTATTGGTATCCTTGCTTTGTTTCTTGTAACATTAGTATTCCTGGTTTTTCATGAGTTATCAGATCATTTAGAGCAGTGATTTTAGAGGGGTGCCCTAATCCCCAGCTGTTCCAGGATAAGGCTTTCATCATTGAGTGAGAGGAGTATGGAGAGTTGCTTTCCCTCCCTGATCTTTATGTGCCGCTTCCTTGTTGTTTTGGCCCAAAATGTAAGTTTCTATGGGGTTTTGGGTGCCCATGGCAATATCTTTTTGGGCATTTTCTTCTCTCTGCTGTTTGGTGGATCTCCTGCCTGGTCCTTGTTTTTTGTGTGTGTCCAGATTAGCACCGTGCTCTTTAGAAGAGCTTCTGGTTGATCTTGATGTAGGAGGGTCATGGGAGAGTGAAGGAGAAGGGATTGAAGGGGGAGTGGGAGCAAGAGAGTCATCCTAAGATGGAGGGAGAGGGATGGGGGGATCATCATCAAGGGATATGGAGGAGAAGGGATTAGATGACTCTAAGGTTGTCTTGGGGGGAGGGGCGGAGGAGTCGAAGAGGAGGAGGGATTGGGCTTGAGGGGAGCAGATTTGGGAGGAGCTTCAGCTATCGGGGCAGCAACAGTCTTTTTTCTCTTGACAGTTTCCCATTGTTCCTCAGATTGAGCATTTTCATCATTAACAATTTTAGAGCAGCAATTGGCAAAATGGCCGTACTCGTGACATACCTTGCATTTAAATGGGATTTGTTCGTAATCCAGTTGCTGAATGTGTGTCCAGTCATCTACCTTTAGCTTGATTGCCTCTGGGAGATCCTTGCCGAGATCAACTTCAACACATATATGCGCACAGGCTTGCATATTTTCCTTGGGCTCGCTCCGATCGATGTACTTCCCAACAGCATTGCCAATGGCTCGAACCGAATCATCTCCCCAGCAGTGGAGCGGGAGATGCGGAAGCCGAACCCAGACCGGGACAACACTAGGGACATCCAGCGCGGGATCGAAGTCTGGAGTCCATTTGTTCAGGTACAGCCCTCTAGAGGCCATAAAATATGGTCCATTTCTGAATATTAAGTCCTTGTCTGCTCTTGATTCAAAATGAAATGTGTAATATCCTTTCCCACAGAAGCGAATGGAAATTTTGCCACTTACTTTGTCTGTCCAGTTTCTCTCGATCCAACGTTGAACTGTTTTGGGGGATGGCCATAAGCCAGTGAATTGCCCGATGAGGCCCCGTTCAAATGAAAGGAGAGAGAAACCATTCTTGTAGAGAGGAGGCGTAATTCACTCTCTGCTGCACCATCTAATTTTTGATAAAGAAAGAGTCAGACAAGGGCGTTGAAGTGGTAAAGATTTTACCAGGAACAGAAGGCTGCTTAGGGCTACTTCTCTCAAGAATCATCCAAAGAGGGCCATGGCTAGCTCGCGGCCTCAAGCGTAGAAGCGTATAGCTAGGTCAAGTGTGCAGAAAGGTTTTTCAGCAAAGAATAATAAGCTCCAAAAAAATAAAAAAAACCCGGTAAGACATCGTTTTATTACCATCCAATGATGTGAGGTGTTAACAAACGCAATAGAACCACCATTGATGTTAATGGTTCTCAAGGTACTACAATACAATTTGCAAGGTGTGAATAGATGATTTGGTGTCGAATGCCAAACAAATATTTCAGTCAAAGGTCCAGAAGTCAGGATCTTGTTGATGTTGTAAAAAGCTTCATGGTACTAGAAGATGATGTTTCTAAGTAAACTTCCTGCATGATGATTTTATGTTGATAGAAAGCCACTTTATCGCGAAACGGGAGTCACTGATTTCAGAGACAAAATGTGACTTGATATAGAAATGTTTAGGGATGACTGCCATGAAAATGAAGGTTTATGAGTATTGTAGAGGGATGAGTATTCACTGGATAACTTCTCTTGAACATATCGGCGACACTTGAGATGAGTTGGTAGCATTGACCCAAAACCGAAGTGAAGGTATGATGAACCATGGGTATGAATGAACCGTAAGGAAGATTACCCAACCCAAAAGTCACAATGATGGAGTGAAGTGTAATGTTCAAGAGTGACCTGCTATCATAAAAATTTCTGTTCACTTTCCCAATTTTTCCTCGGTCATTTTTCAACCAGTACCCCTTTATTTTTTAACAAGTTTGCGGAGGATAACATATGCTTGATCTATAATTCATCCCTTCGGGTGAATATGCATCATTATTAAATAATTTAACGATTCTAGTGATAAATGAAACTCATTTCTTTCCATGATTGACAAGCCCGTCGCTATTTTATGTTTTAACGAGCCTAACAACAGTGACAGCCCAGTCCTTTTTCATATTTAGAGAGTTTGAAAAAAAGGATAAAAGAAAAATCCATGAGTCATTTTTCGTAAATTTGTTGCTCAGATCTGAAAAAGCGTAACATAATATCTAAGAGAACCTCCTGGCCATGTTCGACTAAGGTTTTCCTTTTTCGTAAATACTCTATCTCAATCCAAAAAAGAGTTAAACTTATACTTAGTAGATGTCGTTTCGTTTACTTTTACGAGCTTGAAAAGACAATTGCTCGGCAATCGTTTCACATTATCGGAGTTTGAAAAGAGCTAAAAGAAGACTCCAGGGTTTCCTTTTTCGTCGTTATCGAAGCTCGAAAAAGAGATAAAAGTGTGCTTCAAGTCCTTTTTCATTTTTATCAAAGCTCAAAAAATAAGAATAAATGTATGCTTTGTGGTCAAATCATTCTTGGATAAGTGTGCGCGATTAATCTACTATGTCAGTTGTAAACCTTTTCAGAACAACATCAAATGGATTAAAAATACATGTTTCATAAAAAAGAAAGAATACAAACCATAGTCACGGTAATAAATATGATTTGAAATTAATCAAATGACTAATTAAAGGAGTTTTACCATTAATTTTTACCATTTGAAAGTTACCATTTGGATTTCGGAGCTCTGAACCAGTTTTTTCCCCTGAAATTCAGCAGCTGATTGTGACAGATTTTGTGGACGGTTTTACTCGCCATTTGATCCAGATTGGAGATAGAAATCTTTTCTTTCTTTTAGTAGCATTCATGTTTCATTTCATTACAATTTTTTAGGGTTTTGAGCCCCTCAGGGTAAATTTATTTTTCACATAGGGAAATGCACCCTTGAATGTCGAAAGGTACATGGAAATGCACTGTAATTGAAGGGTTGGTGCACTTGCAATGCATTGTCCCTTGACTAGGGGTGCATTGGGTGCAATTCAAATTTTTTTCTTTATAGTGTGCCTAAATTTTGCCTAGTTTTTTGCATGAAATGGATCCTTATGAGTCTTATGATTGTGTTTCATGGATTCATCATACCAAAATGTCTATCACATGGAGGGAGAGAGAACATGAGGAACAAAACATGATTTCCCTAAATGATCTGGGTAATGTAAGAGCCCTCAGAAACTGCGAGTTTCTAAATTACTTCAGACTATTGAGTATGAGGCAACAGATGGAACTATTGGAGTTCCTTGTTAGTTTGTGGGATCCATCGATAGATTCATTTCACATTGGGGACAAAGTGGTCCCAATATAAGTGGATGATATCTATTTTCTCACCGGATTATGGAGGAGAGGCCTTCCCATTTCTCTTTTAGGGTCTTCTCTTGGAGGAGAGACAGTGAAATATTATATATTGCTGTATTGAAATCCATGGGCTCAACCTAGTAAGGATGGGAAAATAAACATTCGTGATGTTCATGACTTTCCATTGAGAACCATATTATTCACGATCGTGAAGCTTGCTAGTACTGCTACACTACACGTAGCAAACATACCTTACATGCAGTATGCATTAGAGTGCTTGGAACCAACAGTTTTCAACTGGGTTGAAGTTTTACTCTCTCAAATGAAAGAACATCTAAGCAAGGCAAAGGGAGGAAGGAAGAAAAATTTCAAATATAGTTCGATCCTTATTTATTTTTCCTTAGAGCGGATTCCATTGATGCAGCCTCAGCATGTGATGCTGGGTATATCCAACCCTAGAGATCCAAGGATGCGGAGATGGGTAGAACTGATGGCTAGACATGCTGGTCAATCGACCATCATGTTCTTGACTGCATTCTTTGCCTAGTTCAGGTGACAAATGATCTCCATACTACATTATTTGCCTAGTTTAGGTGAAAAATGATCGCCATCGATGAGTATGCATATGTAGGCATCCACTTCTGAGGAGATCCAAATTTGGCTTTACCAGAAGGCGCTCAATGGGGTGCAATTGTTAAGAATGTTTTGACCATATTTTTTTATTTTAATAAGTTTTATACATGTTTTCTTATATTGATGTTTTCCCCAGACTAAACAAAAGTTTTAATGTACATAGATGTAGGTCAAGTTCGACTAGTGGGATAGTAGAGCATGGAGCAAATGAGCCAGAAGAGAGGGATGTCGGGAGAGAAGTTCTTCAGGATTTGGATATGGTTGAGATTCTTGCTGAGCTACGAAAACACTTACAGGGGTTGAATCTCGGGATTCCAGATTGTCGGATCGAAGAGTTATCCATGAGACTGCAACACCGTACTATTGGTGTTCCTAATCGTTGGATGTGGTTATTGCGTAGCATAGCTATATCAGTAACATGTTATCATGAGCACCACTAGTTTACTTTTGAGATTTTTCATACATTTTTAGGTCAGATGACCAATGTGTCTTGGGCACAAATTTTGTAAAAACCTATAACTATCTATCTATTTGTTTTCAATGTTTTCCTATGTTTATTGCGGAATCCTATTCAATTATGTGATTTGAATTGAAAATATTTCTTTACATGTGTTGCAAATGTATATTTATAACATAATTCCGTAAGGAATAAGTTAATGTGTTAAATTTTCTGGAAATGTGCTGATATTGAATGAAATAAAAATGTCTTTCCAAAAGTTGAACTCTTAGGAACATATGATGCAGTGTTGGATTTCTGACAGTATAAACACTAGAAAGTTGCAATACCGCAATTTGTGAGTCTAACCTAATGATGATGTGGTTAATACCAAATGAAATGGCATCAGATAAACTTTCAATCAATGCACTATACTCAATGATATTGTTTGTAGATCGACCGATACAAATCCCTTGAAAACTCACTAACTCGTCGTTCAGAGCGAAAAATGGCCCGTGCTGCAGAGAATAGATTTTGTGTACTATGACTAACACCATCAGCATACCCAACGAATGTTTCCAAAGATTCAGACATCTGCGACAAATGTATAGTGGATTACTAACTTCAAGAAAACTCTAGAAAAAAAATCAACAACATATATACAACATAATACAACAGTTCACTACGCTCATGTTTAAGCATAGTAACATTTCATATCAACCCATTTCAGGGCTGTGCCAATGGAATTCCATCGTAATCTACCAACTTGTACACACCCTTAGCAAGAACTCTTTTGATAATATAGGGGCATGCCATAACGACTGAAATTTCCTTGTACCTATTACATCAGCTTCCTGATCATAAAGAAGGACCAGGTCACCCTTTGAGAAGATGCGAGGCTGGACACGCTTGTCGTATTGCACCTTTATACATCTCTTATGTGCTTCGTTAGACAATGTGTCTTCATGACTCGTTTCATTAAGATGTATGAGGTTAAAAAGACATGCTTCTTCAGAAGAGGTGTCAGGTAACAAGTCTATTGCGAGTTTTATGAAAATATTTCACATTGGATTGGAAAGATAGCTTCCAGACTATACACCAATTGAAAGGGGGTAAATCCGGTTGCGTTTCTCACCAAGGTTTGGTACGCCCATAGAGCTGAGTACAGGATCAAATTTCAATTTCGCTTATGAACTCCTATCATTTGTTGAAGCATTCGTTTAAGAATCTTGTTAATAGCCTCAACTTGTCCATTTGATTATGGATAATAAGGAGTAGAAATATCATGGGACAGTCCTAATTTGGCAGTCAACTCATTCATCATATGTTTGCGAAAATGTGAACCCTGATCTGTGACTATAGCCTGTGGAACACCAAACCATGAAATGACATGATTAAAGAAAAACAATGTAGTTGTTTGTCCTGTGTTGTTGAATGTAGGCATCATTTCAGCCCACTTGGTAAAGTAGTCTACTGCGACAATAATATAACCATGCCCCCCGGAAGAACAAGGTTTATAGGTCATGAAGTCAATGCCCCATTTTGCAAATGGTCCCACAGAGATAACATGATGAATTGGAACTGGCGGTTTGCGGATTTTATGATCAAATATCTAGCATGCATGACAACTTCTAACCATGATGATGCAGTCGCGAAATATGGTAGGCCAAAAGTAACCGGAGAGGAGTATCTTCTGCGCAGTAGCATATCCAGACAAGTGTCAACCACAAGCCCCATCATGAAAATCATTTAAAACCTTTTCAACCTCCTCATGAGTGAGGCACCTCCTTAAATTTGTATCGACACCACGACGATAAAATGTATCATCGATGATCAGATAATATTTTGCTTGGTATCAAATATGTTAATGGTCAGAGTGAGAGGTATCAGGCCGAAAATTCTGGGTCTAGAGATAAATGATAAAATCCCCATACAAAGGATCAGATGATCTGATTAGGAACAGAGACTCATCATGAATAGATGGTTCCAATGTAGTAGCAGTACTATAAGAGGGAAGGTCACAGAGAAGCACAACCAAAACTAAAGACTTCTTTGACTTGGATTTGATGAATTTCAACTAAAACTCCAGCAAAATGACCATCCATTTTGAATACTTTCCCCCCAGAAATTGATGTGATAAGATGTAAGTCATGGGGCTGCAATCCAAAATGAAAATGGTCTTCTGGAATAGGATATAGTGACGAAATCTTTGGACATATTAAATAGCCGCCAAGGCAAGCTTTTCTACGTACGAGTACTTCACTTCCATATCATTGAGATTATGACTCAAATAATAGATCAGATGTTATATACCATTTTATACTTGGACCAATACCATAGCAATGGTCGTATTAGCCGCGTCGATATATAAAAAAAAAAACACTCTGATAATTTGCGGGATACATTAATGATGCCCGGACAAGTATATCCTTAACAACATCAAAAGAAGTTTGTGCAACGTTATCCCAATAAAAGGGAATACCATTTTTCAAGATTCGAGTAAATCCTTTAGCCATTTCGGCAGAGTTAGGTATGAACCTAATTAACAAGTTAGCATTTCCTTGAAGTTTCTATAACTGAAGAATATTTGATGGCGCGAGCAAATCAAGAATGGCCTAGACCTTCAGTGGGTCAATTGGAATTCCTTCTTTTGAGACGATGAATCCTAGAAAACGACCAGAGCCAACACAAAACAAAAATTTATGTGGATTGAGGCGTATTTTGTAGTGTTGGAAGGTAGAAAGATAACTCTCAAATTCATCGGGTGATCAGTCTCATTTTTTGAATGCGCGGGTAAATCGTCTAGATAAGTTTGAACAATGTTTTTGATGTCATTGAAAGCATAATCCATTGCTCTCTGAAAATTTGCCCCAACATTCTTTAAACCAAATGGGAGTTTCTAATACTTGATTGTGCCCCAGGGACAAATTAATGTTGTCTTATATTGGTCCTCTGGGTGGATACTAATTTGATTATAGCCATAAAATCCATCCATGAACGAAAAGATTTCACATCTAGCAAAATTGTCAATAATCTAGTCGATAAAGGGAATAGGATAGTTGTCTTTTGGAAAAGTAAGATTTACATCCCGATAATCGACGGATACTCTGATGGTCCCTTGTTTTTTCATAACAGAAACAATGTTGGAAACCCACTCAGTTAGCGGAACGGGGTAAATGAAACCAACACACAAAAGTTTTTCAACTTTTTCTTTAATGGTAGTAGCCTTCTTCAGATGAACATGATGAAGGCATTGACGTACTTGTTTGACATCAGGGTACACGTTAATAATTTGTTCAAAAATACTAGTATCTATGCTTGGAATTTCCTCGTAAGGCCAAGAAAATACATCATGAAATTCATGAAAGAGAGAGTGATATGTTTTGATTTATGATGGAGAAAAATGCACGCCAACATGATTTTTTTCTACAACACTTGGTTTGGTCGAAATATCGATAGAAATGGTTTCTTCAACATTTGATAAATTTTGCTCAGATTCGATTGCATTAATGGGAAAATAATTCGAAAATAATGTTTTGGTCGATGGGTGATATAGTTCAATAAGATTATATTCTTTTTAATCCTAAATATGGGGGCAATGATGATGATCTTCCCATGGTTCTCCTTCTGGCATCATGGATTCCACAATATTCTCATCTGTCAAGAAAGTGGATGAAGAAGGATCAGATGGAGTACCAAAATCTAATGAACGATCAACCCAAACGACCGATGATGATGATTTCAGATTTTCCGCCCAAGCCATGTAGATTGATTGCTATGCTAGCTCAATTGGGTTGGGTGGTAGGAATTCATCCAAGGTAACAACTTCAAAATCACCCGTAATCTTCCTGAAGCCAAATGGAGTGGAAGATATCATGTAGCAGGTCTCTATGTTTTCAATTTTTTTCAACGTCGCAGGCGGCAGTAATGCAAAGGTTCCCATGAGGGTAGAATCATTTAAGAGTCCCACACCAATGTTCTGAAGTGCGAGTTTGGGTGCGTGAACTAACAGAATGCTTATAGTTACTGGGGAACTGGGGGAAAAGAAGGATAGTTGATTTATGGTTGTGATAACACCTTTATGTGGAAAGGCGATCATTCTAAATTATGTAGAAATGATCACAGTCATAGAATATACCCATGGCCTTCCGAGTAGAATGCTGTAATCAAGGGGTCCATCAACGACCTCAACTTCAACATTCATTTTTTTCCCCCTAGTTCGACATGCAGGTTATTGATGATACCACAAGTCTTATATGTACGTTTGTCGAAAGCTTTCAACGTCATAGGCGATTGAGATAGGCATGACGAGCCAATTGACTTCCAACAGTTTAGAGACATAATGCACGTAGATTATCCCTCATCAATAATAGTACGATGAACAAGGTGATTCAAAACATTTACTTATATGGATAATGCCAATTCTACTAGTAATTGTGGCACATAGCCCGTATGATTAAAGACTACAAGATTGGAAATTGTCGAATCGATTCCACCAATTGCCGAAAACAAAGCCTCCTTCTGGGAGGGAAAATTTTGAAGCACCTCAAGCGTTGACATAGCTGAAGGGGATTGAGCCAAATCTTCAACTATATTATAATTTTTAGTAGCTCGGGCTCAAGGATTAAATGTCGATTTATGAACAGCTCCCTTTGGTGGCTTGATTGTCAATTCAGGAACAATATTTGGCGGTATCTATTCCGTAGAAGGATTCGTGATCGAGGTATTAGGTTGATCGGTAGCCTGACTACCGTAATATTTATTATGTGTTGACACCAAAACATCAGTTGATGGTTTTGTAATAGACAACATAAGCACTTTGGCACTAGAAGCTAGATCCGTAGCAACCAAATTTGTGGCTAGATTTGAAAATGGATCCGTCAACACAGTGAATGCATGCGAGGTCTCAATCAAGTTTGAGACTTTGGCATGGTGAGGACAATATCGAAAAAAGTGCTCCTCATTATAGATTATGCAAGGGTAACGAGGTTTCCGATTTCCAGTCGATTGATCATATGATCTTTCCTGCAGGGTGGAAGTTTTATTTTTCTTTGATTTCCCCTTTTTCTTACTTCCAGGTTGCTTGTGAATTTTTCCCTTGTCAGATGACATGGCATGGATTTCGGAAGAAGCCGCAAGATTAGATGTAGTAGAGTTATGTGTGCTTGTAGTACCAATCATACCGTCTCTGGCATGAGATTCCTTAGATGGAGGAGGAATAGTAAAATTAGATCGCAGTGCATTGGGAATTTTCTCGTAGAGCGTGCCAAACTGAGTATAAATCAAATATAAGTACTGGGAATGAGAAATGACCTTCTCTTCAGTGAATACACCACCCTTAGCCACATCCTCAGTTATATATGGTAATAAGGACTTAATGAATCACTTAGGAAGGAGCTAATCAAGAACAAATGTCTTAACCATTCTTCGACGATGACGCCACTCATGAATATGATAAGAAATGTGAGTAGCATTAGTCTGTTTAAAATTAGTCAAGATTTCCGTTCTAGTTTCATATCATATGGGGAATTGGAAGTCGGTCAAAAAGACAGTAGTTAGGGAAGTGAAATTATCAAAAGAAGCTCTTGGTAACTCAATGTACCATTTCGCGGTCGGACCAGTAAGCATACGCCGGAAAAGACGTAGTTGAACAGAGTTATCATTTATGGAGTTAGTTAAAAACCACAAATGATAATTCATAACATGCGTCGATGGGTCTTCCCAGGGTTTCCATTGAACTTAGGAATATCTGAGGGTAATTTATGAGGTATCACTGGCCACCAAGGGGCATAGTTGATTGGATCATTAGTAAGTCGGTTTAAAGTCGATAACTCTAAAGTTGAAACAAAGGGAAATTGTAGATTTAATTTAGGTTGAGCATAGCCAGGGTATGATGGAATTGCTTGGGAAACATTCCTTTGAGCACCAACATAATGAATCTATTGTTGGTAACCCATATAGGGGTTGTTTTGAAAAGAAAACGCTTAAGGATTCTGTTGACCAAAACCTGGGTACACTACTTGTTGAAATGAAGGTTGTTGCATTTGCGCTTCTCACGGCCAAGGGGTTTATCCACCAAGATTATAACCCAAAATAGGATAGCTTGGATTCGGTTTTGGATAGGTATAACTTGGTTGTGGCCACGACATCCCATAACATGGTAATCCAGCTTGTGAATAAATAATTCCGGATACAGATGGTTGTTGTAAACTAGCCGAAGGAGTTGGATTCTGAGGGCCCAATACTTGTGGGTATTGGGTGGAAGGACCCGCCTGAGACGATTGAGGTACAACAGTTTGAGTCTGTAATAGGGGTAAGGATGTATTAACAAGTAGATTAGATGTGGGTGCAACAAGTTGAACAGGTTGACACGAGTGTACAACCGTTTGTGGTTGGATGGGTAGAGTGGGCTATCACTGGAAAACATTCATTCCGACATTAGGATGACCAAATAACAATAGAGTACTGTCAATATGGGGGACCATATGTTGCCCCCCAGGATGAGGAGTATAATAAGATGGAAAATATTGTTCTTCAAATGCAGGGAGTCCAGTTGAAATTTTAATGGATGGAATATACCCAGATGGACCAGCTTGATATTGCCCTGATGATGTATATAAAGGATCAATCTGTTCAATACTCACTATAGATTTACTAGTTAGAATACCAGACGATGACATTGGTGAAGTCCATGGGTTTGAGGATGCACCAAAGAAGGTTCCATATAAATATTGGTAATGAGGTGGGACAGAAGGGCCACCATATAAATGTGACTCTAGTCAATTTGTGAACATCGACGATGTAGCAAGAGAAGGTGTTGTTTCAACTAGAATAGATGGTGCAGCTGAAGATGTTGGCTCATGCATGGTTATTCAACCAAATGTATACACTATAGGATGTATGGGAACTTTAAGTGAAATAGGATAAACAAAAGTAGAGGAAGCTGATTGAGGAAAAGACTTGTAAAGGTAAATCTCCTCCCCAAAATGAGTTGGAGTTAAAGGTATTTCGTCAATCGAAATTAAACTAGGTGGAAGGATTTTTCCATCAGCCCTGAAATATATTTCAGGAGGTTGACTGTGTGATATGGGAGATTCAATGGCTACAATAGTTTGTGGGGCGAACGATACAGGAACAAATTCTGGTCGTTCGACTTCAGAATTCAGAGGTTCTGGAAAAAAAGTGATAGGATCTAGATGAACTTCTAGTTGAACAACATTGGGTTCGGGAGGTATGGTCTCACTGATTGGATGGATCGTGACCACATGTAGCTGTTAGCACTTCGTCTTGACAACAGTAAATGAACCAGGATTTGTAGAAACAACTCAAGACAACTCTGGTATATGTGAGGATGATGTCACACCAAAGGTACTAATAGTACTAGTTTCGGTAGAGCGATGTCACCTTCTCCGACCAGAAATGGCTTCCGGTGGTAAAGGTGGTTTCAGTGCTATTCTACACAAACAACGGGGAAAGGGATGTTCTTCTTCCACAATGACTGGTTTATTTTATGACAAAAAAGAATAAACAAAATAAAAGGGTAATTCTAGGCAAAAGGTTTACTAAGTAATTGTAAATTGCAGAATACCTCCTAGCGAACCAAGAAGTATGTGCAGGCAATCTCCCTGAATGTTGTGTTTGGTGTATCACAAGTTACAAGGCAGCCAACCCGGTTCACTATGGATGGATAGAAAACTAAAGTTGTCCTCCCAAATATACCCGAAGGTACATGGAGGCCCAAGTCCGTATTAGCACTGTCTAATGCGAAACCACACAATGAGAGCACCCCCTTATACTTTTCGTACTAGAACACCGCCCTATATACTTGAAGGTACGTGGACGAGCTGAGATATACTTACGTACATGTAGTGAGGTATCACACTCGAAATGTATTGCAGAAAATTTAACGACAACTGCTACGTTTAACGATGCTGGAACACGTCTCTAGCTTAGACCTTCTAAATGTTATCATTATGGTTCCAATGCTTTATTAGGTAAATTGATTTAAATTTTATGTTGATCTTGATTAGAAATTTGTTTTTGAGGTTCACCGCGTGATGTGATGGAAATTCCTAAAAATGAAAACCAAAATGATAAGCAAACTTTTTAATTTTATCTTTTTCAATGAAAATCCT